>QEPC01007042.1:562758-631408 GCA_003113815.1 Sphenodon punctatus
TGCCCCCCGCTCCTCCCTCCCACCATGTGCCCCCCCTGTTCCACCCACCCCAGACCCCGCAATTTACTCACCATGGTGGAGCAAAGAGCTGTGCGCGCATCAGCAGCTCCCAGCCCCCTGCACAGGCTGGGACCCAGTCTGTACAGAGGGCTGGGAGCTGCTGACACACGCACAGCTCTTAGTTCATACCAGGGCGCCTCTATTGGGTGCCCCCATATGAACTTTCCCCCTGCTCAGCCCCTGCAGTGAAAGAGTGTCCTCTGCGGCACTCTTTCATTGCAGGGTCCCTTTATGCGGAGTGGGCGGTTAGAAGCACCGTCCACTCCACATAAAGGGAGAACACCTCCCTTTTGACCCTAAAGGCTTCCTTAGGAAGCCTTCGGGGGGGGCGCGAGTGAGTAGTCCCACCGGTTCTGTGTGCACGTGCACACACAACTGGTGAGAATGTGCGGAGCCACCTCGAAGAACTTTGTTTAGAGAGGCAGAAACCTTCAGAAGGTTTCTGCCTCTCTAAACAAACAAGGTTCTTCGCGATGACTCCGCACATTCACCGCGATGTCGACGCAGCCGATTTAAAAAACAAACAAAAAAACTGCTGCCGGCCGGGGGAGTCCTGGGGGCCAAGTGGGGCATTGCCCTGCCTTCCTAGGAGGCCCACTGCCCCTGGATCTGTGCCTGCTGATTGCTGCGGCTGCAAGGCACTCACTCACATGACGTGCATGGGGAGCACTTCACATGGGCAGCTCCCAACATGGCTACCCCATCCATGGAGGCAGCCACCCTGACCTACCTGGGGCACTCTGGATTTTTTGGCAGGGCTCTGTGCATGACCATGAGTGGTTGCTGCATGGCACCACTGTCACATGAGCAGTTGGACACATGGATGGTGGGGGCCATGCCTGGATGCGTCTCGTTTAAAAACTACCCTTTGTATTTGCACATTTTAATTGTTCCTATTTTCCTGACCCCTTCAAACATCATCAGTACTGTCATGTCCACTGCTAAGTGCTTTAGGCATATGGGGCGACTAATAAATGTTTATAATAAATAAATAATAATAAACCTAACACTTTCAAAGTGGGAGGAAGGATTTTTCACATACTATGCATCTTGTGTGAATGCAGCCTAAATTCATTGCAGAGTATGGAAAACAAAAATTGCACATATGCGTCTTTGTTTGTATGCTGTGTAACACATAAGGGTGTAAGAATAATTGGGACAGGCAGAGGAGCTGCACCAGGGCCCACAAGCATAGGGGGCCCACATTCCCTGGCATAGCTGTGTCCTCTGCTGCTAGGAGTGAGGATGGGGGCAGGCATTCCATCTTCTGCATCAGGGCCCATTCCAACCTAGCTACACCAGAGTGTACATCCATGCCATTTAAAATGTTAGATAGATAGATATATGTACATTTTGCATTTTTAATCTTTCAATATACAGCTGTATAGAAAGGCTGATAATTGGCTATAGCCTTTTAACAGGCAAGGATAAAAATTAAATTGCAAGTGCTTTAAATCTCCGATTTTACCGAAGTCCATCAAAATGCATTTTTAATAAGTCACGCGTGAGACCCACGTAGGCAGGTGAGAAAGGTTGCCACTGAAGTTTTATATCCTTAACATATGATCACAAAATATATTTCTTATGCATAAAGTCTTACATCCTCAGATAGCGAGAACATGTGTAGCTCTGCTGAATTGAGTTGAAATCCTAGTTTAAGCTGATATATGTGAATATATCAGTTTGCTAGTTTCCATTGATTGTACACTCAAAGCAGCCACCCACCTCTTCTCCCAGGCTCCTGCTCTCCAGTGCCCTGTGAGAATGGCTCTGCCTCCGTCTGCAGAGCAGCAGTCCTGGACAAAGCAAGCCTGTGCCCTGCAAGAACAACACCGAGAGCAGGGGCCGGGGAGGAGGGAACAAACAACCATTGCCTGCTCTTGCAGCCTCCTACTCTCGATAGGTGCTGGCTGGCTCTAACAGAGGGTGTTTTTAAACAAAATATTACACTGCATGGCCACCCAAGAGTTGTTCATCAAAATGCCTGTCTGAAGGTGGAGCGAGGAGGACACGTGCTCCTGTGAGCCATGCAGCACATACTCATGGGCACTGATGAAGCACTGCCAAGAAATCCAGAGTGCTCCATGCGGGGCAAGCCAAAAAGGTCTGTGGCAACAGGCAGCTCTGCAGCTCCTGCCTGTATGAACTGGGACAGCCAGCCATGCCAGGAGACCGGTCCACCACTCATAGGCACTGTGGGAGGGGGAAACGGCCTTTGCAAGTCACAAGAGCTGGCCGGGAGCGAGCCTGGGTTCCACAGCACTCACGTTGGGAAGAACGCAATTGCAAAGGCCAAGCCAGTATGCTTCCCCCTCCCCCATGGTCTGTGACAGGGGGAGTGTGTGGCAGCTGCCACTATAGCCATGCTGGGAGCTGTCTGTTAGAATCCCTCCCCCAAACTTCCACCTGAGTGGGTGCTCTGCGGCAGGGCCACTCAGCAGCCATGGACCCCCCTCTCCCCACCCCCAAACCTTGCTCATTTAAAAACACCTAAAGTCTTCTGCGAGGAGGGGGGAGGAGAGGCAGAGCCCTGAAGAGACAATTGTAGCAAGCACTTCAAGCACCTGGAAGAGAGCAGGCAGCTGCCTCTGCGCCACCTGGGCATTTGTTCACATACAGTTAATGCAGGAGACAGTCAAGAGGCAGGCTACACTCGCTCTAGCTCACTGGGGCACAACATTAAGTGGGGGCCAGGGCACAATAGTAAGTGAGGGGCACTAGGGAAGCCTGAATGCCGCAACTCTACTAGGAGGGTCTCCAAGTGCAATAGGGATTACTAGGGACACACCCACACTAGTCCAGGCACTTAGCACCCTCTCCCTACTCTCAAACCCCATTGCTCCCATGTGCACCCTAGTCTCCAAAACCCCCTCTTTCCTTTCAGATTTCATTGCCCCCATATGCATCCCAGAGATCATGTACAAGATAATGGGTCTGTGAAATACGTGAATGGAGGCTATAGATGTTACTTGTTTCTCTGGATGGATGGAAGATCAGAGGAAAGAGCTGCTGTAACTCAGTGTTCAATTAAGAAAGAAAGAAAGAAAAAGAAAAAGCTGGGTGTAACAGGGCAGAAACCCTGAGTGTTGCTAGTCCTTTAAGGGAGTGAAGCTAGCACCAGCTGGGAAGGAGACTAGCTGGGCTGCAAGCACTAGCAGAAATATAGGACAGTGCCTAATTGATGACCAGCTGGAAATAGGCATGGCAGAAGCGAGCCTAGGCATAAGAATGGAGCTGGGAGCTCAGTCATGAGGAAGTTGTAGGAGCTGAGATATAGGCTGTAAAACTGGAGTATTATTTACCGGCAAAGCCATAGCGTGTTGCTAGGATGGCAGGTTTGCTGGAGAGTAAAGGAAGAGGTCCTGTCTAGAAATTCAAGTGGACTGTAAGTCAAAGGGTTGTACCTGATTGGAAGAGTCTTTGTAAACCAGAGGTTAGTGCTTGGCCAAAGCCTGAAACTAAGCCAACCAGAGGCAGGAGCCTGACTAAGGCAGTGTTAGACACTGTGATAAAAGACTGAAGCTGCTTTCACATGTTACAAAATAGGCTACTATAATAATTTGAGATACTAGGTATTATAATTCTGCAATTTTTTAATAGTGTGAATGTGTTCTTCCCTTTTTATGCTGTGAGTTCTTGGGGTCATTGTAAGAGCCACCAAATGTGGCTTTTACAATGACCTGTTATCTTGAAACCTAAAAGGGGAATAGCGTAGACACATTACAAAAATTGTGGAATTAGAATACCTGATATCCTTAAACTACGATAGCCCATTTTGTAATGCATGAAAACAGTCTGAGAATGTGAAAAAGTGACTTCTTAAAGCTAATTCCTGGAATAAGCTAATTGTGGGGCTGATCCTGTAAAGATGTATGCCTAGAAAGTCTTGACACAGCTACACTGTGGTTTACAGTGATAAGAGAGCACAGTGTGTTACTAGTTCTGCTAGCGTAGATCCTTTTGATCTTTCTGTAGCTGACTGGTATTTCTCCAGTTGCAGGGACTGAAATGCCACCAAAAAGAGTCTTGATACCAGTACAAACTATTATGGAATAAAGAAAATAAAGACTGTTGCAGCTTGGACTAAATGGCTTAATTCCCACCAAGCTGGGATATTTAAAGAAATAGACAACTTATGTCAATGTGAAAGTGGAGACTGTGATAAGGTGATACTGGGCTACATGTAGATGACTGGTATAACAAATTATGTAAAGGTTAAACATGTATGTAATGTGAAAGCTGAGAACTGGAAACTTGCTTCATGCATTGGAGAACTGCTACGTCATAACCTTGAGCGATTGTGTAATCTGAAAAAGCCTAACTCTTATGCAGACACTAGCAATAGGCCATTGAGTTACAAATGGATTTCTTCCTGTGGATGTGACAAAGCACAGTCACCTAGTGGGAAAATCAAAAAAGAATCCTGGAAAAGTACTTAAGGGGAAGACAAGACAAAGGGATCATCACAACTTATCAGCTAGAGAACGGCTGTACCAAACAAGCTATGAATTAACGACTGATCTATTGGAAACTCCAAGACTTGTACCCAGCCAAGCTTTCCACTGCTGGTTGTGACATGAACTGAAATAGCCTTGGACTTTGATTAGGGTAAGCCTAAATTAGGAGAATCCAAGTACAGATAGGAATGCGGTATTGGCTATGTTTTGGTTATTGTTGTGCTCTGCAGTGTAATCTTGTACTGCATGCTTATTTGTGATTTTAAACTTCTTTTAACTGAACTTAGTACGGTCCAGTGGAATTGCTAAACCTAACATTAGCCAGACACCGTTTGGGTTAATTCTGTGTTTACAAACTTAGAAAAACCTAGCGAGAGAGTCTGTGCTGGGAAACTGTGGTTGAAAAGGTGACAAGAAGGTTCACCCATTGCAGACTGAATTGGTTCTAGAGAGAGCTGATCCAGTGAGATCTGCAAGCCAGGGAAACTGAGTCATGACCGCCTAGAGTGGGGTAGTGAGACCTCAATCCCACGACAGACTTTTTTGATCAGGCAAGCTCCAACTATCCGAAAGGAATCCATGAAATTGCTGTACCTTTATTCCTTATTTTTTGTAATGGTTTTTTGAAATAAACACCTAGCAGAGACTCTCAGCTTATGGTATCTTGTGTGCAGGGCACGTGTTACTCACTCTGCCATAGGCACCAAATTGCCTAACTACAGCTGTGCGGAGCACAAATACCACAAAAATGACTCAAACCTTTCTATAGGGAGTTGCGCTCCTGACTCTTCTGTTACATTAACATTGTCTTTGCATCTTGATTGCTCATCCTTCTCTATTTTATTCTGCTATATTCTCTTACCTGCATATGACCACTCATTTCATTGCTTATGTTTCCTTTATTTCTGTTATTGTATGTATTTCATACTTTGTCTGAGGCTCACTTTGCAGTCCCCTCTGACTCTTTCCTTTATATCCAGTTTCCCATCCCCCAGGTTTTACACTTCATTTTACACTGTTTTTCCTATTGATACTCAAGTGGTCAATCTGCTGAGTCACACTTCCTTGGGGGAGTTGATCCTTCATATAGTGAGAGGGCTGGTGGCACTAACTTGGCAAAATCAAGAATGAAAAGATTGCATGCAGAAGCAGTTGCTACAACAAAAAGAGAAAATGATTATACAACTTTTTCTCAACAAAATCTTACATATTTAATCATGAACAAATGTCAGAGCTGATGTATACATTAGACTGGTTGTACTGGTTAGAAGGAAGAACTGAACATTCAACACCAATTTTAAGCCTATAGAGTCCAGTCTGTCAGATCTATGTAGGTGAGAACTAGGAGTCCCTATTCTCCACTGACTCTGCAGGGAATTCCAACCCATGTGCTTCAATAGTTGTCAGACCTACCCTAAAAATGTAGGTAACTATAATTGCTCAATGAGGCATTGCCCTTCAAGGCCACACTGCAGCTGTTAAAACAGATGCTAAATTAAATACTACTTAAATTGCTAATCCAATTAGTATACACTTCATTTTGTCTCCAGTGTTATGTTGAGTTTTAAGTACATGGCTATATAGTGCATATTGGCAGGTAAGCATAGGCACATCGTGAAAGCCTTCAGGTGTGCTTCAGCCCCAAAAGAGATTAAACCTCTGTGTTAAGTTACCTTTGCCTCCAGTAAGCTGCACTAGAGGATGAGTATAACAGAAGTGCTGTGAAGTTCTGCTAATAAATCTTTACAAAGTCTTAGAATCAAAGAGCTGGAAGCAACTAGGAGGGTCACCTGGTCCAGCCCCCTGGTTGATATGGGATTTGCCATATCTAAATCAGACGAATGTTCCACTAGCCATCTCTTTAAAGCTTCCAGTGATGGAGAATTTACAACTTCTCTTAGTAGCCTGTTCCTTTGCCGGCCTCTTGTACTGGGTGTTGTCATTCGTGATGGCTCACAGCACTGCCGTGGACTTCTCCAGTCAGTGGCAAGAGCTGTCACTCCAGCCGGGACTTGACTAGTCCGCCAAACAAATGTGTCGGTGGCTGGGGAGGGGGCTGAGAAACACATGGGTGTGTCTGCCCCGCCCCTGTGTTGCAGGAGCTAGCCTGCCCCACTGCCAGACGAGCAGCCAGTGATGGCTACCATGGCACCCAACTCCCATCACCACTCCAGACTAGCGCTGCACTGAATTGGTGCTCTGAGTACTTGTGAGGATTTCCAAGGTTTTGAGTACCAGGACCAAGTCCTCTTACATCACTCAGAGCTTTTTCCAAGGACTCTGAAATCGTAACTCAAATCTCAGAGAACACTCGGAAATTCCAAGGGGGGAGGCAGAGGCTAGGGGGAGGGAATGGGCTGGGGAAGAAGGTGTGGTGGCCTAGCAGAGACAGGGAGTACTCTCCTTCCGGACCGAGTATTTTGTATTATTTTAATAAAGCTGGGCATACTTGAAGGGCCAAATGGCCCCTTCTGAGTATGCCTAGACCTTTCCAAGATGGTGCCGACAGTGTTGGCATGCTGTGGGCACCATCTTGGAAGTGGGCAGATGGTGCCCAGAAGTTCTGGGCATGCTCAGAACAGTCTGGCCACAACCAATGATGCCCACAGCATGCTGACGGCAGCCCCACCTTGAGCATGTGCGGGGGTGAGCACCTGTGTGTGAAAGCCACCCATTGTCTGACTCTCTTGTTCTGCCCCCATAGCAAGAAAGGATATTTTTAAACAAATAAAGCTGAAATGGGGTGTGTGCGTGTGTGTGTGCGTTGTCCATGACCAGAACAGCTACTTAGGTGGAGTGCAAGGGGAGGGATTCTAACAGGGGGCTCCCAGAATGGCTACCATGGCAGCTGCCTTGCACTCCCCTTGCCATGGATAATAGGGGAGAAGGAAGCTCACCAGGCTAGCCTTCAAAGGCCCTTTTCACACAGACACTAACACAGATTAAATGGGTGTTATTTTATTATACAGGTTGCAGGGCACCCATAGAGTAACCTGAAGCCCTGCAACATGTGTAATAAAATGTAACACCCATTTTTATCAGTGTTGGTGTCTGTGAAAAGGGCCAAAATTGGCATATCCCAGCATAAGCAGTGAGGGACCCAGAACTGCCCAGTGCTCATGGCCAGTTCCTATGTCTTGCCTATGAGTGGGAGACCTGTCTGCTGGCATGGGAGGCTGCCCCAGTTCATATGGGCAGGGGATACGTGGACTCCTGTTGCCGTACACTTTTTTTTTTTTTTTTACACTTGTCCTACACAGCACTCTGACTTTCTCAGCAGTGTACACAAACCAACACAAGAAGCAGTATATAACAAAACAGTAAACAAGAAAACTACTTCTATTAAACAACAAATGTTCAAAACAGAAAAGTTTTAATAGATTATAGCAAGGGATTAAATGCAAGTCTCCCTTAACAAGTGATTAAGTGCAAGTCTACCAAATTAGCCAATAAATCAGCAGATAATAGAATATAATCCAATGTAATTAGTCAAGCAAGAGAAGCAAAATAAACCAAATTGTTGGAGAAATTCTGTATCCATACAAGTCTACAAAAATGATCAGTAACAGATAACTAAAGAAACCATTTCAGTTCAATTAACCAAACAAAAGCAGCAAGTTAGTCCAAAATGTTGGAGGAGTTCTATGCCCAACGTTTCACTGAAGAATAGCTTCCTCAGGGTTCTTTTCACTTCCAACCTCTTTTTGTTTACAGGACAACTGCTTTATATCAAAGAGATATAATTTAAACAAATGCTGAAATGTTTTAACAGGTATCCCTCTACATGTATTACGGAAAAGTCCTTTGCTTTTACTTTGTCATAGACATTCCTATCTGCATTATACATTACATACAATATACATTCCATTAGAATTCCATTTAGGATGGAGGATGCCACCCCCCATGTTACTATGAGTTTTAAAGCCTTTCACCGGCCCTTAAAGAGATCCTTTTCTTTTGCAGCCCTTAGAGGGATCCTTTTCTTTGGCATTACCAAACGCCTTCTTATCTGTAAAATATATTACAGTTTATAGACTCCTATTAGTTACTAGGCCTAGCCAATACTAAGATTACATTTATACTGAGAAAATGCTAAACAATTAGAGGATGTCACTCCCCAAGCCACTATTAAAGCCTTTCGTCAGCCCTTAAACAAGTAAATGCTTTACTAGTTCCTTTGTCCTTTAATTTTGAACTCCTTGTTTGGGTAGATATTTCTTTCTTCCCCCAAGGTTTATTTTTCTACTACAGTTCAGAGAAAAGCAAGGGGAAAATGTTAATTTTCAATTTTCTTTCCTTTACTTTTAATCCTTCAACTCAAACCACAATTTATTACATACCTTAACTCTCTGTCTCATAGTCCTTCTAAACCCTGTGGGAGCCGTCTGAACACTTCTACAGAAGATTTTTCCTTCTACTAGCAGACAGACTAAAGTTACAAACTTAACTGCTATTAGGGTCAACGAATGCTGCTTCCTTTTAAAGAGTGATTACTATTAGTACAATCACAAGCTACACCTCCATAGGATGACATATTCAACAGTTAGGGAGAGGATCCCCTGTGTTAATCCTCCAATTCACCAATTATATTCCCTTTTTTTACTTTCTTTTCTCTCTCATTTCGGAACCAGCATTTTCCTTACTACTTAATAGGAGGCTGGAAAAACCTACCCTAGCAATAAACCTATAATTCTCCCTTTCTCCTTTCTTTTTTCTACAGCATTTCTATTCTAACTTATACTGCCACTTCTTTGATCCCAAATTTATTTTACCATAACTACTTGACAGGAGGCTAAAAAGGCCTCTTACTAGGCTGGAAAACCTACCCTAGTAATAATCCTTTAATATTACAATTGTGTTCCCTTTTTCTTCCTTTTTTCTTTTCTCAGCATTTCTAATCTAATTTATACTCCCATTTCTTTAACCCAGCATTATTTTGCCATAACAATTTAACTGAAGGCTTAAGGGCCTTTTACTATGATGTTTTTCCTTATTTTTTTTCTCTCTCTGGCATTTCTATTCTAACTCCAATTCTTCTTTCATCCAACATTTATTTCACCCTAACAGTGTAACAAAAGACTTCTTTGTTTCTTATAAAGTCATTTCCTCGTTTGTTTCTTCACTCCAACTTTAAACAAGGCTGAAGAAACCCCCTAAAAAGCTACTAGGCTCCTCCAACTGTGAACATAATTCCAACATAATTTTGAGACAAAATTCCTTTATATAAATGCTACAGATCTAACTTCCAACAACACTTACATAATTCCCTTGTCATTCATGAAACTGTCAAGTAAAACATTTAACCCACGGGGATTTATAGTGTCTAAAGTGATTATCCAAAAGCTCTCACGCTCTGCCAAAATCTCTGGATTGACTGGGAGGCTCACCTTCTCAATACCCCAAAAAGGAAAATTAATTTGGTGTTTATGTACACAATTAAAATGTTTCACCAAGAGTGCCGCTGGGGACCGATTCTTTAATTTGCTGCGATGTTCTTATATTCTTATTCTCAAATTTCTGGCAGTTTTTCCTATATATAGCTTCTTACACGGGCATTCAATGGCGTGGACCACGTCCACTGTATTACAATTTATGAAATCTTTAATTATATACTTTCTTCCAGAACCATCTTCAAAGCTTTTTATTTTTTGGCTAAAAGGGCAGTTTACGCATTGCCCACATGGAAAATTTCCTATTATAATTTTTTTTTATCTACTGTTCTGTGTGTCAATTTTGGGGCCCTAGTCCTGACCAAAGAATTACTAAGATTTTTTCCTCTTTTGTATGCAAATAAAGGGGGAGTATCTCAACCTGCTATATGGTTTACTATGTTCCAGTTGTTCTTAATTATGTTTTTCAGTCTATTAGAACAGGTATTAAAAGTAGTCACAGAGACTAGCTGTTCCAAACAGTCTTTTCTCCTCTGGTGCGAACCCCCCAAAATCGATTCTCTAGAAATCTGTCACTTTCTGTAAGGTTTTTTTTTTTTTTTTTTTTTTTTTTTTTTTATATAATATGGTCTGGATAATCTCTGGCAGAGAATTTTTTATAAAGCTCATCCGCTTCTTTCTGAAAGTCTGATTCTTTTGTACGGTTCCTCTTTAATCTACGGAACTGGCTATGCGGAATGTTATTAATCAGATGTCTCGGGTGATGGCTGCTATATAACAAATAAGCATTCTGGTCTGTTGGCTTTCTGAAAGTAGAGGCAGTAATATTACCATTCCCTTCCCATTGTATCCACAGGTCCAAAAATTCTATTCTGTGGTAATCATATTTAAAAGTGAACTTAATGGTATCATGAAGAGTGTTTATCCAATCTCTAAATTCAAATAAAGCTTTCTTAGTCCCAATCCACAGTAGAAAGACATCATCAATGTAACGCCTCCAAAGGAAAATAAAATCAAAAAATGGATTAACTGTGACATCAAAAATTATTTTGCTTTCCCACTCATGCATGTATAATATTGCTAGTTCCGCTGAAATTTTACTCCCCATGCTGATCCCCTTTATCTGCAAAAAAAAATCATAATGAAATTCAAAGTAATTTTCCATTAATATTAATTCACTTAATGAAAGCAAAAAGCTGGCTGGCGGAGTTTTATTCTCTCTTAAATCAAAAAACTTTTTAAGCGTATGTAGTGCTTCGTTGTGAGGAATGTTGGTGTAAAGAGCTTTCACATCCAAACAGACTAGAATGGGGTTCACATTTGTAAAATCCACATCCTCCAAGATATTTATAAAGTGGGATGAATCTTTCGCATATGAAGGTATTCATTCAACAAAAGGTTTTATAAAATAAACTACGTATTTTGCCAGTGGTTCTAGACAAGATCCTATCCCTGAGACAATGGGTCTACTTTCTAGTGGGGAAAGCCCTTTATGGATTTTAAGCAAGCCATAAAATGCTGGCACATGGGGGAATTCATTATAAAGAAACTTATACTCTTTTTCTGAAATTGTATTATTTTTCAAAGCCTCTCCCAGTACTTTTTGTATTTTATTTTGTAAAAGTTTAGTTGGGTCCCCTTTTAACTCTCACATTTTCCCATTATTAAACATGAATTGCTTATCATAATTCGACAACATACAATTTTTTCACAGTGCATTGTCTGCTTTACATGTATACAAATTTAATACAATTAATACAATAAAGTGTTAACAATGTGAGTGTACATAACATTATACAATTCGTTCTACACGATACAGTTGTGTACAAACAGACTTAATGCACTGTGAAAAAATTGTATGTTGAATTATGATAAGAAATTCATGTTTAATAATGGGAAAATGTAAAATTTTAGTTATTGATGAAAATGAATATAAGTATGTATGGTAAGGAATTAAGTACATATTACATGTATGTTGATGGTGGTAAAATATTAAATTGGTCAAATTTTGAAATAATGTCAATGTTTTTTGGCGTTTGTTTTGTTGCAATGTATGGAGTTGAAGGTTTTTTTAATTGTAATTGTCCAAATTTTTATTTTTTTTTAAAAGAAAACTTTTGTACATTTAAGGTTTTTTTTAAACTGCTAAGTTTTTTGTTTTGGTTAATATATACTATATATGAGGGGCAGAATAAGTGGGAGTTGATAGGGTAGGGTAGCTGGTGGGGAGGAGGGTAAAGGGGGAGAGGGAGATGTGCCAGAAATTTTAAAACAGCTGTAAAATTATATATTGGTGTAAGGGACCCAGAGACAATAGGTAATGGAAGGCAAACAGATGGGTAGGGGGTATAGTGGGAAACAGCTTGTCGGGTGAAGGGAATACGCATATCGAAGGAACTGGGTTCACACAGGTTGAATGATTTCTAGGAAGCTGGTACAGAACATACATTTTAAAATGCAGTATACTGTAAAGTGTTATAGATATTTGTAGTGGCTGGAGAAATATAGGTCCTTGTTACGTTGGTCAACGTTTACAGATTTTTGTTGTGGTTGGAGAAATTTAGATCTTTAAGGGGGATTTCAGACGTTATGAGTCTGAAATTCACCCCGCCTGAACCACAGTCAAACACGGGCCGTGTTTGACTGTGGTGAACGTCTGTTGGCTCGCCATCAGATGTGCACCACAGTCAAACATGGGCCATGTTTGCATTCACCACGCTTCTGGACCTCCGGACGCAAGGAGGTCGAGAAGTGTGGTGAAAGGCCACCACGGCCGTGGTGAACAGAAAGTAACTTCTGTTTACTTACCATTCACCACGGTCAATGGACTTCACCCCCGCCCGTGGTTGCGGCATCAGGAGGGGGGAGGGCCACCGGGGAACGCAGGGGACAGGGCCGTGCGGCAGCAAGCTGCGCCGCGCGGCCCTGCCCCCTTGGAGGGGTGCCGCTTTAGACGTGACAGGCGGTCGCTTTCACCACGGGCCGTGGTTTGGCGGTCCCCACAGCCAGGGGCAATGGGGCGCACGTCTGTTGGCTGTTATCTACAGCCAGGCACTCAGACACCACCGAATCTCCTCTGATGAACAAACCCATGATGTTCACCTCATCCTGCTTAAAGCCACTGTCACAAAACAAGGACACTCCAACAGAAAAGTAGGCCAAATTATAGAACGAGTCACCCAAATCCCGTGGTGAAAGTGGCCGCCTGTCACGTCTGAAATCACCTTAAGTGCATTATTTTGGTATCAAATAAAGTTAAGAATTTTAGTTCCCAGGCCCATCTTCTGAGGAGCGTGTTTAGGTTTCCTTTTGAAGATGAGGACTGAGAGGTCTGATATGGAATGGTTGTGCTGGGAGAAGTGATTGCCCACTGTACTCAGTGATTTTGTTCATAATTGTAGATCTGTGAGTTCATACGTTGGTGTAAGGTTTGCTGGGGTTTGGTCAATGTAGTTTTTATGGCGGCATTTAGTGCACTGAATGAAATACACCACGCTTTGGGATTTGCAGGTTTAGTTGCCTTGTATGTGGATTGTTTTTCCCATGGGGGGTGTTGATGGTGGTTGTGGTAGAAATGTGTTAGCAGGCTTTGCATCTACTGTTCTGGCAAGGTATTTATTTATTTATTTATTTCAGTTTTCTTTTATCCTGCAACCCTCCTGCTCTCAGAGCAGCTCGGGCTGTTCCTGTTGATGTTGGGGTGTCCTGGGTGGTGGTGGTTTGCTCTGGATGATCCATTGTGAGAGGTTTGGGGGTTGTGTAAAGGCCAGAAGAGGTGGTTCAGGGAAGATTTTTCTTAGGGTTTTCTCTCCATCAAATATGGGTTGTAGCTGCTGGGTGATGCCACATATAGGTTTCACTGTGGGATGGTAGGTGACGACAAGGGGCATGAGGTTAGAGGGTTCTTTCTGTATTGTTACAGTTTCTCTCGAGGGATTTGGGTGACTCGTTCTATAATTTGGCCTACTTTTCTGTTGGAGTGTCCTTTTTTGTGACAGTGGCTTTAAGCAGGATGAGGTCATCATCATCAGCATCAGCATCATGGGTTTGTTCATCAGAGGAGATTCGGTGGTGTCTGAGTGCCTGGCTGTAGATAAAAGATTTGTGTGTGTGTCTTGGGTGATTGCTGGATCAGTGGAGGTAGAGGTGATGGTCCGCTGGCTTCTTGTATATTGCTGTCAGTAGGTTGCTGTTGTGCATGCTGACAGTGGTGTCCAGGAAGTTGATACTGGTGTGGGAATATTCCATCACTGTTGCTGTCTTCTGAACCCTCTCCAAATTTCCTATGTCCTTCTTAAAATGGGGTGCCCAAAACTGAACACGCTACTCTAGCTGGGACCTAGCCAGAGCTGAGTAGAGTGGCACAATAATTTCCCATGTCTTCCATACAATGTTTCTGTTGATGCAGCCTAAGATGACATTAGCCTTCTTTGCAACAGCATCATGTTCACTTGGTGACTCGCATTCAGTTGACCCACATTTAACTGGTGATCTACAACTACTCCTAGATATTTATCTGTTGCGTTACTACCGATCCGGTTATCCCCCCTTTTGTATTCATGAATTTGGTTTGAAATTGGCAAATGATTTTATCATGTTGTCATTACTATCATGATATTGAGGGATGTGCAGCATACACAAGCAGGTACAGTGGTTCCGATGGGGAACATCAGTCAGCCAATTTCATAATGGGTGGGCAGACATTTCCTGGACCCTCCTAAATCCAGAATCTTTCTAATTAGGGGAGGGAGCCTGTTTCTTGAGGTGTCCAGGGATGGGAAATTATGTTGTATCTGGGCATTGCAAGCTTGCATACATTTCCAAAAGTGAGCTAGTGTAGTTCCAAATGTAACATAAAGAGGCTTCAACACCATAGACTACATAAAGATTTAGGCTTCATAAGCCTTTATAGGAATATGTAAGCAACAGACCACCTGCTGTTTACTAGTCGACGCACCCCAAATGAGACACAGAGGCATTAGTTGGTTATAAAACTGGCCGCACTTTTTATTCAGATTTATTCAATTCAAGGTCAGTGGGTAATTGCCCAAGCAATTTGGGTCCAGTATGTTAATGAACTATTATAACTTTTTAACTCTGGGATAGTCCTGGATGTGCCGTCCAGTGACAATCCCTTTAACGCAGAACTTCCCCTCTTTCGACAGCAACCGCGTTTGGTCGAAAGGGGGCAATGCCCACTGTGGGCTTGAGTAAGGAGAAAGTGCCCTCAGGGTGTGAAGACAGCGCATGTCCCTCCTCCCCTATTAAGTCACTACTCCCAAGGAGCATGACCCCTGTGCATGCTGTGCCCTGCATTACACAAGGTATCACGTCCCCATCTCTTAAGGAGATGACTCATATTATTCTATCTCCTTCCTATTTATTTAACATACCTTAGCATACTGGACCCCTGCCACACAGGGGTGTTCCTTCAACCCAAACGCCCTGACACCCACCGCCAACCTAGCTCAATAATGTCTCCAAATGTACCACCAAGGCGATCAGGTACATTTCGTTACCTAACGGCGACAAGTGCACTCCATCCCGACGGTATAGGTCGGGTCGTGAGTGAACTATCCCCTTATGTCCCCAACTAGAACCCCCCAATGATTCGATGAACTTAACTATTTCTCTATTAACATTTTTTTGAGTTTTATCAACCTTACCCGGGTTATTGGTCTTAACCCAATTAATTCTAGGAAACCAATTCGTCTACACCAAGTGGACCCCATCAAACCACTGTTTGATGGTGCATATATCACTCTTGATTTGTATTACTAAATTAACCCCTTTATGCATCGGGAGGTCATTTCCCCCTAAATGGATAACCATTATCTGAGGCTTCGAGTATCCAGACATTCCCTTCAGCAGTGGGAGCAGCTGACTCCATCGCATGCCACTCCGGCCCATCCATTTGATATTAGCCAATTCAGCTAGGCCCAAATGTTTTCCCCCGGGATTTCTTGCAGCAGCTGCGCCTGCCCACCGCACCAAACCTGTCTCTTATACACATCTAGATGTGTATAAGAGACAGGTCGTGCAGCGCCCCAAGCTGCACTTCCTGGTGAAAACAGAAACATGTGTTTAGTAATGATATGGCCGTGTATACTTTTTATACGCTCCAGACCTCCATCTGCCCACTGCTTTAATGGATTCCTCTGGTAGCCCTGCTGCTGCAGCAGTGGTGGCCATGGCCACCCCTATTCTGAAGAAATGCAATCCGAATTCACCCGGGGGAACCCCAACTTTTTTAGTGAAACCCACAGCAATGCCATGCACTGTGAGACCGTCACCAGTACCCCATTCTTGTGTATGAACAGTGCCCCGGGTATGCCCGGATGCATGCTCATATAACGCTTAATCTGCTCGAAGGGGCAGATTGCCTCAGGTCCCCCTCTGAACAAATTAACCGAAGTACCCCTACTCCTTTGGTCAGTCTTGGAACTTCTTAACCGAATCCCCACTTTATCCTGCGAAAGTTCAACATCCTGTATCATCAATGCCCGGTTAGTATTGTACCTCTTAGATTTACTCACAACCTCGCTACTCCGGAATCCTCCAAAATACATCACAACATATATTGTTGTAAATACCTGTGCCTCATAACTGCTGTAACATACCTCTTTCAAGACTTTCACTAAACCTTCTAATATCGGAGTTGTCACTGGCGAACGAACCCGAGCTTGTGTGTTACTGGTTCGTGTCCATGACTCAAACATGTGCCGTAAGAAAAACCCATTGTCTGGGTGGGGGGGAACCTTTCAGTTTACTGATGAATGCCAATGCTGCTACCTTTCCGGCTATTGTTCCCACTGCTAGTCCGGATCTATGTAGGTGAATTGCAAATTGGATTACCTCAGGTTCGTTAATGGGGAAACCGTTCCCCCACCCTAGTTCCGCTCAGAAGGCCTGGAATTCTCAAAAAGCCCTGCTGTAAGCTGTCTCGGTTCTAAGAGCAAGGGATTCATGTACGATGGCTTGTACCTCTAACTCCCAATGCTCCATATTCCGGGCGGCAAGGGATTCGGGTCTATACATGCCCATGGTGCGAGTTCTCGAAACCGGTCCATCTGGAACCGAGAAAGGGCATCTGCTATGCCATTGTCGATACCAGGGACGTGTCGGGTAGTGAACAAGATGTTATGTTTCATGCCCTGATCAATGACATTACCCTGGGGGACCGTGATGATAACGAATTTAGCACATGAACCACTGCCAAATTGCAATTAGAAAACTGCTTTGTCCACACTAGCACTGCCACTAATATGGGAAAAAACTCTAAAAAAGTAAGGTCCTTAGTCATTCCCCTTAAATGCCATTCTGGAGGCCATGGTGCTGCACAGCAGTGGGTGCGAAAGTAAACCCCGACCGCCGGCCGCATCCGACTGGACCTGTAGCTCGGCCCGTAGCAGTCACTTTTCCCTCCAGAAACTCACCCCATTAAAGTCTTCAAGGAAGGCTAGTCATACTCTAAAGTCCTGCTTCATCTCTGTGGTTACCCTAATCCTGTGGTGAGGGGACAGGTCCTCTTTTAACTTTCCATACAACCGGGAGAGAAATGTCCTTCCGGGGGCCACCACTCGACATGCAAAATTAAGTCTGCCCATGAGTGATTGCAATGCACGTGTTGTCATTTTCCGTGCTCCTAAACACTCTCTAATCTTTTCTCTCATGTCCAGTAATTTGTCCAGTGGGAGCTTCGATAACATTCTCTCTGTATCAAGTTCAATTCCCAAATAGGTGAGTCTAGTAGCTGGCCCCTCGTTTTTTTCAGGGGCCAGTGGGATGCCCAAGTGTCTTGCTACTTCTTGAAATAGCCTTAAAGCGGTTGCACATTCATCTGTACTAGGACGGCCCATTATCAAAAAATCATCTAGATATTTTGTGACATCCCCAGCATGCAACCATTGCCAGAATACCCACTCTATTAGGGAACTGAACTGCTCGAACACTGAACAAGATACCGAGCAGCCCATGGGCATAGCTCGATCAAAATACTTGCCTTCGAACTGAAAACCTAAAAGGTGGAAGCTACTAGGATGGACTGGCAGCAGCCGGAATGCAGATTTTACGTCGCATTTCGCTAAAAATGCACCCTGCCCCATAGCCTTCACTTTGTCCACCGCCTGGTCAAATGTTGCATACTTAACTGTTGATAACTCTCTGGGTATGGCATCATTTACAGACGCTCCCTGGGGGTAGGACAGATATTGGATCATCCGATATTCCCCATAGGCTTTCTTTGGAACAATTCCCAATGGGGACACTATTAGGTTCCCCATTGGGGGTTGCTCAAACAGTTCTGCCACCCGGCCTTCGGCTACTTCCTTGGCTATCTTCTGACGCACTAGGGATTCGAAACAGACTATTGATTTCAGGTTCCTTCCCATCTTTTGCTGCTGCACTGGCCCCGCAGGGATGATGAAACCATCCCTGAAGCCCCGAACGACGTATTCAACTTCCTCCTTGTGGGGATGCCCCCTAAGCAAGGCTACCAACCGGTCAATTTTGACCGACATCGGCCCCTTTTCCAGGGCAAGGTCCTGTGGGGGACCCTGACCCCCTTTTCCATTGCCCCGGCCCTGTCCATAACCCCTTCTTCCCTTTCTGACAGGGCCTGAAACAGTTAATCTCGGGGTGCCCTCCCCCGTAATTGGAACAGGAGTGGCGAAATCTGCATGTCGCCCTACTGCATTGCCCAGTCCGATTACATTACCAACAGGTGCCGGGCCCCTGCCCCGCCCTGCGAGCTTAGCTCCAAAAGGGCTTGTTTACTGGAGCCACACACACCCCCGGAGCAGTGGGTGTCCACTATCTGCCATGGGGGCCCTAGTCGCATCCACCATGCATTCAAGTCACAGATCCGTGGCGTGTGTATCCCAGCGCAAACCGGATGTGGTGGCTGCCCTATGGCGAAAGGCCTCGTTATACCTCAGCCACCCCCCGACTGGTCCGGTCCTGTATGCCCTTCTAATGATGTCGGCATACTTGTGCAGTTCGAGCCCCCTGATGGGGTCTGCCTGCAAGATCACCCCCATGTATACTGCCCAGGCTGCTGTCCAGTTATCCCAATTCCTATCAGCCTTGGGGCGCTGAAATCTTTCCTTTTCTTTTTCGTCTTCATGTTCAGAATGATCCAGTATTGGATCCCTGAACAGGGCATATATATCGACATACTCCCCTTTTAAAAAAATTTCCTTAGTAGCTAGAGGGTGGTGTGAGCCGAAGGGGGTGGCCACACTCGGTATGGCTCCCCCTGGAGGTGGGGGAGGGCGAGCCAAGGTCGCCTCCCCCGACTGGCTTGGTGCCCCTGTGTGTGTTTCTTTGCCCACATCCACGGCAGTGCCCCTCACGGATGGGGTACCCCACTCATCACCCCTTACTTGTTGCTCTCCCCGGGGCAGGTTGGGTGTTATGGCAGGAGTTACCGACACCCATGCCCCGTTCAGGTTCATTAACTGGGGTACACCCGTCTGTACCATTTGGGTGGGGGCCACCCTCGGGTCAGGGCACCCCAAGCCTGGTGCTAGTCTATGCTGCTGGGCACCCCCGCCCCCAGCTGTTCCAGTGGAGGGAAATTTGTTTAAAGCTCTATCGTGTGTCTGCCCTCCCTGGGTCCGTCCCCCCATCTCTTCAACCCCTCTCAATGCGCTTGCCCACTTACCTCGCACCCCCGGCTCAGTGGGGGCTCCGTAATCTGTACCACGATCTTCCGGTCGCCTCTCAGTGTGCCCTTGACCCCTCTGCAATTCCTGCTCCAGGGTCAATATCCAATGTCACATCTCCCGGTCAGTGGGGCCATCCTGCAGTTCTGATGTCTCGACCCTTCTCCTCCTAGCCACCGGGGGCATAGTCGCCTGCGTGGGGACATAAACCTCCCACGCGGAGGGGCCTAGGGCCTGTCCACTCGGTGCCAGCCCCACCCCTTGTAGCTGGTGGTGCTGCACCCATCCAGGGACCCCATAGGGATCCCTTACCTCACCAGCCTGGCCTGCCCCTATGGGAGCTGGTCCCCTTTTCCCAGGGTAGAGTGCCTGCAATAAGGGGCCCATGTTCACCCCTTGTGTTGCATGCCCCCATTCTAACCCCTGTGACAAGAGAGGCCCACCCTATGAGGCGGAGACCCTAGCTGGGGGAGAGGGTGGGGCTCCCCTTCATCCTGGGCTTCTCCCCCCTCGGGCCCTGGGGACTCGAAGCTCCCTTTCATCCTGGGCTTCTCCCCCTCGAGCCCAGGGGACTGGAAGCAACCTCCTCCCTGTCCCTAAATCGTGCAGGTCTGGAGGTCACCCTCCCACTTCTTCTTGCCTCCAGAAGCGGAGGGGGGAGCCTCATCAGCTGGCACCCTGGTCCCTGTCCCGCTGAAGCTCGGGGCCATCCCCACTCTCATGGCCCCCGCCCGTCCGTATTTCCCCCAATGTACCTCCTTGGGGGTTTCCTGGGGGTGTCCCCATCTGTGTTGCGAGCCCTTAACAGGGACTCGCATTGTTGGAGCCGGGCGAACATCTCTGCCCGGGGGGGAGGGGTCCTCCTCCCTACCTCAACTCTGGCCCTGCAGGCCTCCTCATCCTCCTGGGTCCGTCTCTCTACCACGGTGGCTGCCTTCTTCCTTGTAGCCACCGCGCCTCCTTTCTTTCACCCCATCCTGCCTTTTCCGATTGCTTTCCCTTTCAAATCTCTGGGCTGCAAGCAGGGAGATCAGCAGCAAGGATTCCTGCTGCTGATTCCCCTGGCAGTTCCCTGAAGTGGCGCAGCTCTTCTCCGCGCTCCGGGAGTCAGCCCCTCCTAAAAGGGGCGGAGCTCCCTAGCCCGTGCAGCACGCTCCGACGGCTGCCTCAATGGGCAGTTGCCTAGCAACCCAGGAACAGCACGGGCAGGGCTTCGAACAGCCTTCCCACCCGCTCGTCAGATCCTCTGTGCCTCTAGGCAGGGCGCGGCCCCAACAACGCTTTGAATTGCTAATGACTTTCATCTTTATCAACCTTTTCCCTATCAGCTCCTTCCCTTGTGGCCTAATATATACTTCATTGCCTTTGCTCAGTCTGTCCTTCTGCCTCCTTACACATCCAAGGAAGGGCCCTTAATGGCAAAAAAATGTGAGTCTCAATCACTCATCAGCAGGAAGAATAAAAGAGATCCTCTTTTGGTGTGTTCACACAGAGGCAGGGTGCTCACCCTGAGAGCAGGATCAGGGGTGCACCCCCAAGTAGCCCCTGGTTGGTTTAAAATGGACCCAGGCAGGGCTGTAACCCACAGTCTGCCCGCACAGCACTCCTCTCCCCCGCTTCATAGAGTTGCAGGCGGATTGCCCAATGCTCTGGGCTGCTGCCCACCACTCCATGGGCAAGAGCAACCCTTGGCCTGGAGTGGACCTGCAGCTGCCATCCACTGAGCAGACAGACAGCAGCCCCATCTCTGGCCAGTGCCCAAGGATTAGGCTGCTCGCTCTGCTGGCCGTGCTCCTGGATGTTCCAGAGCACCATTGGTGGGGCTGTGCCTGCTCTGGCACAACCCTACCTCTGCTCTGCCTGCACATCTGGCAGCCTGCCTTTAAATGGATGGGCCACCCGGGGGTGAGGCAGAGCAGAGGCATGGGTGCTGTCTGTCTGCAGACACCCTTTGTTTCCATCGGTGACCAAAACGGGCGTTTTCCTCATGCACTAGTAACTTGCTTAAAGTCTCTTAGAAATGACCTTGTTTTTTCTAGAAAACAGGAGAGAAATGAATGATGCCTTTCCAAGGTTGTTGGATTAATAGACTCCTGAGTATTGCTCTAAATTCACTAGTCTCTAAACATTTAGTTTTAAAGTATATTGTAGACAATGTGACTTTTGTTCCATAGTGCACAAAACAATATCATTTAAAATTGGACAGTGGGGACGGAATGGGAGAATATATCCACTGCCAAGGATGATGCTAGAGAGTAAAGGTGCCTGTCTTCATGAACTGAGGGCTCAGAAAGAAATGAAGCAAAGCCTGAAAGTACAACAGACTCCTAAAAGCAACATCGCAGTGCTCTGCAGGGGTCAGCACCACACTGGGAAGGGTCATAACCCTGCCCCTTACAGAGCATTGTGATGGCACAACACTGTAAGGGGTGGCCTCATGTTGGGGGTGGGGGGAAGAGCAGGGTAAACGTGTTACACCCACGTTCTTATGGAACCTCAGCCCTGCAAAATGTCCCGACATTTTAGCGCTCTATAGGGGCAGAGCCATACCAGAAAGGGGGAGGGGTGGAAAAGTCCTTCTGCCTTGTACCCTTCCTAATGTAGCTGCCACTCCCAGAAGCCTTGCTTTCTCCAGGTTATCAACATGTCCATAGCTAAGCCAGAGCAATCGGGGCTGGCATCCACCACAGCAGAGCCTGGAGACTCTGTGTTAAAACCCAGAGAGGTGACAACACTAACCGCAGGGTTGGGTTGGGTTCTTTCCTGCTATTGAATTTCTTAAAGCAAATCTTGCAGGTCATTTCTGGAAAATAGCAGCCTATGTGTTGGAGGAAAATATCTGAAGTTTTTCTGTTCAGCTTTTTCTTATGGCGACCTATTATTGCATAACCCATAAAATACTTCTGCTTGGGTTTTTTTTGTTTGTTAAGTGTCTAATCTTAAAGCCTGCTTTGCATATGTGGACTCTTGGGTCCTCATGAACCTAGACTGGCAAACGTTTTCAATGCTTTATTCCTCCAATATATAGGGTTTTGTACTCATGGTTCTAGTCCATCTGCTAAACTGAGAAGATGGATGCACTCCATGCAATTTGGTCTCTTCTCATAGGGCTCTCTCAGTTGGTGTACCTGTGTCATATTGATATTCTAGGTGTGGTAATACTGTCTTAATTCCTATTTCTACACTACTTCGGTCATGCTGTCACAGGTGGCTTCTTGTGGCACTTTTCCACCTTCTGTTCTGATTGATGAATTGTTGTTCACAGTAGTTTAATTCTGTTTCTGTTTTCATAAGAACGAGGAACTCAGCAGAAAAATCAACTTGTTCTATATACACATGGCTTGCTGAGTCCTTGTTAAGGAAATGTGTACCCAGATGAATTCAGGGCCAGAGATGGTGGCAAGAGAATTAGATATTCACCTTTCAGGGTATTCTTTAGGCTACAGGGCTGATGAGGAGCACTGATCTACTCTTTGGACACAACCCTCCAACACTAAAATCAGTGGGAAGCTGAGACACTTACTTCAATGGATAGAAGTTGTTACTCTAGGTTCCTTCCACCTGCTCCAAAGGTAACGTGGTTAGTAAAATCTCTTCTCGTAACTTCTTAAACTCACTAGGAAAGTGAATATGCATATAATGTAACTGTAGCATAAAACCTGCATGCTGTACATTGTCAAAATCTTCAGTAACACAAACATCTTGCTCTGGATACAAAGGGCTTAATTTTCAAAACAAGAACGTAAGTGCTGCACTGGGTCAGACCAATAGTCTATTAAGTCCAGCATCCTGTCTCTGAAGTGGCCACTCTTGGTTGCTTTGAAGACTTGTACCCAACAAGTCATAATGGAGTGATCCATTCCCGTCTGAACACTCCCAGATCCCAATGGTAAGAGGTTGCATCCCCTGATCTTCTTGACTAATAAGCCACTTAGAACCTATCCAGTCCTTGTTTAAACCCAGCTATGCTACTGCCCTTCACAACATCCTGTGGCAACAAGTTCCACAAATTAA
Source organism: Sphenodon punctatus (assembly GCA_003113815.1). Taxonomy (NCBI): domain Eukaryota; kingdom Metazoa; phylum Chordata; class Lepidosauria; order Sphenodontia; family Sphenodontidae; genus Sphenodon; species Sphenodon punctatus. The sequence continues at coordinate 586,345 of QEPC01007042.1, forward strand.
TTGTACATTGAGTGAAGCCATACTTCCTTTTTGTTTGTTTGTTTTTAGATCTGTTGCTACTTAGTTTCATAGTGTACTGAAAGGGTAAATAACAGCTCCCTATTTACTTGCGTGCCACAAGCCTTCCTAATTTGTGCCTGCACTTTTCAGTAGACACTCATTGCTACAATATTACAATTTCACAGCTTATGTCTTACTAACATGAGAGAAAACCACTTGTGCCCACAAGTAAGGCACTTGCTGTGGTCATTCTACAGTCTGCAATGCATGCAGAAATGATACATGTGACACTTTAGAGCAGTGGTGTCAAACAAATAGCCCCAGGGCCAAACTTGATTTCCACTGTCACCATAACTAGGACCAGTCTAACTTCCACCATTTCTGGGTATATGGGTCTGGTCTGGAGTCCACTACACAGCTGATAGGTAGAGAGCCAGCCAGCCTCCTGCAGAAGCATTCCAAGCCCTGCCAGAGCTGTATGCTTGAGACCCCTGCTGTAGTAGATGGAAATGTACAGGTCAGGCTGAAAAGGCAGAGGTTTTGCTGAAATACATTGCATAAACACATTGACATTAAGAAGCGGAGCGTGCCTCACACCATCCAGGGAGCTGAGATGGTTGATGTCCCCCACCCCTTTCTACCTTTTGAGGTAGAAGGGGAGAAGAGAAATATGATGAGTTTCCAGGCCTAGAGGAAAGGCTTGTCAGTGCTGACTCATTAAAGGTGACATGAAAAGAATGTACAAAAAATAATAGGCCAGTGCCTTTTTGCCTCACTCAAAGTGAAAGTCAAAGCCCCACTTTCAGGACAGCCAGGGCCAGTGAAAAGACTAAGAGGCCTTTCACACTCACTCTTTTCACTGACCCTAGCTGTCCTTTCCTTGGACCCACTTCTCCTGTCCTTGTTCTTCCCTCACCCCACATCCATCCAGCTCATATCTCCCAATATTCCAAGTGTATAAGGAGGGTCAAAAGCTTTCCTGCTTCTCATTCCACTCTGTTTCTTGTCATCCTGTCATTTCCCCATTGGCCTCTTAAGTGATTTTTCCTGGGAGGCAACCAGGAAAGAGATGTCTGAAGTCTCCAGTTTCCTCATCTCTCTGGGTGCAGCCAGATAAGACAGGGAGGGAAGAAGACTACCAAGCTTTAGTAGCTTTACCTCTCCCTAGACAGCCAGGCTATGCGATGCAGTGCATTGCATTGTGCGGGGGCCAGTGGCAGCCAGATGTTCCCCACCCAGTGGTGGGACAAACAGCTGCCTGCTACACAACACATTCTTGGGGGAAATTCTGAGGACACATTTTGGAGCAGCCTTACCCCAACTGCAGGGTAGATACCCCTATAGTAGGTGGAAATTTACAGGTCACACTGAAGCCTTGTGATGGGGAAGTCAGAGATCTTGCTGAAATACCATATTTAAACACATTAAAATAAGAAGGGGAGTGTGCCTTTCACCACCCAGGGGGCTGAGAGGGTCCCAACTGGGGTAAGGCTGCCCAGGGCAGGGCAACCTGTGTGGCCAGGCCTCTTCTCCTGCCATTCAGTGAGCTCTATGGCAGGGCTGTGAGTGATGGGTGCTAGAACCCATCATGCACTGCCACATGACAGTCAAGGGTGGGATTCTGGTCCAGGGGAGGAAGGCAGAGTAGAACAGGGCACACGCTCGTTTGGCCCAGTGCTGCAGCCTGTCCTGGCTGTGGTGGTGGCAGGCAGCTTTGACTGGCCAGCCCACCTGGCTTCCCTGCAACCGCCTAGTCGACTCCCTCTGCTGACACTTGAGTGTGGCAGCAGCGACTGTCCACCACAGGGCCATGTGGGGATCAGGCCCTCCCCACTTGTGTGACTTCATCCTTTCTCTCTCTCTCTCTCTCCCCCTCTCTCCTGAAAGTGGGGCTTTTGACTCCTGAAAGAGGAACAGCGGGATTCAGCACCTAAAGACAGACTGTGCCAAATACTGGGAGGTATAACCCAACTCCTTCCCCCTTAAGTTGAATGGAAAAATCCAAGGGGGGGAGGAGTGTTTTTTTTTTAAAAAAATTATTACAGTAGAAATTCAGCTGTCTTCTGCCTGGAAGACTGTGATGGGGGAGAGAGGAGAAAGAGAATATGGTTGCTGTGTTGGTCCCAAATGTAAAAGATGGAGACAAAGTAGTTCAAATTATCTTTTATTGGACCAACTTCTGCTACAGAAGTTGCAAGCTTGAGACAAGATCTCCCTCCTTTCCTACCTCAGAAGGTTTAAAGGAGTAACATCAACCCTCTCAGCTCCTTTAGAGAGCGTTCCTCACACCACCCTTCTCTTTCAAATGTTTTAACTATGGGTTTTTATAAATGAGATGATAGCCCACTGGAGTCAGTGTTCGGTCTGTGCAACTCCCACTCACATCTTTGAACATGTAGGGCTAACAAACAGGGAGCCCCCTGCTCGCATTTCATGTGCTGACGGGTAGCCACCACTGATTGCGCACTCGGAAGCAGAAGCTGGTTACATAAAAGATGTAATTTGAACTACTTTGTCTCCATCTTTTACATTTGGAACCAACACAACCACCATATTGTCTTTCTATATGTCTTCATTTCTGTTCTTCAGTCATCAAGAGTGTGACATCTGAGCAATTGGAAAGGGTACAGATTTTTTGCTGTACTGCTTAAAACACTTTGAGACTTTTTCTAGTAAATTTCAATTACTAGTGAACATTTTGGAATATGGATGCCTTTATTAAAAAATCAAGGCCTTTTCTGTTAATTTATGAGAATTCACAATACGTTTGCTCAGAGATCTAGCAAATCTCCATGAGGAAAATGGGGAAAGAGATGATTTTGAGAAATCTGGTGTCCCTAAAATAAAATACAGGTAGAAAACTAAAGTCAGATGAGAGACTTGGTTTTGAAACCTGTCTCACATGCTTATTCTATATTCTCTATAAACAATTAACAGCATGAGTCCAGTTTGCTTCTTTTGCAGGTTACTGTAAGAAAAAAAAATCTCCAATTCCTGGTTTGGAGTGACACTATGGCAACTTTTACATGGACGCCACCCACCCACGAACACCAGGAAACACCCAGCAGATGGGTGGGAAAGCGTCTGTTTAAAAGCGTGTTCCCGACCCACCCACCAACACCCATGGAGCAGCCAGGAGGAAGCCGGCACCCTCCGTGGGTGGAGATGGGTGTTCAACACCTGAGCATCCATGAAAAACCAAAAACACCCACACCCACATGGACGGGACTGGCGGGACCGCAGTGCGCCGGCACAAAGGGTCACGCACGTGCCCCCACGTGGACTAGCCCACTGGGAGGATGCTGGACATCCGGTCGGGAGCCCGGAAAGGAGGGCAGACACGTGACAGGGGCGCGTCAGCTCCCACAATGGCCGGGAGGAAAGCCACCGATAAAACAAAGGGAGCCAATGCCACAGCATACGCAAGGTGGGGCCGGGTGAGCACAGGGACCCAGGAACGCCCGGGGGAGGGTGTCCCAGCTAGCCGTCCAGTGGGGGAGGGAGTCCCGGAAAGCCGGTCGAGGGGGGAACGCGGCAAGGCTAACCGCAGCATACGTCTCCCAGCACAGGGCCAAGGGTGCACAGCGGCTGTGGCCGATGAACCCCACGCCCTCCTAGCCACAGGGCACCACCAGAGAAGCAGCAGCAACAGTGAGGTGAGCCCAAGGGCACCCCCACCAACCCAGGAAGGGAGGGCTGACCCCCCAGCCCCGGCACCACACCCGGGGGAACACAGGGCAGCCAACAGCAACCTAACCCATGTCCCCATCCCCCCCAAGGGTCTTCACTGCCTTGCAAATCCCACCCCCAACTGCCCATTTCTTAACATTCCGTGGTTACACACACACACACACTCCAATTTTAAAATTCCATGCTTCCGTGGTAACATTTTTAGATGAGGTGTGTTTCCCAGGCTCTTGAGTTGATAGGTTCAGGCTTGAGGCCTAGGTACTTATTCATATAGTAGACATATTACACATATATTATCCATATATAGATTGATGTTTTACATTCATAATCATAGAGTGATGTATTAATATTAGTTCCTTGACACGGGTTTGATTTGCTTTAAGATAGAAGTTTTATTTAGAAGCATGAAGTATAAAAGGATTTTAGTTTGTTGACGTACGTTGGAGTTACAGCATGTTGAAATGTAGAGAAATAGCTGAGAAGAGTGTTTCAGGGATTGTGAAATGGGATGGAGTTAAAGAAGTTGAGTAATAAAAATTAGAGAACCTGGTACCATCTGGCATGATGAGCTAGGATGGGGTGACTTCTTGTTAAAAGGCCTTGTTGTTTTGGAATAAGTACACTGCACTAGCAAAACCAGTATACCGCAAAAGTGTAGTAATATTGTCTGTCAATCAATCAATACTTTTATTAGACACTAGCTTTCACCACGGTCAAAAATAACATTGACATATAGTACAATAAAACTCTTAAGCATATAAGTAAGTAAACAGGAACAACATATCCTACATCATCTTGCAAATATTATAGGGGCTCGAGGTTGGGAAAAAATGAGTGAAAAACACCCACAGTGCGTAGAAAGAGAAAATTCTCAGATTTCAACATAGTGCAGTGCGGATTCTCAATGCCAATAAGGCGAACATAGCAACCGCCTGGATAACTTCCTCATCCTGAGATGCCAGTAATTCAATTGCATTGTTCTTGTTTAATAAGCAGCTCTGTCCCCATAGGGGAGTTATCCAAGCCAGCCTAAGAGACTCGTATAAAGGGCAAAAGTGAAAAAAATGCTGCATATCCTCCACTACTATGTTTCTGCAAGGACAGAGTCTTTGTGCGTATGGTGTATTCTTAAAGTGGCTCTCCACCACAGCAGTAGGAAGAAGGCCAAAACGCAGACAGGTAAGAGCTCTGCGCACTGTAACATCCTTTAATTTATCCAAATACGGCTCTAGCCTATGCATTTGCTTAAAGGAGCCTAATTGTGGAGCTACCTTCCAAGATGCCAGGGCTGCCAGATCATCCTGTTTAAATATATCGGTCAGCCTTAATTTAATCAGATCCTTTTGCAAAGATAAACTTTTCCCTTTCAAACAGGGAATTGAGAGGCCTGCCCTAGTCAGATAAATCATAATTTGGGCAGTCCATGGATATGGAAGCGCCACTGAGTGCTCTAGCTCTTCCTCCAGACACTGGACTGGTAAAGAAGAACCCACCTGATTAATCATCCCAGGGCCCGCTGCTTCTTGAGACAGTCAATAGACATAGTACCTGTCTCAGCTCTTACCACTGGGGCAGGAACTCCCTGGGGTACTCTCAGTAGGCTTCTCAAAAAGACATTCTGAATCGTCTCCAGAGCCTGAGTATTCATTGACAGTCACCTCTGAGCCAAATGTTAACAAGGATTGCACTTTGGCTCAAAATACGTCCAGGATCAAGGAAATCTTAATTCCCACTGAGCCAGATGCCAAGTGCAGAATCCCTTTGTATGCCCTTTTAGCCTTCAGGACAGTAAGCTTCCTGTGCCTTGCCCACAACCCATTATCAGAAAGGGAAATCCCTAAATAAACATAGGAAGAAACCTGCTCGAATTCCATTCCCCCAATTGCCCAGCTGCACTTTAGGGCCCTTTTCTTTCCCATAACCATAATATGGGATTTTTGCAGATTTATGTCCAGCTCATTTTTGGCACTATAATCAATCCACGTTCCCAGAAGATTGGCAGACCTTTTTGCGTTTGAGAAAAAAGAACAATGTCATCTGCATACATTAGTATGCGGAGATTTCTATCCTTTATCTTAGGGGAATGTGAATCTGACAAGGCCAGCCTGGCCGGAAGATCACTCAAATATAGATTGAAAAGGAGGGGGGCCAAGACACATCCCTGTCTTACCCCCCTCCTGACTCGAAATGAATCTGACAAGGTACCATCTGCTTTCAGTCTAACTCTTGCTTGGTTCCCTGCGTGTACATGCATGAGTAGGGACAGGAGGTGGCAATCAATCCCTAGGTGTTGAAGCTTTTTCCAGAGTTTTGCTCTGGGCACAGAATCAAATGCCTTTCAAAAGTCGATAAAGGCCATAAAAATCGTCCCTGTCCGTATTCTCACATATTTTGTAATTATGTGAGTCAAAATGAAACAGTTGTCAATTATGGAAGAACCCTTCTGAAATACACTCTGTTCCTGGGGGATCAAATTCTGCCCGTATGGCCAGGTCTCGAGATGATCAAGCAATAGTTCGGTGTAGATTTTAGTAATAACTGGGAGAAGGCTTATGGGTCGGTAACAGCTCGGGTCATTTGGGTCCCCCTTCTTAAAGATAGGAATGATAATAGAAATACCCCAATCTCGGGGCATTTTCATTGTGATATTGATCAGTGTAAAAAACGGTGCCAGAAAGGGAGCCCACCATTCTGGGCAGGCCTGCAAGGCTTCTGGGACTATGAAATCAATACCAGGAGATTTGTTGCGCTTCAAGGATTTAATAACCGCAACTACCTGGTCTATTGAAACATAAGGGCTGTAATCTAAATTTTGCGTTCGTGCCATGGAATTGGGGGGATCCAGAAGGAGCGCCTCTTCATCCTCTCCCCTCTGTCCAAAGAGCTCTTCAAAAAAAGATATCCATCTCTCTGCCTCTATCAGAACAATGCTGCTACCTGTGCATGGTGAGAGCTCAACATTGAGAATTGCCCAGAATGACCTAGAGTCCTTCATAGAGGCAGCAACAAGCAGCTTTGCCCATAGTAACTGATTATACCCTTTTTTTTTCCTTTAACAGAGCCTTATACCGCCCTCTTACCTGCCAAAAGTGTACTTTGGTTAAATCAGTGAGCTCCCTTACCCACACACTCCGAGCATAAATCAGTAGGCATTTGGCCCACCTACATTCCTGATCAAACCACCCACGGGATTTGTGCCGGGAAATACCTGGAGCTCGGGAAAGAACTCGATGAGCAAGGGCCGACACAAGTAAATAATATTGTAGTAACTTCCATCGACATATGTATGTGCGTCAATTGAATTTAGCCTTATTATTGGTTAGGATTAATACAATTTTATTGGGGCCGGTAATATGCTGGGAGGAGAATAGAAAGTTTCTTTAAAACCCTAGGTTGACCAGGGGAGACCACTTCTTCTTTTTTTTACTTTCTTTCTTTCCATTCTCTGTTCTCCTTGTTGGTCCAGACCTGATCAGCCTAGTCGACTTCTATATCCATCCAGAAGTTGATCTTGCTGAATGGAGGGTAACTATAACTTGGCCTTCTGTTTATTCCTTAATAAGCTAAGCGTAGTTTTTTAGACCAGTACCAGATAACATTCATGAATATTGGCAACAATAGTATGAAAGATCGTTGATTATAAGATTATATGTTCTAACTGCTTGTATCTCTGTAATTGTAGTACTCATTTATGGAGTTGTTGAATACTCGTGGGGACTTTATTTGATACTCTCACAAAATAAACATCTGAATATTCCTCCGCATTGTCCAATGTTTCTGTATTAAATTAGCTGTCCAACAGGAGAACCCATCAATAATTTATCTATACATTTCCAAATATTCTAAATCTAAAATTGAGCCTCGAGAATAATTGATCAATAGTCCTGTTGGTAACAGGTGGCATATGCACGGACGTGCTTGTGACAGCAATGTCTATGCAATTTAATAGCTTAGCCATCTAGTTTAGCAATGCCGTTGCAGCAACACAAAAACACCTAGCATAAGTTTTGCAAAAACCTTTTCAACCAATAGCCGGCCTACAATCAATAGCAGCCAACAGGAGCTCAAACCCAGCATGCAGCATTCCTGTAAGGACACATGATCAATAGTGGCCAATAGCTGCTCGCATGCAGTGTGCAGCCAATTCTAGCTAGGCAGCCACCCAGCTCCTTAGGCTGTTCAAAACATTGGGTGTGTGGTCTGCAGAGTTCACGGATGCTAGAGCCACAGCCATGGAGAAGCCTGCTGAGAACTTCCTTATTGTGCTCCAGGCTTTCCTTTCTGCTGCTGAGCAGAGCCTGCAAGCGATCCAACAAATCTAAGCCATCTTCTGTCGCAACATGCTGTCAAGGTACAGAAAGGCTCTCTCTTGATCTCTGGCTGGGATAGTGGGGTGCACACTGTGGCAGTGGTTCCTGCTTTGGCATTGTGCACTTGCCTACCTCCAGTGACAATGGGTCACTCAGTGGAGAATCAAAGCTGAGCAAGGGCAACTGATGTGTACAGAGAGGTACCTGTTAGGGAATACGACTTCAATCACCGACACAATGTGCAGGGCTGTGGCCACTAAGAGGCTAGTCTGGGTAAAGGAGAAAAGCACAGACTAGTGGGGGAATGGGCTGTCCTTGTGGGGAGACCCTGAGTGGGTCACAAACTTCAGGATACCCTGTAATCTCATCATGCAGATAGCTAAGATTCTCAAGCCCAGCAATTTGGTGTTGGAACCTCCACGGTGGGCACCATACTAGTGGAGGTGTGCACAGCAATTTGTGGAAGTGCTGCTGGATGGAGTAGTGCAGTTGGCTGGCCCTGCAGAGGTGATGGAGGGATTCCTTAATTGTCTAGGGGTGAGCAGTGGGAGCCATATCGCTATCATCTGCCCACTCATAGCAAGGATGACTACCTGAACTAGAAGGAGTTTTTCTCTGAGGTTCTCCAAGCCACAGTGGATCACCACTGTGCCTGGTTCATGGATGCGCTAGCTGGGTGGTCCAGGAAGAACCACAATATTTGCATCTTTCACCAGTCCTCCTTCTTTGGCCACATTTACATAGGGGACTTTGGACCTCTACTGAAAGTTGCATTGAGGGGGTGCTCATGAGGCCTGGTCTTGGGGACCAAGCCTACCCCACTGAAGCCCTTGCTCATGAAGGCATACAGTGTTGCCCACACACCAAAGCAAAGGTACTTTAACCAGCAGCTCAGCAACACCCACTCTGTTGTGGAGAGAGCTTTTGAACTATTAAAGCAGCACTGGAGCTCAATTGCGGCTAGAACTGATTTCCACCTGGAGACTGATCCACTTCTAACTATCGTGGCCTGTGTTCTCCATAACATCTGCAAGACTGGTGGGGCTGTGTTGGGGAACCTCTGCCAGTTATCTCTGGTATCTGGGAATGGCAATTGGAAGTACAGAGGCACAGGCTTGCAGCCAACTACTCTGTGGCTAGGAAGCACCTACCCTTTGCCTGTGCCTTTCCCATGTGGCTTGTTAGAGCCCAGCTTCAAACCCTCGGCTGGGATGAGGGTGTTCTTCCCCCTGCACCACCACCTGGCCTGCCTGTCAGTGGGCTTCTCACTGTATCTGTTAGGGCTCTTCTCAACACTGATTCCACAAGTTCTCACCTCACCAGCTAAGCCCTATTATCACTAGCACCTGGACTCAGCTGAGGTACCAGTAACTAAGCTGTTCTCCCATTAGTCCTGGGGACACCTACCTGGGTTTTAATAACATCCCCTGGCCTTGTTAGAGCAGCTCAGCACCTCTAGCTGGCTACGGTGCTCACTCTGGCTCATGCTCTCTGCAATCTTCAGCCCGGTTCTTCTAGCTCAGCCCCTTGCAACCTATTCCCTACCTGTGCATCTGTTCAATCTGTCTCCTCCCCCTTTGCTCTTTGGACAGATCTCTCGGCTTGACACCGCATCATCTCTGGACCTGCTTGACTCCCCCTTGAACAATGCTTGCTCTGGACTGAACTCTTGGCTTCTCCTTGCCTTTTGACCTGACTATACCCAGTACCCCTCTCCCTGCCAATGATGCCCACACCCATACAGAGTTCCTGGTTAACTCCGGCAGCAACTCCTCATTGCTGACCCAATCTTGTGGGGACTTATCTTCATGGATCTAATTCTGCAACGACGCCTCATCGATGACCCAATCCTGCAAAAACACCCATTGCAGGCCTGACCCAGAAGGGGCTCCCTCTCTCAGGAAGTAGCTCAGAATGAACTTACTATGAAAGCCGCCCAAGCCCCAGCTGCCGCTACTCTCAAATACAATGCATAGCCAATGACCTCTCCACCCTGTTTTCAGTGCCCCCACTACCCCACCTTTCCTTCTCTTCTAATCCCCAGTCCCCAAAGCGACCTACCGCTATACTATACTGCCATTTTCCCTGGCTCCCCCCTCCCCCAAACTTTCCTCCTTTCCCAGAAGAAGTGTGGGAAGCATAGATTATGAATGATTTCTTCTTGTCCTCCTTTTGGGTAAAGCTGTGTTCACTCACTTGGATGGTGAGATTAGCAAGGGGACATTTTTCAAATCCTCCTCCCACCGATCTGGATATGGAGGCGTGTTCCTAGGAGGCATGTGGGAATGATTGGTGGGGGGAGGGGGTGATTGGCCCAGGAACTGTACCCTGGTGTGTGCACAGTATGGAGAGGGTTCGGGTGCTTTCCCTGGGGAGGGGGGGAGTGGAGTACAGGGGGAACCATAGTGGGTGGGTGTGTCCTATATAGGGGGTGTGAATGGCTGATGGGGATTAGGAAATGGCACATGTCCCTGAGCAACAATGCTTGCAATCATGGCAGCAATATGCTTGAGCAGGGAACTCTGGATCTGAATGGACTGGGACAAGATGCTTTGCATCTGTGCCCACATCTCAACCATCTCCTTGCTCGCCTTCTTGATCATCCAGCAGCTTGATCATGCTGTCCAACCGCTACCAGAGCCAGGCCCATCCAGTGGTCTCTATGGGCCTCGGCAGCAAAGGCCTTGTTCTGTGGCATTCTGCTGCACTAGCTGCCTATACTCCCATGCCATTATGTTAATGGCATCGCAGATCTCCTCTACTTGCCACATGATCTCCCCAAGCAGCTCCCTGCACCACTGGATGTTAAGCCACAAGTCCTGGTTCCACTCGGTGTTTGTGGCAGGGGGTTCTGTCCATGCCCATTGTATTGGCAGACCTGTAGCAAGGCAACAAGGAAAGCCATTAATTATGACTGCCCCACCGACTTTCCCACCCTAGTGTTTCAAGCCACCCAATGTTCAGCCCTCCACTCTCCCAAAGGAAAGCGGGAATGAATATGTAGCCTATGCTGTTGCTGTTGCTGCGGTGGGATCCCAGCATCATGTAGTTCTCCTATGATCACTGTAGAGGAGTGAAGAACATACAGAAGTCAACCACTGACATTTTCCCCCTCCCCCCAACCCTCCAGCTGCCATTTTGTCTTCTGCTCCCTTCACCAGCCTGTCATCCCACCATGGTGCCTTTCCATCCACTTCCCCAGCTTACCATTCCTATCCTGTGGAGCTGCTCCTCGACGTTCTCCTGGCTGCCTGTCAACACAGTAAACAACAAAAAACATAATTGGATAACAATACATTGAAGCTGTGTAAACGCAAATACCTCTTCCCCCCCCCCGTGCATTAACTTACTGTTCTCCTCTACCTCCATCTGCTCCTCCACAAAGGTGGATCTTTGTGCCTTTGACCAGAACCTCAGGTGGCTCCTCGAACAAGGGCTGGCTCTCGAATTCAATGGGATACACGGAGAAGAGTCACGGTGTCCATGTCCACGTCCATCTGTGCTGGCAGGGACTGGCATGGAGGAATGTCTGCTGGTGGTTGCAGCTTCTGTGGTGGGACCGGGAACAGTTGCTACAGCAGCAGTGGGGAACCCATGCCCACCCACTTCTGGTCCCTCATGAAGGTGCAGCCATTCAGGCAGGATGCAATGATGGCTCCATTCAGCAGAGGACCTGGTCAAGGGGCTTATAAGGAGAAATCTTGCCCCCGCGCCTTATCATGCGGCGTTCCACAGGGTTCCATTCTGTCTCCATTATTATTTAATGTTTATATGCAGCCCCTGGAGGAGATCGTGAGGGGGTTTGGGGTGCGTTGTCACCAATATGCTGATGATACTCAGCTGTACCTCTCTTTTTCAGCGGACCCAGACCCTGCTATCTCAGTGCTATCCCAGTGTTTGAAGGCCGTGGCGGAATGGATGTGGCAGAGCAGACTGAAGCTCAACTCCGATAAGACGGAGGTAATGGTGGTGGGGAGAGTGAAGGAGGTGTCGGCCCCCCTTATTGGGGGGGGGTTTGTCCTCCCGTAGCTCAACAGGTCTGGAGTCTGGGGGTGGAGCTGGACGCAGACCTCCGTCTGGAGCAGCAGGTGGAGGCAGTCGCAAAGGCTGACTTTCGCCAGTTATATCTGGTGTGGAGGCTGTGTCCATTCGTCTCCAGCCCGGACCTGGCCTCCCTCCTCCATGCCTTCATCACCTTGAGGCTGAACTATTGCAACGTACTCTATGTGGGGCTTCCCTTGTGTTTGGTTCAGAGGCTGAAGCTAGTGCAGAATGCGACGGCCAGTCTCCTTTTGGGGACAGGTCACTGGGAGCACATAACACCGGTGCTCCGGGCTCTGCACTGGTTGCCGATAGCATACTGAGCCAGATTCAAGGTGTTGGTATTGATTTACAAAGCCCTGCACGGTCTCGGTTCCTCATACCTCAGGGACCGCCTCACCCTCCGTGCCCCAGAGCAGCTCCTTCGGTCTGCCGGGGGTGCCTTCTTGGAGGTTCCCCGCGTTAAGCGGGGGGCCACAATGAAGAGGGCATTCTCGGTGGCCGGGCTGCGTCTCTGGAACTCCCTGCCAGAGGAGGCCCGCCNAAGTGCAAGACCTGGTTGTTCGCCCGGGCCTTTGGGGAGGGGGGGTGGGTAGTTGAGTTTTATTCCCCGATCCCAAGTAATTTATATCCCAGGCCCTGTTTATATGTTGTTTTAATGTTTATATGGTATTTTAAGTGTTTTGGATTGTTTTAAATTGTATTTTGTTGTTGGAAGCCACCCCGAGCTGTCTTCAGGAGGGGTGGGGTAAAAATTTAATAAATAAATAAATAAATTATAAGGCAGTGTTTGCCTCCTGCAGCCAGAGGCAAATTATTGTTCCAGATCTCTTTGTATCTGTACCTCTAGACCTTGGCCTTCTACTGGCAGTGATTCCTAGACCTGCTGCGCCATTTGGACCAAGATCTCTTGGAACACCCCCTCATTCCTATACGACTTTACCATGGTGTTTTGGACCTTCAGCTCCCCCCACAGAGCAATGAAGGCCTTGGTCTCTTCCTTAGTCCAAGGAATGCAGCTTTGGTGGGCAGATCAGTAGGCAGAGAGCGACTGTGATTGCACAGCAGTGGTGGTAGTGCTGGTTGTTGCCTGGCTGTTGATTTGCGCCATGATCCTGGCAATGGTAATCCACCGCAAGTTGTTATGGAGAATGCAACAGTTGGGAAAGATCATGCCAGGCACATATTGCCAACCAGAACACGTGTTTTTTAATGGTGTGGTGAGCTTTTAAGGCAGATGTTATATGTGCACCAGTGAGAGTGGAGAGAGCAGCTGGAAGTGGTTGCTCCTCAGAATGATCTAAGTTCTTCACCAGTGACTCTGTGGTGCTGGTGGAGCTGTAGGCGAGCAAGCTAAATGCAACCTAATTGATGGAATGCGGACACATGGGCTCATATTAGTCCTCATTTGCCCACATGCTTTGGGACCCCTGGTGGGCAAACACCTAATAAATGGGCAGGTGGACAACCACCTGGTGTGGGATACTGTCTTGTTTGTTAACATCCACTGTTCCCATTTGGACAACTTTCAGAAAACATACTCTGTTTTGCAAATACTACATCACACAACCAGAAAACATTCTACAGAAAGAGGAAAAGAAACATCAAAGTGGACTTGAAAAAGAGAATTTGTAAAGGTTAAGGTCAATAGTTCAAGTATCTAAGAGAGATAAAAGCACAGTGGCTGAAGTGTACAGAGGCCCACTTTTCTTTTTCTTGTTAATGAATAGCCCTGTGAAAGTCATCTGAAATAACTGATTTTTATGACCAACAGACTTGAAATGAAATCAAGAATATTCATGTATATGAAGAAGAAAGCAGCCATATTTACAATTGTCTGGATTAGCTTGTGTTATCTTTGTATGCTTGGCACACTCAGTTCTAGCAAGATATAAAATAATTTCATGAGAAAAATCAACAATATACTAAGGTTATGCTGAATGACTTTGGCAGTTTTGTATCTATCCACCAGGATGCAGGTCAAGGGTCAGATTGGCACAATGCAGAACACAGGTCTGTTGCAACTTAAAGGGTGCCAATTTAATCAGGATACTATCAAACCTCATTACAACAAATACTGGTTTAATGAATCCCCATTTATAAGAATTCCAACTTCAAGAACCATTTCTATCATTTGCATATTGCCAAACCCTATTATAGTAAATGCCCTGGTATAATCAATGTTTTCTGTGGTCCCACAGAGATTCAGTATATTTATTTATATTTCTATCCCACCTTTCCAGTAAGGTTCAGGGCATCTTACAATATTAAAAACACAGACTACATTAAAATCCCTTTTAAAAACTACCCTTATCCCTACACTCACCCATCTCAATTCCTATCCCCATCTGCCAAATGGTTTGCCAAAATATAAAGGGTTTACGCTGCCTCTGGAATATGCTCAGGCGCTTATGGATCTCCAGGGGAAGGAAATTCAACAATCCTGGGGCAGCAGCCAAGAATTCCTTTCTGTGGGCCCTTGTCGTATGAACAAGTTTGGCGGGTGGTACCCCCAGACAGCACTCCCCGCCGACCTCAGGGGTCGCAGTGGAGCAAACTAAAGATAGACTGTCACTACAAACCAAAAAGCTGCACAAGATGCACAAATGTTATAACGATTCTCTGAAAACGACGACTTAGTATATATTCTGACTTTGTCTATATTGTCTGTCTTTGTCTTATGAAGTCATAAACAACTGAAAGTTGTTTCTACACAGAGTATAGATCTGCAGTGGTTTTGATATTACATTTGCTATTTTTAAAATATCATGTTCCAGTGGCATAAAGTTGGGCTAAGATTTGAGAGGGATGCTTGATTGCTTTATCTCCTTGACCCTCATGGCACCACCCCCATGTCCATGAAACTGTGGGAGGAAGTTTATGATTTATTTATTGTATTCAGATTTATCCACTGCTTTTCCTGCAAAGGCTTAGGGAGGCTCAGGGACACCCTCATCTCCCCCATTATAATTTCACCCATGCGTTTTTAATAGCAGTAGTCTATTTTGATTTGAGTAATAGAAAGATAGTCCATGGAAAAATACTGGGTAAACAAGGTTTGGTGAAATTCATCAATTGCAACTGACTAGAGTTGTACCTTGCTGTTTAACGTAAGCTTCTTGGAACCCTATGGGGAATGGCAGGGTACAGGCTGAAAGAATTAATAAGATGTGGGAAATTGTGCTGCCTGCAGCCTTCATTACATCAGAAAAGTTATACTATACGTTGGCATGTCCTGAGGGGCAGCACTTGCTGCGGACCCCCTGGGTCAAGCTCAGCACTACATTGTAAATAATAATGAAGCATGTTAACCTATCTTATTGCTGGCTTCCTCCACAAAAAAAGCTGAGAACCATTGTTTAAGACTACTGGCTGTGTAAGACTATTGGCTGAACTGGCTGTGAAAAGAAAGCGAGTTCTGAAAACGTTTTGAAGCAATTCCAATGTCAGGAAGTGCTGTCTAGCCGTTCGAACAGGGAACTGATTGGCTGAGCTGTGGGGTTCCTTTTCTAGCCCTATCATTAACTGGGGCAAATAATTTCAACGTGTGATCCACAGCTATTCTTTCCAGTGACTGCAGTAGACTTTGCATCAATCCCTAAAGCCCTGATACATGAGGCTACTTCACTTGGGAGGATCAGGCTCTGACTTTCTCATGTCTTAATTTCCCCTACAAAATGAGGAGAAACTCTCCTTGAGGGATACAAAATATATAGACAATGACAGAGTTAATCGTACTGGCGATGGAATCACCCTGTATATTAAAGACAGCATTGTGTCAAACATGATAATCATAAACAACACACTTTCCCCTCTGGAATCACTATTGATAGAAATGGCATGTTTAAAAGACAACCAGATAGTAGTGGGGCTATATTATCAATCCCCTGACCAGGATGCAGACTTTGACTGTGGGCCTTTTTAAATGTGCAGGATTGCTCCTCTAGTTTAAAACTGCAGCTCGGGGAAATCTCAATAATCAAGGTCTTACCTAGGCTGCATCTCAAAACACCTGAGAGTCACCCAGTGCCACTGTTTCTAATGGCGCCCCGGCAACTTCCGGTTCATGGAGAAGCATCTAACACACACCCCACCACCCATGAGGGATTCCCTGAGCCACAGCTCTGTGATATGCCAAGGAAGATTGAGGCTACAAAAGTAGGTAGTATAATAATAATGGGTGATTTTAACTATTCCCATATTGACAAGGAAAATGTCTCATCAGGATGTGTTGCAAAAATCAAGTTCCTAGACCATAAATGACTTTCCTGGAGCAGTTCTTCTTGGAACCCAAAAGAGGAAAAGCTATTTTGACAGCCTAGTAAAAGGGGTAACCGTGGCAGAGCCACTTGCTACTAGTGATCACAATGTAATTAAATTCAACATGCTAATAAGTGAGAGATTACCTAATAAATCTGCCACAAGGGTATTTAGCTTCCTGAAGGGGAACTGTGCAAAAATGAGGAAGTTAGTTACGGGGAAACTAAAAGGGAAAGTCATCAGGATCAAAGACTTGCAAGAAGCATGGAGACTATTGAAAACTACTGTCTTCGATGCCGATATTAAATATATACCCCAAGTTTTTTAAAAAAACAGAAAACCAAAAAATGCCTGCATGGCTAAATGGTAAAATTAAGGAAGCTATTAGAGCCAAAAAAATTGTCCTTCAAAAAATGGAAAAGTATTCCAAATGAGGTAAATAGGGGTAAGCACTGACATTGGCAGAGAAAGTCTAAAACCATAAGATGCGCCGAGAGAATCTGATGAACAACTTGTTAAGGATACCAAATCCAATAGTACAAAACTTTTCCAGTACATTAGAGGTAGGAAACCTGCTAGAGGCAGTTGGTCCACCAGATGTTCAGGGACCACAAGGATAGTGCTGAGAATGTCAAAGATGACAAGGGCATTGCTGGGAAACTAAATCAGTTCTTTGCAACGGTTTTTACTGCAGAAGATGTTGGGGTGATACCCATACCAGAACTATTAATTGTTGGTGAGGAATCTGAAGAATTACCTGAAATTAGCATCATGCCAGAAAATGTTTTACTGATATCGATAATTTAAACAGTAGCAAATCACCCTGGCCTCAGGGTATTCATCCAAGGTACTGAAAGAATTCAAATTTGAAATTGCTGAACTAATATCAGTAATATGTAACTTATCACTAAAATCCTTCTCGGTGTCAGAGGATTGGAGGTTGGCAAATGTAACCCCATTTTTAAAGAAGGGCTCCAGAGGTGACACTGGAAACTATAGACCAGTAAGCCTGACATCAGTACTGGGCAAACTGGTGGAGACCGTTGTTAAAAACAGAATTACCAGGCATATTGACAAGCATGATTTGATGGCTAAAAACCAGCATGGCTTTAGCAAAGGGAAATCATGCCTCACTAACTTATTAGAATTTAATGAGATTTTTAATAAGCATGTGGATCCAGTTGGTATATTTGGATTTTCAAAAAGATTTTGACAAAGTTCTTCACCAGAGACTCCTGAGCAAACTAAGTAGTCATAGGATAAGGGGAAGAGTCCTGTCATGAATTGATAGCTGGTTAAAAGGGGAAGAGTCTTATCACAGACTGACAGCTGAGGGGGCCCACTTGGAGGTCCTCTGGGTTTCCTGGGGGGCCACGGTTGAGCGGGTGTTCTCGGTGGCCGCGCCATGGCTATGGAACTCCCTCCTGGTAGAGATTCACCTTTATCTGGATCTCCCCTCCTTCCATAGACAATGTATGACCTGGCTGTTTCGCCAGGTGTTTAGAAAGGGGAACTGAACACCTGGCAAAACCTGGGGGGTGGGGGTTGTTTTAGGGGTATTGGGGTTTCTTTTTATCTGGCCTCTGTTGTGTTTTAATGTGATTTTATTATTATGTATTTTATATTTGTTAATTTTTATATAATCTTAGATGTACACTGTCCTGTGCTGCCATTGGGCTGTATAGAAATGTAATAAATAAATAAATAAAAGATAGGAAACATAGGGTAGGAATAAATGGTCATTTTTCAAGTTGGAGAGAGGTAAACAGTGGGGTTCCTCGGGGGTCAGTACGGTGACCAGTATTTGCTTACCATATTCATTCCTTTTCCTGAACTGGAAGTAGCAAGTGATCTGGAAAAGGTGGTAAAGAGTGGGGTGACTTAATTAGCAGATGACACCAAATTATTGAAGATAAGACCCAGGCAGACTGTGAGGAACTACAGAGGGATATTGCACAACTAGGTGAATGGGCAATAAAATAGCAAATTAAAAACAATGTTGATAAGTACAAGCTGATGCAGATAGGGGAAAAAATCCTCACTTTACATACATGATGCTAGGTTCTGATTGTTGGAGTCATTGTGGATAGCTCCTTGAAGACATCGGCTCAGTGTGCGAAAGCAGTCAAAAAGGTAAACAGAATGCTAGGCATTATTGCAAAAGGAATAGAAAATAAAAGGGAAAATATCATAATGTTGCTGTATAAATCTTTGGTATGACCCCACCTTGAATATTGTGTGCAGTTCCGGCCACCCCATCTCAGAAAAGGTATAATAGAATTAGGAAAAGTTTAGAGAAGGGCAACAAGGATGATGGAATGGATGGATCAACTTCCATATGTGGAGAGGTGCAACAGGCTCGGGTTGTTTAGCGTGGAGAGGATGTGATGAAGGGGCGATACGAGAGAAATTTATAAAATCATGAGCAGCGTGGAAAAAGTAGACGGGGAAAGCTAGCACCATAACTAGCTTCAACCAGAAACTAGATACATTCGCAGATGATACAGTCATAAATGCTTATTAGTTGGGTCTTAAACCCCTGCCTAGCAGTAGCTGGGAGTGGTTAGCAGGAGATGGGTCACTTTTCCCAAGCACCGTAGCTGGCCACTGTTGGAGACAAGATGTTGGGCTTGATGGACCCATGGGTCTGATATTAACTGAAAGAGTTGAAAATGTTCTGAAATCTTCAAATAAAAGGTTATTTTTCTTGATCTCTCTCCCACATCATACCTGTAAGCATTTGCTCATTAGAACAAACATTTGACCTGGTGAGCCATGAAAAATTAATTTTAATTTTTGAAATGAAATAAAATCTCCTATTCATAATCTACCTTACAAATAATAAATCAGGGTGTGTTTTATGGATAAAATGTATCTGTAATTGTGTTTCCACTGAGTTCTGCTAAGTTACACTGCCAGTGCTGTATAAATAATAATATAATAGTATTTTCATTTATTTGTGTGAATTAGCTTTTTTACTGTTTCATTCAAACCTGACCCAGGTTGTACCCATTTGCTGTTTAAAATCTGACTGCCTTTACCATATGTTTATTGAACGTACATGGGTAAATTTTGCCCTTCCTGGGCAAACCTGTATTTCACAGGCATAAATTAAGACATTGTTTTACTGGTAAATTTGTCTGCATCAAAGGCCAAAACCTAAACTCCTTACCAATACAAACCGTGAAAAGATTGTAAGATTTGGCTTTGAGAAAGTAAATAAAGCTTTGTCGAGTGTAGAGCTGACCTGAATACTGTGTAAACCCTGATGAACAAGGAAATAAATGAACCTGTCAATAAATCTGGTTAAAAATAATATGGCAGGTAGAAACAAAGATGAAAATCTGTGCATACAAATAGTCTTCTGGTGTGAAAGGAACTGGCTTGTAGTATGAGAGGGCAGAAAATTTAGATCCTTTTGGTTAGATTTTGTGCACATTGGACTTTAAACACTCGGATTTATGTTTGACAGTAGATTAGAAAATGCACTATTTTGGAATAAAATTCAGAGGATGAGCCACATTACAAGTAAATCAGGACAGACATATTAATGGGGCACAGGTTCAGGTTGGAGTAAGGGTCTGATATAATGTTCACTTATGTCAACAGAAAGATTCCGGGCATGTGCAAGGAAAACATGCTGTTAGCCAGTGCTGCCTTTTGATTAAATTGTGTGTATTATTGGGAATTGATTAAGCAGTTTTGCTATTATGAATTAACTAGGCAGTATTGACCATGGTCAGAGACACAGGCTGCATGAGGCCTGAATAAACTCAGTGAACCAGCTAACTTGAAACATAGGCCTCAGGCTGGCACAGATGAAAAAGACCCATAAGAAGAAGTCGTAAATAACTCACACTCTAGCAGGAAGAATGTATTTCCAAGGCTGTACCAACTACCCCAGATGGCCACTATCTCTAATAACGAAGGTTTG
Organism: Sphenodon punctatus; assembly: GCA_003113815.1. Taxonomy (NCBI): domain Eukaryota; kingdom Metazoa; phylum Chordata; class Lepidosauria; order Sphenodontia; family Sphenodontidae; genus Sphenodon; species Sphenodon punctatus. Next base: position 606,580 of record QEPC01007042.1, read on the forward strand.
AGAGAGAGAGATAACCTCAAAGGGTCAGACCGGCAATTAAGCAGTGAAGATGGATAAACTCCCCAAAAGTGAAAGTAGTTTTAATGAGATGAAGTCATCTTATTCCTGTACCTGGTATGATCAAAGAGGGAAGCCTGCAACATGTATCCCTAATAAAAGGGAAAACCCAGTCCCTTACCATTTGTCATTGGGTGTTTTCAGACATTACGGGGCCACTTGGCCCCGTACCGAAAACAAGCAAATCATCCCCCGCCGGGATGACCCCGTTACACTGTATCAGACATGCCGGGGGATCCCGGCGGGGAATCTGGGAGGGGGCGGGGCCGCGGGGCGCAACGTGCGGCCGCACAGCCCCGCCCCCTCCATGCTCCCCGCCACCTGCCCTCTGGGGAGACGGGCGGGCGGCGGGGCCAATGCGGCCGCAGCGTCTGGCCGAAATCGCCACGGCCTGGAATCCCACCGGTAAGCCCGGGCCGTGGCACCCGACCAGACATGATTTTTTGGGGATCTCCGCCGGGGATCACTTTCACCATGCTTCCAGGGAAATTCCCACAGCTAGCCTGGGAAGCTTGGTTGAAAATGACCCCATGTGGGTATTGACCGTGGCGAACATCTGGTGGCCGCCAAACAGACGTTCGAGGCACAGTGACCACAGGTGGGTATTCACCGTGGTTCACTGTGATCTCGTAATGTCTGAAAATACCCATTGACGCTAACAGTCACTAGCATTTGCAGTGAGCCGCATGGGTCTTTGATCCTAACCAACGCTCTCAAAGATCCAGAGAGACTGCCCAGGTGTCTGCTGCGCCCTCTCCCCTTCTCCTCTGAACCAGCCTGCATCTCAGACTGTGCCTCTGACACGTAAGATATCCTGGGTTACTGGGGTTTGTAACTGAGAACACTGTCCTGTCTAGATGTTAAGCATCTATCCAATAAAATAGAGTTGTACCCATATACTTTGGCATGTTTATTGGCAACCTTCGATCCCATTTGGGGTAAATTGAGGCATGCCACCTCATTTATTTCCCAACAGTATGACCAAGGCTCATTGGGAAGTAACTCCAAGTCAAAGCTGTGTCTTCAAGTACTGGGATAGTCAAGCCAGGCTGCTGTTCCAGTGCTTTTTGATTGGTCTTGCTTAGCTCTTCTCTGCCAATTACCAATTTGGGGAGAGGTGGAACTAGACCAGAGAGTGGGTGGGGTTCCTGTTCTTTCCGATGTAGGACTACATCCTTGATTCTGAGGGCATATTTTCACAAAACGTTATTCCTCTGTTAATTACCCCAACTCCCAAGGTCGTTTACCCAGGGCTAAAGTCATTTAATATGGCAGCTTCTACCAGGGGTATATAACCCCACACTAATTCCAGGCTAGTGTGCAGTAACTTACCTCTGTGGGGTATTGGATGAGGGCAAACCGTCTGAGGCTGAATCCCGACAAGACGGAGGTGATGTTGGTGGGTAGGGCGGGGGGAGTGGTGGCCCCTGTCATTGATGGGGTCTGCCCTCCCCTAGCCACTCAGGTCTGTAGTTTGGGGGTGCTCCTTGATTTGCAGCTCAGCCTGGATTCTCAGGTGGAAGCTGTAGTGAGGAACACCTTTCACCAGTTACATCTGGTATAACAGCTATGGCCGTATGTCTTCAGACTCTGATTTGGCCACCATCATCCATGCCTTCATCACCTCTAGACTGGACTAGTGTAACACACTCTACGTGGGGCTACCCCTGGGGACAGTCCGGAAGCTGCAGCTGGTGCAGAATGTGGTGGCCTGTCTTACCGGGACAGTCCGTCGTGAGCACATTACACCAGTGCTCCGTTCTCTGCACTGGCTGCCTATTGTCTTCCGGGCTCGATTCAAGGTGTTGGTGTTGACCTATAAAGCCCTAAACGACCTAGGCCCTGCACACCTGCGGGACCGCCTCATGCCCAAGGCTGTGGTGCCACCCCCTGCGATTGGCCGGGGACGCCCGACTCAAAGTCCCCCGCGACGATGGGGAGGGCGTTCTCAGTGGCCGCCCCCAGGCTGTGGAATTCCCTCCCAACCGAGGCCCACCTAGCCCCGGACCTCCCTTTTTTCCAAAGACAATGCAAGAGCTGGCTGTTCCACCAGGCCTTTGGAGAGGGACACGGCAGGGGCATTGGGTTGCGGTTTAAGTTCCACTCTTTTTAATGAATGTATAGTTTTAATACGTTTAAGTTTTATAATTGTTTTAAATGTATTTAACAATTTTGCGAGCCATCCTGAGCTGCCATTGCAAACAGGAGGGAATGGGCTATAAGTACATTTAAATAAAATAAAATAAAAGCTACCACACTCTAATGTCTTGTGTGACCGCTCCTATCTAATAACATGGAAGCAGGGGCAATTTGCAAATGTTCTATGTGCACATGCCGTGACTCTGAAGTTCAGAGTTGCTGTGTACTGTGCGTGACAGACCTTGGTCACATCCTTAAGAACACATTTTTTAGTAGCAGTGACCAGCAAAGGGCAATTTACTCGGAGCGCGCTTTGTAGCAAATTGCATACAAAGTGTGCAGGCTGCCCTCTGCCATCAAAGCCCATGGGTGTTTTACCACTGACTTCATTGGGTGCAGCTGAGGATTGCAGGGAAAGTGTCGGTGTGCCTTTGCTGCCAGCCCCTCCTCAGTAACTATTTACCAAAGCCTTGTCTATGGCTTTAGGACTCAACCCCCTAGAAATCAAGGGGAACGCCTCCCCTTCTCCTGGGCGGGGATGGCGCTGCCTCCCTCTCCCCTCCGCACACGCACTTCCCCACCGCCCGCACTGTGTCACGCTGCCGTAGCAGTCGCGGCGCCGGGCTAATAAGGTAGGAAGAAGGAGGAGGAGACGCTGCCCGTCTGGCCTGAGCTGAGTGACAGCTGAGCGGCTGGGGGCGGGTTGCAGGAGCAGGAGAAGCACCGCTCTCGGCTCAGGTACTGCGGCCCGGAGTGCGGGGAGGCGAGGGGAGCGGGCGCCGGGAGGGGAGCGGGATGGAGTAATTCCTCCTCCACCGGCGGCAGCTGGAGCAAACGCTGTGCTAGCCCCCTGGCAGCTGCAATCCTGCGGCCCCATGGATTCCAGCGCCCCCTTCTGGCATCCTGCTCCTCTCCTGCTGCCCCGGCGAGTCCCATGCCAAAGGGATCCCTAGGGGGCACCCTAGATGGGGAGACGGGCAAGCCCAGGCAGTGTTGCCCCAGGGAAGGCAGCGCCACGGGCTAGGGACACCGAATGCAGCCAAGGAACCAGCGGCGCAGAGGTGAGCAGACTTCTCAGGCCTGCTGTTGAGGTGTCTAGTGGAAGAGGCCCTGAGCTGCACTGACACCCATCACCTTGCTGTCCCAGAGAGTTCAGAGGGGTTGTGCTGGGTGCGTGTAAACAAAGTCATTATGGATGTGGATTCAGGACCATAACATTTGGATTCAGAACTTCGTAGAGGACCCTATTTCTAGTGAGCCCCCCCCCCTTGGGAAAAAATGTAAAATCTTAAAGCTATTAATTTTTATTTTTAAAAAATGGACATCTAAATAAACACAGAACATTCTATTCCTGCAGATTAGTAGAGTGCTGCAGAGTTTCTCTCTAGGTTATGAAGTGGCTGAGGGGGAAAACAAAAGTCAGTCATTCAAATCCCCACCCCACCTCACGCCTATGTTCAGGACCCTTTATTGTGGGCACGACTGAACAGGACTATAATGGCCAGATTCTGCTCTGCTACTTGCGCTCGAATACTTATTGACTTCTCACGTAAAATGTTTTATCCAAACTACTCAGGATACTCATTTTAACTCACTTTGGCCCTTACACCACAGCAATGCGCATGCAGTGTTCCTCATCGCTTTACTGGGTAAAAAGACCTTGTTTTAAACAAAGGCCCTTTGCCACTAAGGGAAGCTTGTATGTAGGCTCAGAGTATCCCAGGACAGTTGTGACTTCATCATTAGTATGAACATGCTTTTGGAGGTTACAGCAATAAAGGGGAGATCTACTGATTTGTCTGCAGAGCAGGAAACCACTTTGGATTCTTCACATGAAGAAATTTAGCTTTTATGGAAAGCTTCAGTTGTATTCAAAAACAGCTTACTACCCTCCCCCCCCCCCCTTCATTTCTTTCTTGCCTAGCCATGCCATTTTTAAAATTTCTGTTGACTGTTTCCACATTTATTCTTTGAGATGCATGCTTGCTTGTTTTTTCTTTTTTCTTTCCCAACCTCTCTACGGTTCCCATTTTGTATACTCTGTCAGGGTGCAAAATTTGCAGTCGCCTGGGAGCCATTGGCACCCACCCAGAAAACTGAGGTTGGTGACTGGTTCAGGGGTGTTGTGGCAAGAACAGTTTAATATCAGAATAAGGTCTGGCGACTGATTTTTTTTTAAATTTTATTTTTGCTTCTGGAGTTCGATCTGAAATTTCATGCCCTGCTCTGTATTTCTCAAGACTGGTGCTATGCTTTTTCTGCCCTAGACAAAGCCCCAAATGCCGCTCCATCTCCTTCCACACCCCTAACTCCACACCCCTGAGGCTTGGCAGAGAAGTGAGTACTCTTGCTTCCTCATTGATCAACTGTCTTGTGGGGAAGCACTAGCACTCACTCACTTCCCCTACACCACAGCACAAGTCTCCAGCAGAGATTTTAAGATGGTAGCAAAATGAACCAGAGCATTCTCTCCTTCAAGCTGGGATCCTGCACAGTGGACGAGGGAGGGAGGACTCCAGATTCATAGGCTTCCACCTACCCCTGAAGTCTGTTCTAGTGTCCCTAAAAACTATATGAAGCGGGAAATTAAAAGGACATCATAAATATGAAGGTCACATTTCTGACTGAAAATGTTGTCTTCCATAGTAACAATTAATACTCAAGCTAGCTGAAATATGTTTGCATACAAATATGCATCTTACCCTCTTTCAGTTGGCTTGCTTAGCTCTGGACCCCTCCTATCTGAGAGACCGCCTCACTCCCTGGACCGTGGTGCAACCTCTGTGGTCTACCGGGGGCACCTTCTTGGAGGTCCCTCGGGTGAACCTGGGGGCCACGATGGAGACAGTGTTCTTGGTGGCTGCACCACGGCCGTAGAACTCTTCCCCCCCCAGAGGATGCTCGCCTGGCTTCCAGCCTGTTGGCCTTTCGTCGGGCCTGTAAGACCTGTCTGTTCGTCCGGGCCTTTAGGGGAGGAGGGGAATAAGGGTGGGGTTTTTACCAGTGGGTTTACCTCTTTGTTGTTGTTTTTTATTGTTTTAGTAACCCCTTTTATGTATTGTTTTTATATATTGTTTTAAATATCTTGTGAGTCGCCCCGCGCTGCCATAGGGCTGGAGGGAGCGGGATACAAATTATTGAATAAATAAATAAATTTACCAGTATTACATATTGCCAGTTTATGTTTTCTCTTCTATAGTCAGTTTCTCCTTTGTGGGGAAAAATGGATCTTTACAAAAATCAGTAGAGTAGCAGGAAAAACAACTATAAAATTTAAGCAATTTTTTGGAAGGACATGCTCTTTAAAGGGTGTTGTGTCAGAAACTTTTAAAAAAGATAAGCATGAATTAAAACACGTTCAAGCTGACCATGCTCTTTTAATTATCAAAAAAACTTGAAGAACATTAGACATTCATCCATCAAGTCTGGTTCCTAGCCTCTTGGCTGAGATAAAAAACCCAAAAATTCATGTGAGACCAACCAAGTTGTAGTGTGATTTCTTCCTTTGTGATCTGCATTGGTGATTTGTTAATGCACTGAAGCATTAGCCAGCAAAAAATGACACACATGACAGCTCTTAGAGGTTGTTACCAGCTATAAATGACTTACTAACTGTCTTCACAGTATTCGATTGCCACTAAAAAACCACTGCAGTGTAGGAGTATCAGATAACATTTAATGCCAGTTCGTCTTGTGGAATTCTACTATGTGGGTAAGAGCTAAATACTGTATTAGAAGCTCCCTCAGAGCCTCTGGAGACTCTCAATCCCATCATCAGTTGTAGTACCCAAGACAACAGTTCAGAGAATGCTGCTGTGTAAGCATTTGTAAATGATCACTGGATTCCACTTTCTGTGCCACTCGATGCTTTAAGTCAAGAACATTAGATACAGATGTATAATAGCCTCTGGATGCTTATGGAACTTTTTTCTAGATTAGGGGAAATATGGGAGTGTCATATGTGCGGAGTAAAGAAGGATCTGTTCATACGAGGTCCAACTATGGGACATTATACTGTATGCTAGTCTAGTTTCTTTCCATGCTGTAAACCAATTTGTAATTGTCAAAGCAGATGACGGTAGAAGCTCTGAGGGCTGTAAATTTGACATCACATCTGTTGCAGTATTGTTTGATCATGTATAATTTTAACCTTACACAACATCATGTTTCACTCCTATTACAGAGAATATTGGACAAAAATCCAGCAATAGGCTGCTATTTTTAAAAAAAATTGGATGAAAGATATTAATGTTTATTAGCCTGCATTCAACTCGGATACCAAAAACTAGTAGATCCAGTCACCAGCACAATTTATTGATCCAGCATCTTGCAGTTATCTCCCCTTTCTAATACGACCTTCAGTTTACATACAACTCCAAATTATGCAGCTGCTTCTTCTTTTATTATTATTATTATAAGCTTTTATATAGCGCCAGCGATGTACCTGGCATTTTACAGAGAATGTAAGCTCTCGGGCAGGAACCGTGTCTATTTTAATCTAAAGACATGGGGAGGGGAGACAGGGAAGGGGGAACAGAGGGAGAGACAAGGGATGCAACGTTCATGAGGATGCGAGAACTCAGGTACATGTTCTTGGCTTGGTTACAGTAAAATAGGAGTTTGCAGATAACAGGTAAGGGATAATCCTGGGTGGGGATGATTAGCAGGAGTTAGGAAGGGCGGAGTGGAAGAGATGGGTTTTGAGGAGGGACTTGGGGGGTGGGGGCAAGGCGGATGTGGGCAGGGAGGGAGTTCCAGGCGTGCGGGGCAGCGAGGGAGAAGGGACAAAGGCGGTTGGGGGGCGTGGGAGGGTGAGGGAGGAGATGGAAGAGGAGCGGAGTGCTCTCCCAGGGATTCTGCATGACTTTGGTAGGAGGCGGCCACTCAGAAGGCTGGGAGATTCTGCAAGGCTGGGAGATTCTGCAGGACTTTCTGGGAGAAGGCCATTCAGAAGCTAAGAACAATATCCTTTCATTATGTAACATAAGCAAAAGACCTCTCAGCAATAAAAAAACTAAAAAATACATGATGCAAAGTAAAATACGAGTATATGATAAATGAAATGCATACTTGCACCCAATCACAGACACAAACAGCACATTTGGGCTGACAGAATCCTAGTTGTATCACAGTCCCAAAGTGACAGAAGCTCATAGTGAACCTTGAGATTTTTTTTTAGCAGATTCTGGGGTGTTCTAACCACTTTTGTTACCACCACCATCATCATCTACATTTAATACCAATCATAAACCTGTCCTCTACATGCTTGTCTTCAGGCCCCAGACTTAGACTTGTTCTTTCTTTAAACCACAAGTATTTCTAGTCTGGAGATTTAGCTTCCCCCTTTTTTGTCATTTGTCATCTGGGCCAAAGGTTACTTTCATTAATTTCTTTAGCTCAGCCCTTTGATTTCTCAGCAGTATTCATCACAATTAAAAATACTTCCTTTTATTTGTTTTAAATCTGCTATCCATTAGTTCTAGTACTATTTGAGAGGGTACATAACCATTCCCTATTCACTTGTTCCACACCACACATGATTTTATAAACTTCTCCATCTCAGGCCTCTTCTCCAAGCTGAAGAGCCCCAACCTATCCAGCCTCTCCTCATAAGGGGGCCATACCCTTTATCATTTTTGTTGCACTTCTCCGTACCTTTTCTATTTCTACTATATCTTTTTTTAGATGGAATGACCAGAACTGCACACAGTACTCAAGGTGTGCTCTTAGCATGGATTTATAGTGGCATTATGATGTTTTCAGTTTTATTCTCTATCCCTTTACAAATAATTCTTAACATTCTATTCGTGTTTTTGATGTCTGCCGCACACTGAGCTGAGAATTTCAATGTATCGTCCACAATGACTTCCAAGGTCCTTTTCCTGAGTGGTAACTACTAATTTAAAACCCAGCATTATATTCTTACAGTTTGGATTGTGTTTCCCTACATACACTACTTTGCACTTGTCCACATTAAATTTCATCTGCAATTTGGATGCCCAGTCATCCAGTCTCACAAGATCCTCCTTCAATTCTTCACAGTCTGCTCGTGTTTTAACTACCTTGAATAACTTTGTGTCATCCGCATATTTGATCACTCTTTACTCCTTTTTCTAGATCATTAATGAATATATTAAACAACACCGGCCGCAGTACAGATCCCTGGGGCACTCCACTATTTACTTCTCTCCATTGTGAAATCTGACCGCTACTCTTTGCTTCCTATCCTTTAACCAGTTACCAGTCCAAAATAGGACACTGCCTCCTATCCCATGACTTTTTAGTTATTATCAAACACTTTCTGAAAATCCAGATACATTATATTGATTGACTCCCCCTTATCCACATGCTTCGTTGTACCCTCAACATTTTTTCCATAGATTAGTGAGGCACAACTTCCTGTTTCTAAATCTATGTTGAATCTTCCCCATCAAGCCATGTTTATCAGTAAGCCCATTTGTGAACACCATGACCTTAGATTTCTGATAATTTATGGTGAGTTGATTTGCTTTGCAGAAGGACGTAAAAGTAGCCATCTGTCTCATAAGCCCAATTCGGGTCTGGGACAGAAGGGCCACATCATCCGCATAAAAGAGGCAGCCCATGGATCTAGTCGCAAGTTTGTGGGGGGGAAATTCTGGTGCGGCCATTTGTGAAATGATGTCATTGATGTAAAAATTGAATAAGGCCAGGGCAAAGACACAACCCAGTTTTACACCAATAGTTGTTCCAATGGGGTCTGTGACATGACCCTGGTGATTTATTCTAACTAAAATGGAAGATCGAGAATATAACAAATAAATCAAACCAAGTAGTCTCTTATCTATAGATGGCCTGCCTAGTTTCCCCCAAAGAATTGTGCGATCTATAGAATCGAAGGCTGCCCTAAGATCCAGGAATGCGACGAAGAAGGAGCCATTCTGCGCTCTATACTTACAGACAAGTTGGTGGAGTACAGCACGCTGTTCTATTGTCGACCGGTCCCTCAGAAAGCTGGCCTGTTCCAGTGCAAGGATATTGCAATCTGCCATCCATTTACAAAGCTTGCTGTGTAAAAGCTTGGCTCAGCAGGCTGATGGGCCTATAATTTGCTGAATCGCGATAGAAGGCAATCAGGTGCAGCAGGTTACCAGTTTTCGATATTTGGGGTTGTTATTTCATCAGTTTGGGAACTGGGGTGAACATGTACAGAGAGCTATTATTGCTTCTAGAGGACAATCTAAATCTATCCTCGGCTTCTTTACGAGATCTGGCAGGAGTGCAGTTAACTCTGCCATTCAGGTCCATAACACTAAGGTCAGAGCTCAGATAATGTATGGAGCCGAACTTTGGGCCGCCTCTTTATCTCATCAATTAAATCCCCAGCAAACTAGGTTACTGCAAAATCTTTTACGCATCCCAAAAGGAACTCCGTACGCTGCTATTAGGATAGAGGCTGGACAACTAAGTTGGCAGCATTTAGCTATGGAGCACGCACTTAGGTTCTGGTGCAAAATAGCGGGAAATCAATGTTCAGAGCTGCTTAGGGGCATTGGAATTGATATTTTTAAAAAACCCTGGTTCTCAAGGATAGAGACCAAATTACGCCAGATGGGTCTCTCTAGAGAGTACCTCCTGCATCAAACGCCTGCCTTACTCTGCAAGGAAGTTATCACGAGATCTAGGGACATTGAAAGGCAGCAGAATATCGGTAGGATTAGGGCATCTCCCCACATGGCGGCCTTTCTTTCCTGGGCGCCTAACATAGGGCAAATGGCCAATTATTTGGGGATGGCAATAACTCCCAGAGGTAAACAGCTTATTGCTAGTGCTCAAATGAATTCTCTTCCCTCCCAGGTGTGGGAGGGTCACGTCCAGGGTATATCATTCAAAGATAGGTTATGCCCATTTGATCATATGGCAGTTGAGACAGTCAGTCACATAATGTTGGACTACCGCTTATACGACTCCCCATTGGAAGAATTCTTGGGGGCGCTCTCAAGTAAATACCCAGGAAGGTCTGAACTGTTTATTCTTTCCTCTTGGTTGGATAGCTCTGACCCTCAGATCATAGGAAAGGTTTCCTCTTTTCTTATACAAGTGTGTCACATCAGGGAAATTTTTCTGAACTTCAGACCTATCCATCTTGACCTTGAGGGTGTTTAGAGGGATTGCCATCCCTATGTAACCTCATTACGGACTGTTTTCTTCTTGACCTTGCTATCCTAATTTGGATTTGGATTTAGTAAAAGGATAGCAAGGAATTTATGTGTGTTAGCCTGGGTTCTTAGAGTTAGCAACTGCATTGCCTATTCTTTATGGTTCATTTTAATATTTATTTTAGGATTATGCTGTTAAACAGTACTGTTTTAATATGCTATTATGTCTTATGTTTCGATTATGTCCCCTTTTGGGGTTGTGATGTGATATGTTTGTCATGTTACAAAAGCAATGGCTTTTGGCCACGCAAAATAAATATAAATTATATATATATCAGTATCACTGGGCTTATCAGTAAGCCCAGTAATTCTGTTCTTAATAATCATTTCCACCATTTTTCCCAGCACCGACATCAGGCTCACTGGTCTGTAGTTCCCAGGATTGTCTCTGCCGCCGTTTTAAAATATTGGTGTTACATTCCCTACCCTCCAGTCCTTGGGTACAGTTGCAGATTTTAGCGATAGGTTGCAAATTACCAGTAGTAGATATACAATTTCGTATTTGAGTTCCTTCAGAACTCTGGGGTGAATGCCATCTGGTCCTGGTGATTTGTTACTATTTAGTTTGTCAGTTTGCTCTTGAACCTCTTCCAAAGTCGCATTGATTTGTGATAGCTCTTCTGTTTCATCACCTACAAAGAACAGTTTCGGCGCAGGTATCTCCCCAACATCCTCTGCAGTGAAGACTGAAGCAAAGAAATCATTCTGCTTTTCTGCAATAGCCTTCTCCTCTAGGAGGGCCCCTTTTACCTCCTGGTCATCTAATGGCCCAACTGACTCTCTAGCTGGCTTCTTGATTGTGATGTACTTAAAACAGTTAGCAATTTTCTCTTCAAATTCTTTCTTGGCCTGCCTTAATAATGAACACACTCCATGTGCTTCCATAGCTCCAGCTGGCATCTACAACCATCGGCACTTGACAAGACGTGCTTTCTGCTTTCATGGAGACAAAGAAGTTCAGATGATACTTTTGTTGGATCAACTTCTGCTGGTGACATTATGCAAGTGTTCTGCTTTCATGACAGCAACCAAGGCTGGGGAAACCAAAAAGTGTAGCCCTCTGTTGTTGTGACCAGTTATTGACATTAGCAAAAGCATGGTGCAAGAAGTGGCAAAGGAAAATTTTCCAAACAGTAAAAAGAGCATCATTTAAAATGCCTTTTAAGAACAGAGCACTGAGTTGCCTGGACAGTGATGAAAAACAGGAAGTATGTGCAGGAAGTCTTTCATTAAAAGAGCAGTGCTACTTGCACACTCACACAGGCATGTTCAAAGTAAAGGGTGACAGCCCAGCCAAAGATGAACGGTGTCAAAAAACATGAGTAGATTTTGCAATGATGTTTTAAATTTAAAACGGGCATAGATGCCAGTGATTTGAAACACGTTTGTTAAGAAAATGAGTCTTAGTTCTAAAGTAATTAAGTCTAATGTAGTGACCAGAGGCTTCTGGGAACAAACCACAGAGACACGGATTGTCTGTTCGAAGGCCACTCGTCTCAAAAATAAGTTAGTGCAATTAACTTCCTGATTCATTGACAGAGAAAATTGGGATGCTCTTCAGTGAAAAGCCCATGGAAAGGACTATCAGTGAGGTGTTCATGGAAAATGTGGAACATACCGATGTGCTTATGCCAAAACTTCCAAAAGTGATGAGTGTTTGAAACTTTGGCCTCGATGGTCTTGGGCAGATGCCAACCAAAATTGTCTACAAGGAAGCCCCGATACTCAAGTCTCACTTTTACTGCCCACTTCCTCCGCCCTCAGTTCGCTACCCCCCTTATCTTGGACACAGGCAGCAAGGTCGCCACCTGCTCCTTCCTTTATGGTATGTCCCCCTGCAAGGTAGGGCTGGTGCTGCAATTCCGGGTGCAGCCACACAAGACGTTACCACAGTTTGGGCAGCCTTTACCCCACATTGGGCAGCAGCACCACACCAGGATGCAGTGCATCGTCTGCCCAGAGGCCGCCAGATGTTCACCCCGTGGCAGGGCAGGTAGCTGGCTGCTATGCCCTGCGTCCTCGGAAAAAGGCTGGGAATGCAGCACATAGTAGCCTTACCCAAAGCGGGTAAGGGTACTTGCCCACTTGCACAGGCATGTCTGGGAGCAAGCCACAGAAGTAGGGATTGTCAGTTTGAAGGCCACCTGTCTCAAAAATAAGATCATGCATGGAACTTCCTAATTCATTGATGGAGGAAATTGGAATGGTCTTCCGTGAAAAGCCCAACGCGCTGTAACGTGTCACTGCTCGTGGGACTGATCCTTGTCTGTGCCACTGCATGGCAAGGTCCGCTGCAGGGCTTTGAGCTGCAGGCACTACTTCCATTCCTGCATGGTCACGGCTGGGAGTGGGATAGTGGGCAGGACTGGGCAGTCGGCCTGCCCAGTTTTCCCACAGGGGCAGACTGTCTTGCCCTGCTCTCTCCACTGGCCCAAAGTGTAGTGGCAGCGATTGCCTGTCATGGGGTATGCGGGGAATTGAGCCTGCTCTTCCCTAGCTTGTGTGGCTGCATCCTTCCTCTCTCCCCAAGGTGCAGCCACAATTTTACCAGAACCAGCTGCTAAGGGAGGGAGAGTAGGAGGGAGAGAGGCTGTAAGACTATCAGGGTACTAGGGATTTTTTCCCCTGCCTAATGCAAAGAACTTAACAAGGAAACTTCTTTTCCTTGTTGAAGACCAAATAAAGCTCTGTGCTTAGGGATCCTTACCTTTTCTAAACCCTATCTATTTTATCTGGATTGGACCCAAGCAGGCTAAATCTTCAAACAATCCATTGTAAATCCTTATTGACTTTGACATAAGATCCTCAGTTAATCCTTAACGAATTGATTTTTATTTCTCTTCCTTTCTGCTCCTGATGTTCTTCCTCCTATGCACTCTTCTCTTAGCCAAATGGACTTTTAAATCTAATGCTATGGAGGAATGAGCCTGGGAAAAGGAGATGCATCTAATTGCATAAAACAATATGTCAACTTCAAATAAAGGACAGAAAAAAAGAAAATAGCAAGCTGGTCATTACTCAGTTATAACTGTACATCAATTAATTTTTCATCCTTCACTCCATATTTGCGCCATCATAATTAAAAGTTTAAATCTAGCAATAATTAAAAATTAAATCTAGCACCTGTAAAAATGTCATAAATTTTTCTTCATCTTCTAGTTTCTCATGCTTACCCTTGCTGTTCTTGAATAAAACTAACCAACAGCCACATAATTTAGGTTCAGCTTTAGTAACTCCTAAAAATGTGATTGTGCTTCATCCAAATATTTCTTCAATTTTTGCAGAAATGAGGTAGAAAGCGATGCAGCTGTAATCTTGAATTTTTACTGTCCTTGAAAATGCTACTTGCCCGTTCACACAGGCAAGTAAGATATCAGTTTTTTAAGGCCAGAATTGGACATGGCAGGAGATATGAGACTATACATATTTTATTAATTATTTTTACACCAAGTGACAAACAGGTTAGTTGCTGATGCTGTGAAGTACAAATACTGTTACACAATTCTTAGTCTGTCATGCTCCCAAAAGAATGAATGATTTTGCAGATGCTCTATCTGGATTTAGAGTTTTAAAACTCTGGCTTCATAGCAATGTACAATAAAATTTGTATAAACTAGGGTGTTTCATTTAGATGCATGTGACTATTGCTATATGTAAGAGATAAATGTATATCTAACTATACCAGAGCGTAAGTAAACTGAAAAGAATATCCTTGTGCATGCTATTAGGCACAAATTATTTATGCCATATAGATTAAATTAATCCCTTCAGTATCCATGTGGTCACATTGGGTGTTTTTAGATGAGCACGGGGAGGGGGGAGGGGGGTGTCTGTGTCTACTGAGTGGAATGGCCACGGATCGCCCATGCACATGAAGTGAGTGGGGAGGGATTCTAATGGGTGATGCCCTAGATGCCAGCAGCGCCCACACAGGCAGGCCACCCGCACTCCTGCCACCTCTGACCAGCTGTGAAAACAATTCATACTGGCGGCCATTTCCCCTCCCCACCCCCCCTGACTGCTCATCCTCTGCCGAACTGCTGACCCTCTGCTATGACACGCAGCCATGGACACCATGGAAACAGGAAGCCACAGCAGCCAGTAACCCCTTTCTGTCTAGCAGCGGCTGGCAGAACCAGGCTACAATGGAAGCACATGCTGGGGGAGTGAGATGGAAATACAGGAAGCTGTTGTCCAAGCTGCTGTCCTCCATGGTGTTGGCTCTTCTCTTGTGCATCGCAAGGGGGGCTTGTTTTGCCTTGAGCTAACGCAGTGTTGTATTTTGCACACATGTCCTTTAAGAGCTCTCCATTGAGCTCCCGGCAGAGCTGCGGGCGAGACCAGAGGTGACTGGCCACAGACCTGTCTGCTGGCATGGCTAGGCCTGGATCATATGGGTAGAGGATGCATGGGTGCCTGCCCCCACACACTGTTTTGCCTTCCCCCGCATGGGGAACTCTGACTTTTTCTCCGGTGCCCGGTGAGTGGCCATATATGGGTGCTGCATGGGTCCTGGAGTGTGCCTCCATCCACACCACCTTCACCCGAGTGGTGAAGGTGGTGGTCCTGGTTGATGGGTAGACCTGCGTGGTTGTATCTCATCTAAAAACGCCCATTGCTTACACAGTTTAGCTAGGGGAGAGCTAAGCAAATTCAGCTCTTGTCCTAAAAGCCACATAGAAAATCTCTATGATAAAATAACATGTTTCCTATGTGCACAGGTTTTACTTATCCTGTACAGTGAAAATGAGATGGGACTATTAGGCCTTCTACCTACTTAGTAATTGTTTCTCTCTTGCCTTACAAACAGACTTTATTAGGTTATCTTTAGACTACTCCAGGATTGTGATCTTGAATGCTGGCAGGAGATTATTATTTCAGTATGATACTGGTTTTCTTACATCCCTGTCAAAATGGCAAGCCCACAAAGTTTTGGAAGAATTCACCATTCATCATTTTCACCCTAAGCATGATTAATCAGTTATGTCCGTTGTGGCTCCCGCCTGCATAGACCAATCCACATTGCTTATTTTGTCTTGCCATCTTTTCTTCAAACTCTTTTTCTGTTTCTCGTCTGCTATTTATTTACTAATCATTTTGTTCATTTCCTTTCAGCTTTTTGCTAGATGGCCTACCCTCATCCATTTATGTCTTTAACTCTGATATTTTACCCACTTATTTGTTTCTACCACACTTCTTAAATCCAAGCATCAAACATCCCATGCTTTTTTGACTACCCAGAAACCTTTTTGTTCAATCCTCTTTATCACAGGTCCTAAAAGAGTAAGGTCAAAAGCTTTAAATTTGGTGTCACGTCAGACACCAAAAGTCCTAGTTAGTACAGAGGCCTCATTTTAAGCAAGTGGGTTTATTTGCAATTGACTCTATACTAATATTCTGTGTTCAATCAAGAACAAAATCTGTTTCATTGCCTCAATCTATCTTCTTTCCCACTTTGTTTATTAAATACTAGCATCCTCTTTGTCATCTCGCAGAATCTCAACAGTCATAGAGCTCTCTGCTTTGGTGATTCTACCTCATAAAAATTATCCTTGGAAATACATATTTTCTCCCTTGCTTATTTGCCTTTTCTGTTCAAGGTTCCTTATCCATTTAACTATTTTTAAAGTTTTCTGTGTTTCTATTTGTATCACTGACAATTTACAGAATAAAACTGCATATTTTCTGAAGAAACTTTTTTAAGAAAAAGAAAGAAAAATAGGCTTGGTTAGACACAAAGAATTTGCTCAAGGGTGTAGAATGTTTTAATGGCTGTGATGTTTGGCAATACTGATAATACTGCCTGTATATATATATTTTCTTTTAAAGGAAATCACTGTGAACTTGGTGTCTTCGAAATATGGAATCAATCTCTATGATGGGAAGCCCTAAGAGCCTCAATGAAACCTTCTTGCCAAATGGTGTGGATGGGATCAAGGACAGCAGTAAGATTGCAATAGGCATAATTGGAAGTGGAGACTTTGCCAAATCTCTGACCATTCGACTTATTCGATGTGGGTACCACGTGGTCATAGGAAGCAGAAACCCTAAATTTGCTGCTGAATTCTTTCCTCATGTGGTTGACGTCACTCACCATGAAGATGCTGTAGCAAAAACGAATATTATTTTTGTTTCCATACACCGAGAACATTATGCCGCTTTGTGGGACCTCAAACATCTGCTTGTTGGTAAAATCCTTGTAGACGTTAGCAACAACATGAGGGTAAACCAGTATCCAGAGCCCAATGCAGAATATTTGGCCTCCCTTTTCCCGGATTCCTTGGTTGTCAAAGGATTTAATGTGATCTCAGCTTGGGCACTGCAATTAGGACCAAAGGATGCCAGCAGACAGGTGCGCTTTGTATTTTAATTCATTTGGAGTGCCTACCGAAATGAAACTACAGTTATTGCAGTAACATGATCCTAGCAGTCAGAACAGGCATACCATAGTTTTCTTTCCAAATCATTAACATTTGGGGGGGCATTTCAGTACCTAAAGGAAAAGAAGGAAGTTGCATTCTCTGATTTTTTGTGTATCTGATGGAGATGGCATCAGAATGTTGCAGGAGAAACATCTAGATCTGAAGGCCTTACCTAGGTCTTCAGAATAAATAGGAAGAACTAACTTAAAACAATTTGCTTTTGGTGTTGGATTTTAGGTGTGACTTAGGTCATAATTAGGTTTGTGTGGCTGTTCCAGGCTCTGAGAATCGAGCAAAAGGAAAAGGCAGTTCCAAAACAACTTTACTCCTTGACCAGTCTTGGTAACAATTTGCAGTCAACTGAGCCTCATTATCACTGGCCTTCTCTAACTAACACCAGCTAGAACAGCCACCTAGGGAATGGGATCCCTCCACTGTCTCAGGACCACTGGAGCTGATCATGAGCAGGTCTGCCTCCAAGATATCTCCGTTTTCCCCAGCTCATCAAAAAGTAAGGGGATTAAGGGAGCTTCAATAGAGACATAAGTAGAGTTAAAGATATGGCGGGCGGTATTGATGATGCATGAGAATTAACTAACAAAGTTTAACTCTCTGAGACCAGGTTGAGTTTTTAAGGCTGACACTTGCAAAACAAAATCTTTTTTATTTTTAAACTAAGTAAACCTGATACTAACTCAGTGACGTACTAAGACAGTGTTTCCCAGCCTTTTGGCTGTGTGACCCAATTTTGAGACCGACCATGACCCCATTCACAAAGAATGTAACCCCATTTGGGGTCCTGAACCACCATTTGGGAACCTCTGCGGTAAGGAAAAAGCCTACAGTAGTACCACTTGTACAGAGACAAGTAGAAGTGTGCTGTAAGTAATTTGGAAGACGTTTGTGAAAATTGGTCTGAAAACTGATCCATTGGTGTCTTAATAAGCACCAGGACAATGAAAAGAGCATAAAACTAATAGATTTAAAAAGGCACAAAGTACAAGATTTTATCGAAATTGTGTAACAGCCATAAAAACAGCAAGACCTGTTTTTGTGGAAACCTGGACTATGACATGCAGCTCAAATTGTTGCACAAAGTGTAGCAGTTCATTAGTTCCTAGAAGATAACAACTAATTGTTAGAAGATGGAGGCCCTGTCCTTTAATAATAATTATTATTATTGTTTGTTTTTTAAAATTTATTTATTTTTATTTTTATTCAAATTTTTATCCCGCCCATCCTGCCCACAGGGCAGCCCAGAGCAGCGAACAATAATATAAACGATAAAACAATTCTTAAAATCACCAATACAGGGAAAAGCCCCGCACCCCACCCCTACTCCTCGCCAAAGGCCTGATGGCCTGCTGTTGCAGTTGTGCTCGGGTCATCAGGCTAGCTTCCAGGATTTTTAAGAAATCATTAGTTTCTAGGATGATTATTGCCATAGACCAAAGTAGGTAGTGACCTCCAGACATTTGTTGTGGCAAATACTGAGCATCTTGTTAGTTTACATTAACCTTGAGGAAATATCCTCTCTTATTTGCTAATCTTTGTTGCTAACCCAATTTATTATGTTCCAACTAACTGTGCTTTAATTTGTTTAAGGCTTAATTTTTAATTGCCATTTACATGAGGGTGGTAAATTGTGTTATGGCAAAAGGCAGTTCTTAATATTGTATTTGTGACTTATGGTCCCTGAAAATGTTGATTTCCTCTTTACAAGCTTCTCTGTGGACACAAATAACTAATTTGACTTTTCCAACAGGTCTATATATGCAGTAACAATGTTCAAGCACGCCATCAAGTCATAGAACTTGCTCGTCAGCTGAATTTTATTCCCATTGATATGGGGACACTATCATCTGCAAGGGAAATTGAAAACTTACCTCTGCGGCTGTTCACACTGTGGAAGGGTCCGGTAGTTGTGGCTGTTAGCTTGGCCACCTTTTTCTTCATTTATTCTTTCATCAGAGATGTAATACATCCCTATGTGAGAAATCAGCAAAGTGACTTTTACAAGATTCCCATTGAGATTGTGAACAAGACTTTACCAGTTGTTGCTATCACTTTATTGTCACTGGTGTATCTATCGGGGCTCCTAGCAGCTGCTTATCAGCTTTACTATGGCACTAAATATAGACGATTTCCACCTTGGTTGGAGAGTTGGCTGCAATGTAGGAAACAGCTGGGACTGCTTAGTTTTTTCTTTGCTACAGTGCACGTGGCTTACAGCCTCTGTTTACCTATGAGGAGGTCAGAGCGGTACTTGTTTCTCAATATGGCTTATCAGCAGGTAAGGAATATACCTTTTTCTTTGGTCTAATTAGAACAAAGTGAGTCAGAATGCACTGATTTTCCTTAAGTGATAGGTAGCAGAGTGGATACTTTCTCAATGAAAATTTTTTAAGGCAACATCATGACTGACCATTACACAGGGGAGGAAAACTACAAGGAGTTGCCCTGACTATGACCGTTTTTGCACAGACACCCCCTCCCCCTGCTGGGTGTGCGGGCGGGTGTGCGGTGTGTGTGTGTGGGGGGGCTGTCTGTGCAAAATTACATAGCATTTAAATTAAGGCCATTTTTGCACAGACACCCCCTCCTCCACCCCACCCCCACCCCCACCCCCGCTGGGGGTGCNAGGTGCGCTTTGTATTTTAATTCATTTGGAGTGCCTACCGAAATGAAACTACAGTTATTGCAGTAACATGATCTTAGCAGTCAGAACAGGCATACCATAGTTTTCTTTCCAAATCATTAACATTTGGGGGGGTGGGGGGCATTTCAGTACCTAAAGGAAAAGAAGGAAGTTGCATTCTCTGATTTTTTGTGTATCTGATGGAGATGGCATCAGAATGTTGCAGGAGAAACATCTAGATCTGAAGGCCTTACCTAGGTCTTCAGAATAAATAGGAAGAACTAACTTAAAACAATTTGCTTTTGGTGTTGGATTTTAGGTGTGACTTAGGTCATAATTAGGTTTGTGTGGCTGTTCCAGGCTCTGAGAATCGAGCAAAAGGAAAAGGCAGTTCCAAAACAACTTTACTCCTTGACCAGTCTTGGTAACAATTTGCAGTCAACTGAGCCTCATTATCACTGGCCTTCTCTAACTAACACCAGCTAGAACAGCCACCTAGGGAATGGGATCCCTCCACTGTCTCAGGACCACTGGAGCTGATCATGAGCAGGTCTGCCTCCAAGATATCTCCGTTTTCCCCAGCTCATCAAAAAGTAAGGGGATTAAGGGAGCTTCAGTAGAGACATAAGTAGAGTTAAAGATATGGCGGGCGGTATTGATGATGCATGAGAATTAACTAACAAAGTTTAACTCTCTGAGACCAGGTTGAGTTTTTAAGGCTGACACTTGCAAAACAAAATCTTTTTTATTTTTAAACTAAGTAAACCTGATACTAACTCAGTGACGTACTAAGACAGTGTTTCCCAGCCTTTTGGCTGTGTGACCCAATTTTGAGACCGACCATGACCCCATTCACAAAGAATGTAACCCCATTTGGGGTCCTGAACCACCATTTGGGAACCTCTGCGGTAAGGAAAAAGCCTACAGTAGTACCACTTGTACAGAGACAAGTAGAAGTGTGCTGTAAGTAATTTGGAAGACGTTTGTGAAAACTGGTCTGAAAACTGATCCATTGGTGTCTTAATAAGCACCAGGACAATGAAAAGAGCATAAAACTAATAGATTTAAAAAGGCACAAAGTACAAGATTTTATCGAAATTGTGTAACAGCCATAAAAACAGCAAGACCTGTTTTTGTGGAAACCTGGACTATGACATGCAGCTCAAATTGTTGCACAAAGTGTAGCAGTTCATTAGTTCCTAGAAGATAACAACTAATTGTTAGAAGATGGAGGCCCTGTCCTTTAATAATAATTATTATTATTGTTTGTTTTTTAAAATTTATTTATTTTTATTTTTATTCAAATTTTTATCCCGCCCATCCTGCCCACAGGGCAGCCCAGAGCAGCGAACAATAATATAAACGATAAAACAATTCTTAAAATCACCAATACAGGGAAAAGCCCCGCACCCCACCCCTACTCCTCGCCAAAGGCCTGATGGCCTGCTGTTGCAGTTGTGCTCGGGTCATCAGGCTAGCTTCCAGGATTTTTAAGAAATCATTAGTTTCTAGGATGATTATTGCCATAGACCAAAGTAGGTAGTGACCTCCAGACATTTGTTGTGGCAAATACTGAGCATCTTGTTAGTTTACATTAACCTTGAGGAAATATCCTCTCTTATTTGCTAATCTTTGTTGCTAACCCAATTTATTATGTGCCAACTAACTGTGCTTTAATTTGTTTAAGGCTTAATTTTTAATTGCCATTTACATGAGGGTGGTAAATTGTGTTATGGCAAAAGGCAGTTCTTAATATTGTATTTGTGACTTATGGTCCCTGAAAATGTTGATTTCCTCTTTACAAGCTTCTCTGTGGACACAAATAACTAATTTGACTTTTCCAACAGGTCTATATATGCAGTAACAATGTTCAAGCACGCCATCAAGTCATAGAACTTGCTCGTCAGCTGAATTTTATTCCCATTGATATGGGGACACTATCATCTGCAAGGGAAATTGAAAACTTACCTCTGCGGCTGTTCACACTGTGGAAGGGTCCGGTAGTTGTGGCTGTTAGCTTGGCCACCTTTTTCTTCATTTATTCTTTCATCAGAGATGTAATACATCCCTATGTGAGAAATCAGCAAAGTGACTTTTACAAGATTCCCATTGAGATTGTGAACAAGACTTTACCAGTTGTTGCTATCACTTTATTGTCACTGGTGTATCTATCGGGGCTCCTAGCAGCTGCTTATCAGCTTTACTATGGCACTAAATATAGACGATTTCCACCTTGGTTGGAGAGTTGGCTGCAATGTAGGAAACAGCTGGGACTGCTTAGTTTTTTCTTTGCTACAGTGCACGTGGCTTACAGCCTCTGTTTACCTATGAGGAGGTCAGAGCGGTACTTGTTTCTCAATATGGCTTATCAGCAGGTAAGGAATATACCTTTTTCTTTGGTCTAATTAGAACAAAGTGAGTCAGAATGCACTGATTTTCCTTAAGTGATAGGTAGCAGAGTGGATACTTTCGCAATGAAATTTTTTTAAGGCAACATCATGACTGGCCATTACACAGGGAAGGAAAACTACAAGGAGTTGACCTGACTATGACCGTTTTTGCACAGACACCCCTCCCCCTGCTGGGTGTGCGGGCGGGTGTGCGGTGTGTGTGTGTGGGGGGGCTGTCTGTGCATACGCCATGGCGGGGGGGGGAGGGAAACACCACGGGTGGTGGGGGGAGGTGGGTGTGCGCTCCCGGCTCCATTTGTTGGAGCCATCCAACAAAACGGGGGAGGCTCCATAGGTGGAGATGTCTATGCACCCGTAGGAAAGGGAGCACGCCCACCTCCACCTGCTTCTAGCACACACCCATCCCCCCACCCAGCGGCGCCATGTGAAAACGGCCTATGTCATGTAAGGCCAGCAAAAACCAAGGTCTCCGAAGTAAAAAAAAAAGCACAGGTCCCTTCCGACCTGGAAGATGCAGGGAAAGCAAAACAAGATAGAGACAAAATCAGAAGGTCAGTGGGGCCGATCCCATGCCCTGCGGATCCTGCGCAGAGCCATGTGCGCGCACAGCTGTGCACAAACCGCGCAAATCCCTATAGCAGGCACATTGTGTCCTGTGGAAGCCATGCACGTGCGTGCACACAGAATTCATGGGGCATGGGAGCGCGGCCATTGTCAGTTTATAAGATTCCCCAAATCTTTGCATCTAATAGACTAAGAAGAAAACAAGCAATGCCCAGTCCAGCCTCTTTTTTTTTACCCCTGTGGTTTTAGTGGTATGTATGTGTGTCTATATTTTTTTAAAAGCTTTTCAAAGCAACAACCACTATGCCTGTGAAAATGAATACACAAACTATATGCAGGGTTGTCATAATGCGCTATTGACACACAGTCCTTGGCTGAAGTGTGCCATTTGTTTAATAGTGTATAAACTACCTTACAGAAGGCAAGAACAGAAAGAAAATTTCAGGAAAAATGTCTCTCTCTACTAGGTTTGTTTAAGAAGTGAGGGTGTTGATACCCTGTAACTTTTCAGGCTGATGTTAGAAAAATATTTTGCTTGCTGGAAATTCTTTGTCCCTCTTCAGTCATTGTGGTCCAGCACTGACTCAGATGTTCCCAGAGACTGTTGGTTTTATTTAACACAAAATTATTTCTGGCAAAACAATCATCCCAGACAGAATGGTCTGCTTTTCCTAATTAAACTGTCCATAGATGCCTGTTTTCCTTTTCTGACCTAGCACTTCAAACAATACTGTCATTGAACACAAAAATTCAGCAGAGAAGAGAATCGGAATAGGGCAGGAAAAGGATGCATCAAATAAATCCTAAATGGAAAGAATTAGAGGATTGAGTAAAGAAGTGCAGAAAAATTGCTAGAATGCATGGCCAAAATGAACTCAGTTTTTGAATGCTGAAGGATGGACAGAATTCAGTAAGGAAAACTAATTGGTCAGTCTCTTCTAGTAGTTAAGTGCCCTGTTTATACTTTTGGGAAAGGCTATCATATAATGTGAAAACCTCACATGTCAATTTCACTGGTAGTCCCTTATAAGATTTGACATGTAGTTACAGATTTTATAGTTCCTGCTGAACTTGACTTGATAGTTAGGGAGCTGAATGCTTTCTTTCCTCGCATAAGGACTTCCAAGCTCATCCATCTTCCTTATTTCTGACATTAGCATCAGGGGAAACAGAATAACTTAAAAGTCAGCATAAGGAGCTGAAGCAGTGCTCCCAAAATTGTGGTAATTTATTTGTAAATTCAACATAATGCAAGATAATTGCAGTAATTTATTTATTTATTTTATTCAAATTTTTACCCCACCTTTCCCAAAGGCTCAGGGTGGCTTACAATATTAAAACACAAAATATATTCAAATCCCTTTAAAAAGAACTACCCCTAAACCCACCCATCCCTACCCCTATTCCCACCTGCCAAACATTTTGCCAGAAAAAAAGGTTTTACACTGCTTCCGAAATATGCCCAGATTTCGGCTCTGATGGACCTCCGGGGGAAGGGAATTCCACAATATTGGGGCAGCAACTGAGAACACCTCTTTGTGGACCCTTGTCATATGAACAGGACTAGCAGGAGGATCCCACAAGAGCATGCTCCCAGCCAACCATGAGGGTTGGGGTGGAGTATGGCAGGAAAGTAGGCACTGGGTACACACCAAGACTGCAGGACCTGGGTCGAATGAAAAACAGCGGTAAAGCTGGGTGACTTCAGCATACTGATGGCACTTCACTCCAAATCTCGAATGATCTCGCCCAGTAGCCTCGAAGACACATCGAACAAAGAGGGGAAACAAGATGGAACCCTGTGGGACACCACAAAGAACGTTCCGAGGGAAAGATGAGCCATGGTCGGGCAGTTGACCACTTGGGACAAGTCCATGGTTGCCATGGCAGCCATGAACTCACGCTCCACTCCTACAAGGCTGGCATGGGTGTTGAAGTCCCCCAGGACCAAGGTCCTGGAGGAGTTCAGCGCCACCTCCGAGGCCAGCTGTCCTAGAGTGGCAAGGGATGCTGCTGGACAGGAAGGGGCCCGGTATACCAGCAGCACCCCAAGCTTGCCCCCAGCCAAATCAAACACCACATGGAGGGCTTCAATACCTGAAATCTCCTGAACTGGATATCTCCTAACTGGCCACCCCTCTCTAAAAATAATAGCTACACCTCCCGCCCCCGCGGCCCCCCGTGCGGGGCTGGTTCTGAACAGCATACCCAGCTGGAATGGGTATTTTTATTGCATTTTTATATTTGTATCTATTGTTCACTGCCCTGAGCTGCCATTGGTCAGGATGGGATGGGATAAAAATGATGACATAGATACTAGTGGTGGGACCCCGGGCCCATTACCGGCTACCGGATTTACCGGTTACCGGTTCTGCGAAAACCGGATTCCCGGATTAAATC
>QEPC01007042.1:645348-673222 GCA_003113815.1 Sphenodon punctatus
GTCCCCCAAACAGCTGATCGGTGGGGCTGGAGGAGCATGCACACCCAAGCCCTGCTGAACAGCTGATTGGGGAGGGGGGGCTGGAAGAGTGCATGCACCCTGGCCCTGCTGAACAGCTGATTGTGGGGGTTGGAGGAGCATGCACACGCAAACCCTGCTGAACAGCTGATCGGGGGGGCTGGAGGAGTGTATGCACCCTGGCCCTGCTGATCAGCTTATCAGGGACAGGGAGCTGGAGGAGTGCATGCACCCTGGCCCTGCTGAACAGCTGAGGGGGGGGGGAGGGTTGGAGGCACATGCACACTCAAACCCTGCTGAACCGCTGATCGGTGGGGCGGGCGGGCTGGAGGAGTGCATGCACCCTGGTCCTGCTGAACAGCTGATTGGGTGGGCTGGAAGGGTACATGCACCCCAGCCCCTCTGAACAGCTGATTAGGGGGCCTAGAGGAGCATGCGCACCACAGCAAAAGGTCAAAAAGCCTTCTTCCCAGAGAATTGCCCCCACCCAAAATTTCTGTATAAATTAGTTCCTGTGATTTTCACCCTTTTATTTCCTTCCATTTTTGCAATAATTTGCTTTTGGTATGATAAATAAATATCTTAAGTACGACCCTAATCCAACAAAGCAAACACCTGGAGTGAGGCTACACGAGACTGGGAGGGGAAGCTAGCACATTTTGGGTAACCTTTTCCCTCCCTGGGCAGCCAGGCCACACGATGCAGTGTGTTGTGTGGTTTCAGGATTGTGGCCTTAAGGTGGTAAATACAACAGAACAAATTTGTATTCATAATGTATTAAAGGAGTTGAGATTTACTAGGAACCTAATTTGGCCAAGTTATTCATCAAATAACTTTTAAAGCTAAAATACTGATTGTGAATACTCTTTATTTTATTTTGTTGGGGTATACGGCTACAGAAGTACATTATAGTAGCAAATGTCTGTTATTATCCTAATTAAGATAATCTGTGGTGTGTTCCACAACAATTTGCAGTATATTTAGAGATTTATTTATCCTCATTTCTATGCAAAAAATGGTTAATTCTAACAAAAGACACATACAATACAACTACTTCCTTAACTTGTAAAAACTAAGTTAAATAGTGGTTATTAAATTAATTGAGGAATCATCATCACCTTTTATTTGTATCCCGCAACTCTCTCGCCCATGGCAACTCGAGACACCATGGGAATGATTAAAGTCATGTAATATCTAGATCACAAAGGGTTTTTTTTAAGGAAAACACTGTGTCTAAGGAAAATATATATATATATTATATGTTTTTATTAAATTATTTGAAAATAAAAATAAGTATGAACAAATAGATTATATTTTTAGAGAAAATAAGTGATGATTTTTTGTGAAATATTTGTGCTACCTGTATATTTGTGTAATGTGTTACTCAATTAGGCTACATATTTCTTCTAGTTGAAATAGCATATTTGATTCTGTATAGCAAGAATAACTATGAATTAATCCTGAAAGTAAAATGAAAAATCTCCCTTTTGCCACCCACTATGGATTGGATACTGCAAACCCTTTTCATAGCACAGATATTTTTCTTGTGAGTTAAGGTGTGCAGGACCAAGTTCTTTTGGCATATTTTTAAATTTTGTTGCCAAAAGTTAGATACTTTGATCCATAGTTAGCCGTTTCAATTACTTAGGTGCTCAACGTGAATTTAGGTACATAACTTTAAGCAATCAACTTTGAAACTTGAGCTGCATATTTTTACGCAGCATCATATTCATTGTTTATTGATTGTATTGAGGTCCTCTATAATGTGAAAGTAACCTTCATTACAGTGTACCATAATAATAATAAATGACTGCTTAATATACAATGCAAGACTGCACACATTCCATAAGAAAATGAATATTTACATGAAGTAAGCCATTGGAATGACATTTTAAAAACATATTCCTATTGTTCTGTGGCTGTTTTATTTCTTACCTAATATGTTTAATGTAAAGTGCCATAAACGTTTAATATTTATTTTTAATTTCAGTGTAATTTGTTCACTGTAGTTAATATGTACAGTCTATGAAATCACTTTGTTGAAATTTGGATTTTGAATAGGTAAAGTTATTTTGAGATTCTATTGCATTTTGTTGTAACTTTATTGCGTAATTGGTTTGTGACAGTGTTGCACAATATACTGGTATCGGGTCTCAATTTTGTTTCGTTTCATGGTCAGTATGTGTCAAAACAAAAATGTCTGTATTTTCATTGGTTGATAAATCACTTGTAAAATCGTGTGTATTGTTGTTCAATGTGTAATTATCAATAAATGCAGCCCTAGTAGCATTAATGGAAACAGACAGTTCTACAAGTTTTAAGGCAGCTGTTTGTTCCCAAATAGCTATGAATTTCACCAAGTATCAGTGTAATTAGATGTTTGAATTCCTCTTAGTGGAGCTTAGACAGGCTGCCTTCAGTGAATTTTTCACCTGTTGACGTGAATGTACTTAGTGATACCACTGATGCATATGAGTGTTCCTTTTCAAACAGTACATCTCTGAGATCAGAAGTTGCTGACTTTTATTGGGTGTTTATCCTTGATCTTATACATATGAGTAACCTCCCAGTTTTGATATTGTGTCACTATATGATGCTGCTTGAATTAACTAGGGATGAAAACAGACATAATGCTAACTCCACTTTAACATTTCGTATGCATGTTGCAGGACTATATTCGTGCCCTAAGCAGTCCTGCAACATGCATAAGATGGGAAGAAATGTTAAAGTGGAGTTAGTGTTATGTCTGTTTTCACCCAAAGTTATGAATCTAGAGTGAGAGGGTGTTTGCCAGGTTTGTCCCAAATGTAAGAGAGAGATACACAGTTGTTCAGAACTTCAGATAGTATCTTTCATTGGACCAACTACTATTGGTGAGAGTGTGCCAGAGCCTTGTGTGGCTTGAAAATTTGCACACTCTTACCAGCAGTAGCTGGTCCAATAAAAGATAATCATCTGAACTACTTCACCTCCATCTCTTAGTTATAAAGACAGTTTTAAAATGTGTGACACATTCAATCAGTTTAAAAATGATCTCCGTCTTTGGGTATTTTCAAATGTGACGTTACCATGGGTGGCCATGCTCACTCAGGCGTGGCAACCCATGGTGGTGTCACATCTGCTCCTGCCCACCAGATGTTTGGTGCAGGCAGGAGCAGAATTTACCCCAAACTGTGGCAGGGCTAGCTTCAGGTTGTGCGCTGGGCTCCCTGTCAGCACACATCCCGGAATTAGCCCTGCCATGGCACGGGGAAGGCAACCCTGGACTGTGGTAGAGCGGGCCATCACACCTGATGGCCTGCTTTACCTAACTCCAGCACCGGCCAGACCTTTTCTGGGTGGGCGCAGCAGCCGGATAGGCTCCTGCACACACCCATCAGAGAGGGGACCAGGCTGCCTTGAGCAGCATGGGGGGAGGAACTGCGTGGACCACGTCCCTCAACCCCGGCCACCAGCACATTTGTTGGTGGCCAGGCCTGATCCTGCCTGTGGTGAGGGGTTTCACCACAGGCAGGATCAATGGGTGATGGCTCAAAGAGCCGTCAAGTATGAAAATACCCTTTGTATATTGTGTCTCATGCTCTGATGATGTCTTAAGTGAGCTTTTTATTTTATCTGCACAATATAGTCTGTCTGAAATGCATCAATTATGTGCCATCTTTCTCAACAGGGCTATAATAAATAACTGGTAGTGCTATCACACATTTTCCCATGGAATCCGTTTTACACGCATTTCAATAAAAAGTTAATATCTAATGTTTTAACTTTTTTTCTTCTACAGTTCAGCTTAAGAATTTTTCATTTCACTTTGCTTTTTTAAAGATACATGTGTTGTTCTTACCATCTCCTCTCTTAGAAGACTTAGATGAGAGGCTCATCAAAATACTTTTGAGAGTGTTATTTTTTATTCTTTTTCATCCTAGAGAATGGTGGCGCCCTAGAGAATGTGGACTGTGCGGGCGCATGCTGGTTAAGGCAGGCGAGTGTGCACCCACATGGCTGCCTCCCATCTGCTAGGGTGCACACAGCCCTCCACTCACATCCAGGTCCACCAGTACCATAGAGCACCTAGGGCAGTCTGGGGAGTAAGCGCTCCCTCTGCTCTCGCAGGTGCTTTGCCTGTTTACGTTCAGTTGTTGGAGCACTCCAAAAAGTAAAGAATAAACAAGGAAACTGATGAAAACCACAGCAGGGGCGGCTTCCTGTAGTCAGGGGTTGCTGCAGCTATGCATCAACAGAGGGGGTGGCATGGTGTCTGCCTATCCCATTCATCATACAAGAACCTGTGAGCAGTGGCTGTGTGTGAACTCCATGGAGCAACCCTGGGCTCCAGTGGGCTAATCTCTCGTTTGTTTTCACCCATAGACGGCAGTGATGCAAACAGGATTCATTTCACCAGTGCGGTGAATCTAAAACATTAGGGGTTGCATTCCTCGTGTAGTACACCTGTCCTAAAACAGTCATACCACACTGAAGCAACTTAACTCCTGAAGCAACAAACCCCATTCAGTTTGGAAGTTACACTGGTGCCAATTTATTTTATCTTAACTATATCCTGAGTTTAAACGGTTTCTCACAAAGCTCTGTTCTTGCTTATTCTGGTGTTTTACAGATTCACAAAATACAGACATTGACAATTGGTTTCAGTGCTACAGTTGCCATTTCATTTTCTTCTTCCTCACTGCTTTGCTTTGAAAACCAGAACTTGGATATATGTATATTTGATTCCACATATTAAGTAAGGTCAGGTGGAACAAGGAGTTTTATGCTGTAGTCGTGGAATATTTTCTAATAGAGGTCTAATTTATATTCAAACTTCAGCATAAGTAAACAGCCATCCCAACCCCATTTTATACTGAATTGCTTTGAATTAGAGGCATTGACAACAATCATACACATATAATGCAAATTTCTGTGACTGAAAGTGGAAATAATCTTGCAATATTTCATGTTTTTACTGGGTTTTTTAGAACACTTCATAATTTCTGAATGAAATATTTTTTGTTTAATGCTAAATTCCAAAAACTTGGTGCACAAATCAAGTGAACCTGGCAGGTTTCACATTAGAGTTTATAAATTCATCCTATGGCTTCCCTGACAAAGAACTCAAACCAAAAATCATCTCTAATCAGAGTGAAGTGTACCTGACATAAGTTCAATATCCAAAATTGAACATTTATAGCCTTGGTTGCTGCCTTTATTGTTTTTTGAACAGCTAACTATTTGATTTATTTTTAACTCTCACACTAAGTTCCTTTACATTATAATTCCATAATCAAAAAAACTTGGGTTTACAGGAAGATTTAAGGCTCTTGCAGATTCAATCATGCGCTAAAAAGCATGGAAATTGCAAGTTAAGGCTCCTGCCTTAACATCTGTGCCATGTTAGCCGTAAAGACATTGTACAGTCTCACATATTGTGCTCACTTACAACTTAGGCTCCATGCACCCACGCTTTGCCTTTGTTTTTCAGCCCCAATCCTCTTCCTCTACAGGTTAGGGACAACACTGAACAGGAGGGTGTGAGCTGGCCCCTCACCCCCTCTCTTTTCTCTGTAAGAAAGAGAGAACTTAGGAGTCCTGCTCCCACCCCTCTAATCTACTTGGTCCCAGCCCTTTAGCAGAGAACTCAGGACTCCTGGCTTCCAGCTTTTCCACCCCACTCTAATCCAGTAGGCTGCACTCCCTTCACAGACAACTCAATAGTCCTGTGTCCAAGTCTGTTCTCTTCTCCCCTGCTCTCAAACTTGTAACAGACAACCCAGGAGTCCTGGACCCAAGTCATCCCTCTAACCCTGTAGGCCCCATTCCCCTCACAGAGAACTCAAAGGTCCTAGGAAATACAATGTTTGCATATGTCATATGGAACAAGTAAGGGTGGGTGTGGAATGACCAAAAAAAAACAAAAAACAGGAGAGAAAATGGAATAACAGGGAGGGAGGTTATTGGGAGTCAAAGGATAAGGAGTCAGCTATGGTAAGAGGGTAAAACAATAGGACTGCTCTTCCTGGTATTCCATCAATCTTCTGAATTAGTTATTTCATTCTGAACCTTATTATTGTAACTACTTCTAATTCCTCCTGTCATTCCACTCACTTACTTGATCCTGCTCACTCTTTGTATTTTTCCCAGTCATTCCAACCATTCCACTTACCACATCTGTGCCTGATCATTTCACACCCTCTTGCCTTCCCCATGTACTTCCAAAGATGCAGCTGTGTTGCATAATTTCACAGTCACTTAATTGGATGTTGGAATGATAATAGTATTTATTTAGAAATTGGCACTGCTGTTGCCTCCATTCCTTCCAATGGCCATTCCATTTTATTAATTTTAATGCATACCAACTTAGTTTTAATTAAACATTTGTATACGACTGTACCCAGCTTCACTGTGCTCTGGGAGGGCAGTGAGGACTAGTGGGTAAGGGGCAGTTGTGAGCCATTAGTCAGCTGTCCCATTCTCCCCAACTGAAATGAAAGGATAGAGGGAAAGGAGGGGGTGAGGGACCAGCTCACGCCCTCCTGTCCCCAGCTTCAGTGTTGTCCCCAACCTGCAGATGAAGAAAATCGGGGCTGAAAGATGAAGGCAAAGTGTGGGTGCATGGAGCCTAAGTTGTAAGTGAGCACAATATATGAGACTAAAATGTCTTTACTGCTAACCTGGCACAGAAGTTAAGGTGGGAGCCTTAACTTGCAATTTCCATGCTTTTTAGTGTATGATTGAATTTGCAAGAGCCTTAACTCTTTCTGTAAACCGGAGGGTTTTTTATTATGGAATAGCCAAGTTTGTTAAATACAATGCAATGGAGAAAGTTTGTCCTCCTAGTGCAGTAGAATGCTGAGCAGTGTAACCACTATGAAAGCAGGGCTTAGGCGATGCTAAGGACCTTCAGTTTAGAAGGTTGTTACTTTCTTCAAGTAGCAAGCAAGGTGAAGCTGGATTTCCCTGCTTTACTAAGAATACAACAACTTTGGTTCAGTTTAAGCATTGCAAACTTCTAAAAACTCTGGTCCCTGTTATCTGTAGCTCACGACTTGTACAGGAGTCTGCCACTCTACTCCCCACTGTCAGAGTTCTTTTCCTTGTCCAACATTGGCCATTCTGGTTTTTATAAGGAACCCCCACCCCATACAGCACCCCCTGGCTAGCTCACTCCTTATACAGGGCTCCCTGACTCTGCTGTGTCCATGTACAGAACTCTCCACCTGTCATAATACTGCCCATCCTGCAGCTCTCCCCCTGTACAAAGCTCCCTCACTCAGTTCTCTGTCCAGGGCTCTCCACCGGCACAATTATGGCCATTATTCTGCAGCTCCCTGGCTGTACAAGACTCCCCTGCTTTACTCCCTCTTAGGCAGGACTCCTTTTTTTGCACAACACTGCCCACTCTGCAGACCTCCCTCTGCACTGCGTTCCATATTCTGTATCCCCCAATAAAGCTGCTCTCTATAAAGTGCTCCCCCTGTGCATGGCTTCCACTGTGGAAGCTATTTACAGAGGCTCTGCCTCTACTTTCTCCCCTTAATGCCACCCCCTTTGTGTATGCTCCCTCTCTCCCTGCTCCCCTATAGGAATTCTGTCCCTGGGCTGAGGCTCGCTCTTAGAGTCCTCCTAGAGGACTACACTTGTCACTCTGCCCCCCAGGGCTGCTCTGCACAAGACCCCACCATTTCCCTGCCCACCTCCTGCAGAACGCCCACTGTATCAGCCCAGAGCACCCCCTTACTCATTCCTTAGTGGGGTTGGGAAAGTCGGAGGGAGAAGTGCTGAAAGATCGATTCCATCCTGCCTGTAGCCTCCTGTCCCTGTCTCCGGGATAAACCTCTGCCTTCTTCCTGAACCTGGGACTATCCCAGGCAAACTCCAGCGCTCTGGCCCCAGCCATGCTCCTCCAGTGGGATGCCCCATTGGAACAGCAGTCCAGACACCCACGTTTTTGGAGGAGGAAGGGCTGTCACTGAAATCCATGCACTCTGTGGTTCTTGGTGGGTTTAGGGGGCAAGATCAGCCACCCCAGCATCACTGCAGGATTAACTAGCTCTGTTTAGCCATCTCGGCATCCTTGGCCCCAAAGCCAAGGCACCTGCTGTGTGGGATCAGATCAGAATGACCGTCAGCTGCCTCCCACAGGCCTTGCTTTCCTCCTTTCCCCACCAGATCAGCTCTAAACATGACTGACATGTCACCCACATTGCCCCCTGGAAGGTGCAGTTTCCTCTCTTTCCCCAGCATCGATACGCTCTAGCAAGCAGTGTCTGCTGTGACCTGTAGTTCCCAGTCTCTGCATTACACACAGAATGTTCACAAGCACTCCAAACGCAGGATGGTCTCCATAGGCTAACATTGAATTTTCAAGATGTCATAACTTAAAAACTACTAACCAGATTTACAAAAAGTAAACCAAAGGCACATCCCACCAGCCTTCTTGAATTTTCTAAAAGGCTTACACCTCCTACCAACTAATACAAACCCCCCTTACCCTACCCAATTCGAGATAGTCTAACTGGCTGAAAAAACAGGCTTCAAAATGCAGTTTTCAACCTGTGATATCTCAGCTGTTATCCAACTGATTCGGTTGACATTTTGGCCTGCACGAACCACATATTCCAGTGATCCTTCACCACAAATTTCACAATCCTAACTTTAATCATGTCAATTTTATAACAAATAGAATGTTTAGGTTTTATAATGGAGCGTCCAACACACCTTAACTATAGAAGATAGAAAAGAGTAGCTCCTGCCACTCTATAATGATTGTTGCTGTTTATATGGTATTGCAGTAGCTTCTAGAGACCAAAACTGAAATCAGGACTCATTTTGTGGGTTAAGCACTGAACAAATATGGGCAGTGTACTTCTCCAGCTATTTAACTCTGATGCCAGTGTGAGTCCGCTTTTATACGAGGAGCTTTTTAGCGCCTTGTATAAAAGTGGTCTGAGTCTTGTTTACCTCACTTGTGCTGGGGCTGAGTGCCAGTGCTACCACACTCTTAGGAAGAGTGAATCATGGCTCTGTAGATATTATAATTTTAAAAAGACAGCCAAATGGTGACCAAAGAAACAGGCATGTAGAGCTGAAGTAACTTTCTCATCAGTCATAAACTGGGCTGGGAGGGGCATCGCTGCAGGGGCGATGGGTCGGGGGAGGGTGCAGACAGGTGCACTCCAATATCCACCCACCTCCAACCAGCTACACGCATGGAGCAACGTGCCTTTTTGCCAGTTGCTCTGTATATGGGAGGTGGGTGAAGAGGTGAGAGTTGCAGGAGCACACCCACCTGCACACCCACTGCAGCGGTCACATGGGCGGCACCCACACATGCACACCAATGGATGTGTGTGTGCATGTGTGGGTCCGTCCCATGTAAAAAGGGCCTGTGTTGAAGCAGAATCCAATATCCTAGCAGTCAAGCAACACTGCCTTCCATGTCACATTTAAGGTAAATTTACTTAAAACTCATTGAAATTCCTTCTCGTAAGAGTGTTTGTATGCAATATATTTAACTCTGGTCCACCTCTGTAAGACACTTATCGGCATATGATGAGGCTTAATTAATGTTTGTGCTGTGAATTAAATTATTCAAATTAACCACAGGCAGGATAATTGTCATTAAATAACAATGCCCAGGATGGCTCTATCAAACAACTTCGTTATTTGAGACAGCAAATTATTCGTGTAAATATTTGTGTGGTTGAGTGTAGGTTTATACTAGGATATTTGTCTGTCTGTCTAGCCAGTTCTACACAAAGTTGCTTTTATTCCATTTTTTTAAAAGGAAGTTTGTTTTGTGGAAAAGGTGTAGTGTGAGTGAATGAACCCTTTCAATATGATCTTTGGAACTCTCAGCCAACAAATGTCACATGATTTAAGCTTATAATTTACAGAATGTATTGCCCAATTTAGATATGGTCTCCATACATTTGCTGGTCAAAACACAGGCAGTTAAAGCAAAAATATACTCATGTATTTTAAGACTATTGCTCAAGTTCAGAAACCCAAGTTCAGCATACACAGCACAGGGGTGATTGGGTGGGCAGCAATCCAAAAATGTATCCATATAATCAGATTTATTCAAGGTTAAACTGGTACCAGTCCTGTAAACACTATCTAGGTAATCTATATCAGGAAGAAGTATTTCAAAGTAAATGTCCTTGCTGAATAAGTACAGCACCATTTAAGTTATAGGCTATAACATCCTCATCCTCATGAAATATATAGTGAATATCTTAGAGGGTGAGAAGTGAAAAATTAGTCAAGTCAATCTTGCTCCATAATTTACATCAGCTTCTGGGCATTTACACACAAGACACTCCACCCACTACCCACCTGCCACCCACCCACTATACATGTTCCAGGGCTAAAGTGTTGCCCTATGGGTGCCCTGTAACATGTATAGTTGGTGGATGGAGAGTGTCTTGTGTGAAAATGCCCTCTGTGCCTATTCTGTCCTTTTGTCTCTACAAAGACTGCCAACAAAGGGTTCAATCATTATCAGTTGTAGTGATGACTCTACCTTCTGTTTGATTTGGATGAAGACAGATTAGGGATGCTGCTGGTTTACTGGGCACCCACCTGCTCAGCGGCTTCCCTACATGCTCTTGCAGATCTGGTGTCAGAGGTGATCTTGAGGTCCCCCAGGACTTCAATATTCATGCCAATGCTGATCTTCAAGGAGAAGAGCGTGAGTTCATGACCTCTATGACAACAATGGGCCTGTCCCAGGTCATCAGTAGTCCCACGCATGAGGGGGAGCATACGCTGGATTTGGTGTTCCGTACTGGCCTTGAGGCTGGTGGTCCGATGGTAGGAGGGGTGTGTGTGTGTGTGTGTGAGAGAGAGAGAGAGAGATACACCTTTGCTGTGGTCAGACCATTACCTCTTGAAAGCCCATATCCTGGCATATGTCAGCCCCCGGCAGGGTGCAGGATATATTTGGATGATCTGCCCTCGGAGACTTATGGAGCCAGAATGGTTCTGGAATGCTCTGGGGGATCTTCCCCCTGACCTCGCTGACCACTCAGCCAATGACCTTGTGGCCTTGTGGAACAGGCTTTTGGTCATGGCCATTGACTCAGTGGCTCCTAGGCGTCCACTTCTGTCCTTTCAGCACCTCAGTTCGCCATGGTTTACAGAGGACCTGTGGAGGCTGAAGCAGGAGGGAAGGCAGTTGGAACAACGGTGGCGCTGTACTCATGACGAGCATGATCGATTAATACATAGGAGCAGTTTGAGGACCTATGTTGTGGTTGTTTAGCAAGCAAAGAAGGGTTCTTTGCTGCTCTTATAGCGTCTGCCAAGTCTCATCCAGCAGAACTTTCCGGGTGGTGAGAGGTCTGGTCAGTCCAGCCTGTCTCCACCTGAACCTGGAGTGTTCCAGTGTCCGCAGTACTTTGTGGACAAGACTGCTCGCATTCACCACGATTTCGGCACAACAGTTGATGCAGGGGGAGAGCCAGAGGCAGTGGATACCTTGTCTGGTCCAGTTCTGTGGAATCAGTTTTGGATGGTGGAATCCACTGATGTTGGGGATGTGCTGGGGGTTGTTAGGGCCACCACATGTGAATTAGATCCATGCCCATCCTGTGGTCGTTTCTGGCTGGAGTTGTCAACGCCTCCCTTAGGGAGGGTAGGGTAGGGTGCCAGAGTGTTTAAAGGAGGCGATGGTCTGGCCTCTGCTGAAGAACCCATCATTGGACGCTGACTCCCTAGCCAGCTATCGCCCAGTCTCTAACCTTCCCTTTTTAGGGAAGGTTATTGAGCGGGCAGTGGCTCAGCAGCTTCAGGCACATCTGGATAGTATCAGGTTTCTGGATCCCTCGCTGTCTGGCTTTTGTCCGGGGTATGGCACTGAGATCGTGCTTGTGGCCTTGGTCAGTGACCTTCACCGGGCTATGGACCAGGGTCAGGAGACCCTGTTGATCCTATTAGATTTTTCTGCTGTCCTTAATACAGTTGAGCACGAAGTATTGGTGAGTCACCTGTGGGACCGTGCTGGGGTGGGAGAAACCATTTTAGATTGGTTCCCTTCCTACCTGGCTAGGATAACTCACCGGGTGGTCCTGGGGGATTGTACATCTTCCCCCAGAGACCTCACATGTGGAGTCCTGCAGGGTTCCATCTTGTCCCCCCTCCTGTTCAACATATATATGCAGCCCCTGGGGGAGGTCGTGAGAGGGTTTGAGGAAGTGCAGTGTCATCAGTACTCTGATGACACCCAACTTTACCTCTCATTTTCATCAGAGCCAGGCCCGGCGGTCTCAGTGATCACCCGGTGTCTGGCAGCTGTGGGGGACTGAATGAGGGTAAGCCATCTGAAGTTGAATCCCGACAAGACAGAGGTGATGTTGGTGGGTAGCAGTTTGGGTGACCTGGATGTGATGGAGTCCCCCGTCTGCCATTTGTTTCCCAGGTACGTAGCCCAGGTGTGCTCCTTGATCCACAGCTTCGCCTGGATCTCCAGGTGATGACTGTGGCAAGGAGTACTTTCCAGCAATTACAGCTTGTTCGGCAACTGCGGCCTTATGTGTCAAGTTTGGATCTTGCCACCCTTATCCATGA
Source organism: Sphenodon punctatus (assembly GCA_003113815.1). Classification (NCBI taxonomy): domain Eukaryota; kingdom Metazoa; phylum Chordata; class Lepidosauria; order Sphenodontia; family Sphenodontidae; genus Sphenodon; species Sphenodon punctatus. The sequence goes on from QEPC01007042.1 coordinate 657,928, forward strand.
CTTCATTACCTCTAGGCTAGGTTATTGCAACACACTCTACATGGGGTTGCCCAGGATGACGGCCCGGAGACTGCAGCTGGTGCAGAATGCGGCAGCCCACTTGCTTAGGGGAGTGGGCCGATGTGAGCACATTACACCAGTGCTCTGGGTGCTGCACTGGTTGCCTAGTCTACCGGACCAGATTCAAGGTTCTGGTATTGACCTATACAACCTTTTATGGCCTGGGCCCCACTTATCTATGAGACTGTCTCACCCCCCAGGTCTTGAATCGACCCCTACGGTCGTCCAGGGGGGTGGTTTTGGACGTACCCTGGACGCGTTGGGCGGCCACCAATGATCGAGCTTTTTCAGTGGTCGCCCCTATGCTGTGAAATGCCCTCTCGATGGGGATCCATGTTTCATCTTCCTTAGCCTCCTTCCGCCAAGGTTGTAGACCTGGCTGTTCCATCAGGCTTTTGGAGAAGGAGATGGGTAGGGTGAGTTTGGAGGGTGTGGAAGTAAGGGGTTTTGTATTTTATTTGTACTTTCCAGACTCTGCTTTTATTGTATGAACTTTTTATTATGTATTTTTATGGATTTTATATTTTGTTGTTGTTGTTGATGCTGTTGTTCTTAGCTGCCCCGGGCCATCTGTGGCGAGAGGGGTGGGGTGTTAAGTGTAAAAAATAAATTTAAAATGAATAAATATGACTTGAGATGGACCAACACCACAAATTGACTTCATCATACAACCAGTGCAGTCTCAGGTGCTTTTAGACGGCCAGAAGCCCTGCCTCTGCTTCACCTTACCCCCAGGTAGCCCAACCATCTAAAGGCAGGCCGTTAGGTGTGCAGGCAGAGCAGAGGCAGAGCAGGCTGTTCAGGAGCACTGCCAGGGGAGCAGGCTGCCCAAACCCAGGGCACCAGCCCACGGTGGAGCTGCTGTCCATCTGCTCAGCAGACAGCTGCTGCAGCTCCACTCTTGTCCTGGGGGGGTGGAGGTGCCCCGGACAACACCATAGAGTTGCAGGCAGCAGCCTAGAGCATCAGGCGATCTGCCCACAACTGTATGGTGTGGGGGAGGGATGCACTCTGTGGGCAGACTGTGGGCTGCAGCAGCACCTGTCAGGTCCATTTAAACCCAGCCCTGCTGGGGCTGCAAGTGGGCAGACATGGGGGTGCACCACTGGAACATGTCTGGGGGTTACCAACCCCGGGTATATTTGAAAACACCTATAGTGTTAACCATTCATGTCTACAGTATATGCCTTTCCTTAGAGACCCTGTAACAGTATTAAGGGTATTTTCACACATGATGGCTTTTCAGCCGCCATGCTTAAAGCCTGCCCAGGGTGAGAGTGGGAGTTTGCCCGGTCGCCAAACAAACATTCCAACAGCTGGAGCTGGATTGGAGCCGGGTAGAGGGCGAGGATGTGCAAATGTGGGTCTGCACGGCCCCGTCTGCCATGCTGCTTAGCATGGCTCCACCTCCTCCCTGACAGGCGGGTGAAGCAGCCTACAAGGCTGCCCAGAACTGCTCCAGCCACCAGCCAGGGTTAGGTAAAGCAGGTCATGAGATGTGATGGCCCGCTCTACTACAGTCCGGGGTAGGCTTTCCTGGACCGTGGCAGGGCTTAACCCGGGATGTGTGCTGGCAGGGAGCCCTGCGCACATCCTGGGTTATTTATTTATTTATTTATTTAAAACGTTTAATATCCCGCACCTCCTGCCACAGGCAGCTCGGGGCGGCTCACAACACAAATCCAACAATATAAAACTATAAAATTATAAAAACATATCATCCCACCCCCATCCCTCTCCCCCCTGCCACAGTCCGGGGTTAGCCCTGCCATGGTCCGGGGTGTACTCTGCTCCTGCCCATGGTTAACATCTGGCAGGCGGGAGCAGACGTGACACACCACTGGTGGCCACGCTTGGGTAAGCATGGCCACGGACGGTGGTGTCATGCTTGAAAATACCCTAAGTTGCAATTACTTCATAACACTAGGGTTCAGTCTTCAAAAATTCACAGAGACAACTGGGCACATCATTTAGTTCAATAAACAAATTCTGAAATATCACTAAACCTGGTGGTTCATGAAAAGAGGTTTGTTGCCCCTATAGACCAACCAAATTCTAATCCCGATGAAACGTGGGAGAGGAAAAATATAAGAGTAATATTTTTTTTTGGAAATATTATTGTTGCTACTGATTCTTTTGCAGACAATAATACAAATGAACACCATCAGTGGGACTGCAGTGTAGAAATTTGCCCAAGTGTCTAAAACACTGTGGTATTGTTCACACTATTTGCCTGTTCTCCATATAAATATCTACATTTGCATGGAAATAAGGTCATTCAGAATGCAGTATTTATAATTCCACTGCATTCATCTAGTAATGAACAATACTGGATGGCCAGCTTTGTGACCTGAGAGACATCTCATGCTTTGATGACAATGTTTTAAGTGAACTTTTTATTTTATCTGCACATTTATCTGTCTGTCTGAAGCGCATCAGTTATGTGCCAACCTTCTTATCAGGGCTATAATAAATAACTGATAGTGCTAATACACATTTCCCCCTGGAATCTGTTTTATGCATATTTCAATAAAAAGCTACTATCTAATGTTTTAGATGGGGTCTAGCTTTCATTTGTCACTGAGGTTCGCAGCCTTGGGATGCTCTTGGATTCACTGCTGTGCCTAGATTACGAGGTTGCGGCAATGGTCAGGAGTTCTTTTCACCAATTATATCTGGTGAGAAGGCTGCAACCTTTTTTTATCAGATTTGGATCTGGCCTCCGTCATCCATGCCTTCATAACCTCAAGACTAGACTACTGAAATGCACTCTACATGGGGCTGCCCTTGATGGCTGTTAGGAAGCTGCAGTTGAGGCAGAACACAGCTGCCCATCTTCTGTCGGGGGCGGGTCACCAGAAGCGCATTACACCAGTGCTCCAGTCTGCACTAGCTACCAATAGCTTTCTGGGCACAATTCAAAGTGCCTGTTTTGACCTATAAAGCCCTAAACGGCTTGGGCCCCAGGGATCTGAAAGACCGCCTCTTCCCTCATGTCCCATTGCGGCCTCTAAGGTCAGCCAGGAGCACCCTCTTACAGGTACCAGCTGCCTGTGAAATTCCTACAGCAAGGGTACACAGAGAGCAGGGTTCTCAGTGGCTGCCCCACGATTATGGAACTCCCTCCCCTTGGAGGTTCAACTGAGGCCATTTTCAAATGGGACTCGCCCACCCACCCAAGTACCCGTCTGAGGGTGGTGTGGGTGGGCTCCTATGATGCACACACCGCCCACTCATGAGCATTGGGGGAAAATCCGGGATGCTCTGTGCAGAGGCAGGAGCAGATGGTGCATGGTTATGGGCGCACACTCAGCACACACCAGGATTGGCCCATCTGATTCCCCGCACCACCACCACCACCAGAAGTGCGTGTGCGCCCCAATGAGCACACACGGACCTGTCCCCCAGCCGTGCCCGTTTAAAAACGGCCTACGTCTGAGCCTGCTCATCTGGAAACAATGTAAGACCTTTCTATTTGGCCAGGCATTTGGAAGGCAGGGATCGGATTGAGCAGGATGGGGAGTTAGGGAAGGGCTGTGGGAGAGTTACAGGGATTTTTTAGATGTTTTTATTGATTTAACCAGTGAGCCATAATGGGAAGGGTGGCATATAAATTTGATTAATTAATTAATTAAATAAATACAAAATAAATAAATAAATACCAGGTTAGTTGGATGAACACCCACACTTCTTAAACTGTGAAAGTGAACAGATGGTAAATACCCTATAGGCTGAAAACTGTTTGTGCAAGTAGTTAGTAACAGTAGAAACATGATCAGGAATTTGCATAATTTGGGGGGAAATTCACAAACAGAATCTATTCATTGGATCATTTGCTTGAAATAAATAAGGTCTTGGATCTACATATCCACCCCTGCTTCATTGCAATTCCTAGTCACCCATAGATGCCGTCCTGCAAATTCCATCAGTATGCCAAGTATGGCAAAGGTGCACAGAAGTGTTCTTGGTGGTTGCTCCACCAAGAGCTCTGGAACTCTTCCCCTGGAGGTTCACCAAAGCCCAAGCTTGAGTATTTTTCAAAGGCAATGCAAAACCTATTTATTTTGCATAGGAAGGGCAGGTTAGAAATCTAAATAAATAATAAGGCAATTTGTTATATTAATGGGTTCAGTCCTGAAAGCAACTTGTGAGCAGTCCCATTAACTTAATGAGATTATTTGTAAGCAGTTTCAGGATTGTGCTCAAGGTGCACACTGAGGAAGTACTGTGGCACATAGTGCCTGTGTAGCGTAGAGTACAACATATCACAGCACAGGGGGATTTGGCAGAAGTGCAGGATGAGGGCCCCATCTGTAGTAAGTGCCTGTGGCCAGCCTGCATCAAATAAATAGTGTTTAAAACTAACAATTTTGACATGAGTCTCCCTATAAACAATCAGTGCTCCTTCCATCATGTGAGACTCTTTGCTATCACTTTAAATTTCTAGCTCTCCTAGTTGCAGATGAAAGCTTAAAGTGTGACCTTAAAAAGACTCAGAAATCAGAAAGCAAATAAAAGGAAGTCACCAAATTATTATTTTTAGAATAAAAGCACATGATTTTAAAGTCAATAGAATAACTTAGGGCGAGTCTGACCATTTGGGTTTGGCCGCACCCGTATGTAGGTGAATGTGGCACAGGGGTGGGAGGGAGACTGGCCTATTGCTCTATGGGGGGTGTAGTGGATAGAAGAGTGTGTGTAGGGGGCGCACCTCATTTAACAGCCGAGGAAGCTGTAATTTGTGGGGCTGGGGGCTTGTGTAAGCAGCTCTGTCGCTGGGTGCGGCGGGGCGGGCAGTGGGGAGCGAGACTGGGTGAGCAGGGATTCTTGTTGCTGCTCCCTTTTGGGAGGCCCGGGCAGTCGCTTCTCGCTGTTTCCTCGGAGCTGAGCCAAGGGCGCTTTCCCCGCTCCCATGACAACCGGACCTGCCTGGCTGGTGTTGCTCCGGGCGCCGCGCTGGGAAGGAGGGGGCGGCGGCTGTTACAGGAGAACAGTGTGCTCCGTCTTGTTGATACCGCTACTCTGGAGCCATGGCCTCCCCGGCCCAACCCGAGGCCGTGTCCCCGGGCCTTCTCGCACCTCCCGCTGCTGGGGAGAAGCCCAGGAGCGCCATGGGCTCCAGACAGAGCCTGGCCGTGAACGGCGACCTCCTCGGCCCCACCCAGGTGAGAGTGGGCCCGCCGGGGCCACCCAGAGCGTGGAGAGGGAGGCGGTCGGTCCTGGCTCCTTTGGCTCATCCCGCTCCCCGGGGCGGGAATGCCCCCTTCGCATCCAGCTAGAACGGCTGACGTAGCTGAGAGACCCCGCCTCTGCCCCCTCGGCGTCCAAGGAAGGGTCTCACCTGCCCCCGGGCGAGGAGCTGTCACAGCCCCCATGGGGCCTGTCCTGCTGCTTCTGTCCAGCCCTTGTGTCTCGGATGCCTTAGAGGGGGGGAAACCTGGAGAGGCTTCTGGGGTGATGTGATCCATCGCCTGTCAGGCACGCCCAGCTTCCAGCAGTGGCAGAGCATAAGGTTGTATCCCCTGCTGCAGAGGAGGCTCTGATAGAACCTCCCTTGAGTTACTCAGAAGCGCTGGAGAGTTATGTTTGACTGCCTCAGGCTACATTAGAGATGGGAGAGCCTTTTCCCACCCAGGGGCACTTTCAAAACTAGTACAAGCTCCAAAGGCCACATAGGGTAAAAACAGATGTGGCGGTGGTCCATGGGCACATTTGTTTTTGCTCTGCCAAATGTTGGCCCCGTATTGCTCTGGGCCGTGTCAGCGGCTAGCCCAGGCTCTGACCTCAGGAAGGCCTGCCCAGCTGGGCCACATCAGGTTCGCTCATCTATTGTCAGGGCGGCCGCCCAGGGTTTGGGGGTTTAGTAATTAAAAAAAAAAAAATAAGGTCGGGAGGGGGCAGCAGGCATGAGGGAAGAAGCAGAGGCCCCACCTCTCCCACACTCCATGCCTGGCACAGTCTCAGCCAGGAGAAATTAGGAAGAGAGAGGCAGAGGCCCTGCTTCTCCCTCATTTCCCCTGGTTGACAGGCAGGGGGGGGAACATCGACGGAGTGAGGGAGTGGCGGGGCCTCTGCTTCTCCTTCACTTGCACTGGAAGTGAAGAAGGCAGAGGCCCCACCTCTCCCTCACGCCACTGGCCCCCTCCACTGCCTGCCTGGCTGTTTCGGCCTGGAGAAATGAGGGAGAGGCAGGGCCTCTGCCTTTCTCTCCCTCATTTCCCCTGGCTGAGAGACTGTGCCAGGCAGCGGGGGCCCGAGCCCAGAACGGGGCCCAGGGCAGAGGCGGCACCGGCAGCGGATCAGGTAAGTGATCTGGTTGGAAGCCAAATGACCACTCAGGCTTGGGGATGGGCAGAGGGGAGTGCCCCTCTGCCCATCCCCAGGCCCAGGCAGCACGCCACCCCCAGACCGGGGAGCACCCCCTGAGAGATGGGGCCCCGCATTTCTTCCCTGCCTTGGGCCTCGCTTAGGGTAAGGCTGACCCTGTCTGTTGTGGCCTCGATCAAGGCCCACCATGACTCGCCGTCATTGGTCGCCATGGTTGCCTGTCCTAGCGGGAGGCAGGGTGCTGGGAGCAGCACCGGGCCGACTAGCCGCACATCCGTTGTGACTCTCCCCGGGCCTCTCAGATGGCAGGATGGCCATGGACATGTATGGTCAGTCCCCAGATGTGGCCCAGACTGTGACCCCTGTGGATTTCTGGGATGGGTTGTGACGTTTTTACCCATTGAAGTTTTGGGTGGAGGTGCTTAAGGGGTGTGTTCAAGATAGAGGAGGATCCAGATTATGGATCTAGGACATGGATCCATCCCCTTTCCTTGTGCGCATGCCTGTATCTCTGCTCCCTTATCCCTGTATCTCGGCTGCTTTATCCCAAGCTCAGTCTTTCAGTTCCTGTGTAGGAACTGAATCTAGGGGTCAGGTCCAGGTGCTGGAAGTGGGCCAAGTAAAAACTAATCATAGACTACATTTGGTTCCTAGGCCTGAGGTTCCCCACCCCTGGTCTTCAGACTTGGTTCATGTCAATTGATGTGTAGTTTGTTTGTTTTATTTTTCAAAAATTTTGTGTCACCTTTCCCAAAAGGCTCAGGGTGGCTCACAATCTATACACAAGTTAAAAACATTAAAAAATGTTTATGTTTGTCAGCATGGTGTATGACTAGTAGCTCTATAAAAATAAGTAGTAGATAAGTAGTATGTTTGTAGGGTTTGTTGCTGTTGTTCTTTGCTACTTTGAAAAACTACTTTTAAACAACAGAGGCTTAATTTTTTTGTAACACTTAACAATACTTCCCCGTGACACCTTCCTACTTGCCTGAGTGAATTTGTCCATCTCTGAGATGTATTACAGTTACTGTCTATGGTTATTAAGGTTCATGCTAGTCCATATGGTTGTAATGGGAGTTCTCTCAATGTGCAGCAACTATATGCTGTTAGTGTTGTCTTTACTTGTTCACAGTATGAAGTTAGATGCTGTTGGGAACCAGACTTTTGCAGACATTAGTCAAACTGACAAACATGCCTGCTTGGGAGAATTATGAGCAGCTGTAGCACAGAGAAGCATTGGAATTGTTGAGGGATGAGATGTGGGAAACACTAAACCAGAATCTTTGCAGTTGTCTCCAAAGTCTGGGTCTGAACAAAAAAAAATACTAATGGAAATTAATAATCCATAAATTGATACAGGTCTGTTATGAATTATTTCTATAGAACATTGTGTTCACTTTAGTATTCAGAGATCCTTATCTAGTTCACCCTCGCAATAACTCTGTGAGGTAGGTCATTATTCCCATTTTACAAACGGTGGAATTGAGGCTGATAGTGACTTGCTCAAACTACCCAGTGAATTCATGGCCTAAGTCCAAGCCCAACACCTCATCTGCTAGGCTACACACTGGCTTTCTGTTTACCAGGGGATCATCAAAGACATATTGAAATCCATGGAAAACTCCCTTTAAGGGTGTTGACAAATGAGATGTTGCCCCACATTTACCATCATTAGCCCCGGATTCACCTGCTCATCTATCCTGTGACCACCGGTTTTGGGGTAAGCCACCCCGGGGCTGTTCCACGTGGCATCAAACCCAGAAACGTGGAGCCCGCCTTGTGGGGAAATTCAGGCAAAACTGGGGCAATGGGTGCCCACAAGGCCATTGCCTGCTGTTGGGGCACACATTTCCACACCACAGAGGCACAGGTGCATCCTAGAGCATTGCTAAAGTGACCGCAAGTCAGCGGAGGGGAGGCGGTGGACAGGCAGACAGTGGGAACGCCTGCCTGTTTGTTGCGCTCCCCGTGTGGGACCTGCAAGAGGTGGCTGCATGGAAGCTGCACAAAGCCACTACAGGCTCCCAGCCCATGCATTAATACCCTAACTTCACTGGTTATTAGCTCAGGCCCTAAAAACCAGTGATAGATTAGAGACAGAAGACTACTGGGTAGTTTGAGCAATTATATCAAGTTAGCAGCAAAACGTTTGTTTGGGGGATATAATTCTGTATCGTAATTCAACATGGAAGGCACTAGAAACTTGTTACCATGGTTTATGTGATCAGTAGAGTCCCTCACTGACATTTTTGTTTTTTATATTTAGCATTTGTTTTTTCCTGTTTTAACAACAAATGTATCTGCTTTGTAGGAAATTGGAATGAAATCTGTGGACCTTAATCATGTCATCAAATTACTTGGAGAGCCAAGCTCAGTAAGTATTACCTGAAGAAAAATGAGATCCCCTTAATGAGATAATAAATAACTCAAATAAATAATTGTATAATATTTCATACAATTTATTACACAAATAAAACTAAATATTGAGTCCCAGTAATGAAGGCTACAAATTACAAAACTGGAAGATGAGCCTAGTGGAATTATGGGGAAAGACATCAAAAAAAGATTTCTAATCAGGAGGTTATGGTACCACTAAATGTTTTTGAGTAAGCAGTTATGTGCATAAAGCAGAAGTTTCAGAAAAATTGGTGGGAAAGGGTGGATCAAAGAGCTTTGCTCTGTGCTCAGTCGAGAATTTTATAATATCCTATAAATGCCTTTTAAATTATTTTTTAAACTATAATTTGAACTAAAAAAAACAACAGGATCTTTTAAGACTTTGCCTTATAATGCAGTTAAAAGATATCTCCCTCCCCCCACCTGTTTTCTCTTTGAGAATAATTTGGAAGAAAGCCAGCAGCAAGCTCTCAAGAAAGTAGTGAAGCAGTATGAAAATGGACTTGTATCCTTTTCCCCTCATTAACAGCTAACTGATACACACCTAAGTAGCATTCCTTAGCAGCAAGAGTGGCTCAGTGATTTCTGTGATGCCCATCTGTACTGTTCAAATGACTTGCTTGAGTCCCAAAAAAATCATTATATCTAAAATCAAGAGATTTAAAACTTTTTTGCCTTGTTTTTGAATTTTTAAAATTCATGCTTTCTTTGCAATCATGAAAATAAATTTCTAGGTCTCAGAAGAAGAGCTGAGATTCTCTTTAGTCATTTGAACTGCAGTTTTAAGAATAAAAAACAAATAATCTGAGACACATAATAAAAGTGTGAGAATTTGCATTGCTGTGCTTCATATATTGTTTTAGAATGTTCCTACTATTGCTAGAGTTGCCCCGGGGGGGCTGGGGGGGAGTATTAGATACTTGTTGCTACTTGTCACAAAAATAGAATGAAAATTCAAAACCTGCTTAATCTAGAATTATAATCTATCATGCAATTACTGTAGGTAAAACAAGGATTGTCACAAAAACATGTATTTTGATTCCAAACTAGGAAACTTTATGTGTACCTTTTTTAGGCTCCATATATTTAAGCATCTATAGTAACTGGCCTTTCTTAGGGTGTTGAGTAGCTACAAGTTGAGAAACATACCGAATTCAATTAATAAGCAGGTTTAGAATAGAGATACTCTAACTCTGAAAATATGGCCACATACCTATGCCTAAATATGGATTTATGTGCCTGATTTTAGGCCTCACGTTTGAAGTGTTGGCCTTGGTGATTTCATTTTTAAAATAAAAGATGCTTTTGAGAATAAACGTTCACCTATCCTCAGAGTTCTATCAATCTGTATTCTTTAACTAATAAAAATTAAAAGCCTCTTAAAGATTTAGCACAAATATTCAAAATTCTAAACCTTTGTGCAGAAAAAATTCACAACAAGGAAGTTTTCCTAGAGCCGACGTGTGAAATTCTTAAATTATGTGGGTAAGTACTTCAGCCTTAACTTTATTAAGTACTAAATTCTATATTTGACTATACGTATTAACTGATTTTAACAATACTCTTCGAAGATGGGCAAAAACTCACTTGTCTTTGCTTTTATATGCTGATTTTTCTTAGATTTTATTTCTCTAGTCACAAAAAAACTTTGCAGCCCAATCCTCAAATGCTCTGTTGGTGCAAGTCCCATTAAAGTGAATGGGGCTTGCACCTGTGAAGCACTTTGAAGATTGACTTCAGGTTTTGTAGTGCATCGAAGCTACTGTGAAGCTGCCAGGATTGTAGCATAATTAATTCCCACAGGTCTGTGGTGGGTTGATCTGGGACTACTGGCATCAAGGGATTAAGCAATGAGACTTATTAAGATGTGTTTTGTTGTTTCATAAAGCTTTCCCTCAGGTGAAGCCAAGAGATCTTAATAGTGTTAGGTAAGCTTTCTGAAATAACAAACATTGAGTCAATATATAGAGGAAAATATCATGACATTACTTTAAATTTGGAGAATTTTTGAACATTTCTATGCCACTTTACAAAATTAACATTTAATTACAAGGCCTTTGGCATCTTACCTACACTCTTAATTATTTCTGATTTGTTTAAAAAAAAAAAAAAAGGACACATTTTGCATTTGGTACGTAGATGCCTCATACTCTGAGAATGACATCTACAGTTAATAAGACTTCCCCGTTGCACAGTAGTTTCACAACATGTGAACAGAATTTCTTACTGTTCTGAGTGTGATAAATTGTGTTGCTCTGCTTTACTTTGCTGCCACATAGTGGTTAATGAGCACATGTCACAAAGCTTTAATTTCTTCTGTTAAAACCTCATGTGGAAGATGGTGTAAAGTCCTTATAATTCAGCAGTATTCAGTTCAGAAATGGTGGGGATTTGGGGGATGGAGGGGAGGCGGATTGTTTTGTTTTTTGCAGAGAGCAGGTTTAAGGAATTACACACCAGGGCTGTGTTTTAATTTTGGATAATGAGAATCCTCCTCCCCATTCAGGTCCCATGCCTGATCCTGCTAAGCAGTATTGGCTCGCGAGTCCTGTCCCATGAGAGCAGGCCCTCTGGTCTACCCGTGGTATGGTGGGACAGTGACAGTAGAACCCACTCCTGGGTTATGGTGGGGAGGGCTGCTCCTGTGAACAGATCTCCCCACGTCAGCCCCCATGCCCAGGTTTCAGGGGGAGGACTGATCGTATGAAACAGCTCACCCCACCAACCCGAGGAGTGACAGCTGCAGTTTTTCGCTCCTCACCACCATCACATCTGTTTCCACCCAGTGATGGGGAAAATTAATAGAAAAATCCTAGTGTAGGCAAGTCCCAAGAGCAGTATTTTGTAACAAAATTAAACCTGTCTTTCTCATTTGTCAGAGAACTCTTCCCACAGCAGCAAAACAAGAGAAAACTCACTGATATTTTATGTTACATTCATCTCCTGGACAGGAGTGTGGCAGGAAACTAGAACAAATAGGAGGGGGCAAGACCATGAAAGGCCTTGGAATTAAGGCCCAGGAGCTTATGCTGAATACTTTCAAGTAGAGGGAGCCAGTGGAGGGGAAGAGAGGAGGGGCTGAATGTGATCAAAGCTGCAGACAAAGTAGATGTCCAAGTCAGCATAGTTTTGAACAGAAGCAAGAAGGGAAAGTTGAGAGTGGGGAAGGCCAGTAAGGAAGAAGTTGCAATACTCAAGGTGAGAAATGACTAGAGCATGGACTAGAGTTTTGGCGCTGGAAACAGTAAGGAAGGACCAGATTTTAACTGTGTTGTTCAGTGAGAGATGATCGGACTTGGTGACAGATTGGATCTGAGGTTTAAAGGAGAGGGAGGAGTCAAAGATAAACCCCAGGCAATGCGCCCGAGGGTGAGGCTAGATGGATTCCATCAATGGAAATTAAGAAGGAAGAGAGAGAGGAAGGTTTAGGTGGAAAGATGAGGTGTTCAGTTTTGGATCTTATAAGCTTGCATTGGTGGCAAGACATCAAGGCAGAGACATCGGGGAGACGGTTTGTGTTGTGAGAGTGGATGGAGGGAGAGAGGAGGGGTGGAAAGGGAGAGTTGAGTGTCATCAGCATAGAGGTCGTATTACAAAAGTTATAAGGTTTCTATTTTTAATTTAGATTTGAAAAAAAAACCAACTTCCATGTTACATGGAATCTGTAGGCATTTACTTCAACTTGCCAGTTTATGGAACTGAAACACTCTGTCCCTTACAGTTTGAGTGGCTGCAAATAGTAATTTTATTTCAGAAAAATAGTTCGAATTTTCAAGGAATTTTATGGAACAGAGATGGTTACTTGTTTTTACACTGAGGGTAATTTCAGACGTTACGAAACCACAGTCAACCACAGTGAACCCCCTGTGGTGGCCGTTTGTCCCATAACTTCTGGTGGAGTTTGCGCCAGATGTTCACCCCAGTGAATCCCTGGTGGGAATCTCAATGGCCACGATTCTGGAGGTCCGGAATCGTGGTGGGATCGGGCCCCAACCATGGTTGGATTGGCCACGATTCGGGATCAACCGAAAGTAACGTCTGTTACCTTCTGCCGCCCTGGATCGTGGTCCCGACCACGAGACGGGATCAGGCGCAGCGGCTGGATTGTCCGCTGCGCCCACCCGTCTCCTGGCGGGTGGAGGGGCGGGGCTGTGCGGTTGCACCGTTCAGCCCCGCCCCCTCTCCGATTCCCAATAGGAATCAGGCCGGCACGTCTAAAGGACGGCTGGACTGATTCCTGACCAGGATCCGAAACGGATCCCGGTCCGTGATTCAGCGTGGCGGACCATCACGTCTGAAATTACCCGAAGTTAGCATTAACACAGCAGAGTTGCTCGGTTGGTATTTCTGCGGTATTTTAAGCATAGCTATAACTAATTGCTTATTTAAATTTTTCAGCTTACCATTTTTAAAAAAGAAGTTATCTGAAGAAGTAAGCTACAGCCAGGTAGTTAAAGAATCATTTGCACAATTGGGTAAGTTTAAATTGCTATGCTGCTGTACAATCTGGAATAATAATATGACACCACTTGGCAGAGGGAGAGGTGGTGGTGCACCGGAGAATACGGGTGTTGATGTGGACAGAAGACAGGGGACTTGGTTTTGGGTGCTATGCACATACACTATATGCACTTGCTCACGGGGAGAGTTTGGTCTGTGTGTGTAGACATTGGATCAGGGCCTTAATATCAAGCATCACAAAAATTCAAAGATGTTGCCTGTAAATTATTCCAAAACCAAAAACTATAGCCATAAAAGATAAAGAAATTGAATAATTGGGTATGTCTTACAAGAGAGACTATCCAAGTAGTCTGGCTCTATCGCTTTGTATGTTTTTGGAAATATATTGTTTGTATACTCCTTTTATTTCTCATCGCATCTTGCCAGAAGCTGCTGCTGTTAATAGGATAGCAGCTGACCTTTCTTTGTTTTCAAAGATAGACTAGCTGAAATTACTGAACCAGCCTGATCCCTCACAACTAAGGGACTAAGGTTAGCAGAATGGACTATTTTACAAGCCCGTGTGCACTTCCCTTTCTCTCGCATAAGAATCTTCCACAAGTGTTTTATAGTCATAAGGTGAGTGCTAATCCAAGGATGGCTCCACCACTTATAATGGTGGGTGACCAATGCAGTACAGTATGGAAATACTGAAGAGGGACAGAGATTATTTAATGTAACACAAGGAAATTTAATTAGGAGAAATAGGATGACTTTTTTAAAAACACAACTTTTAGATTGTATGAGAATTGTAAATGATTGTTTGCTTATAATTCTGGAAGGTTACCTGATGAGAGTGCCAAGTTCTCAAGTGAAGATACAAATCTGTAAGTGTGTCATTAGCTTTTACCACGCAGAGTCACCAAAGAAACAGCTTGCAGGTAAAATACACTTTTAAAATCATGCAAGAATGAAATAATAAAATATCTATGATCCATTCTCCACATTGTGTTAGTTTTTTATACCAAGCTGTGAGACAATGGCCCTTTTTACACGGACGGAGGTGGGTGGGGGGATGGGTGTTTAGCCGCGGTGGGTGGAGGTGTGTGTGTGTCCGTTTACACCCAGGGAGTCTCCTCCGGTTTTCTGGAGGGCTCCGTGGGTGGAGATGGGTGTGTGATGGGTGGAGGTGGCTGTTGTGCGGGAGCACGCATGCATCCCCACCCATCCCGCACGGTGTTCACACAGGTGAATACTGAGCGGACACCCGTCCACCACCGGCCGAATACACGAACGCCCCCACACACCCATCTGAACACCAAGCCTTGGGGGGTGTGGGGAGGCGTCCATGTAAAAATGGCCCATAAAGAATTGTCTTCATTCTTGGCCTTTTGACTTGGGCTAAAAATTAACTGCAGTAATAACATTTATTATAGGTAGAACTGGTAGTAATACCCATCATTTGCACACTTACATGATCACCTGCCATAAATGCTGCAATTGATCTTTTACATCAGCTAAACTTGGGGGGGGGGAGCCCCACAAACTGTAAGACACCCCCAACACATGCTGAGTGAGGAGGATTGAAAAACAAACCATTCAGAATTAGTCCTACTAAACCACTGGGATTAAAATCCAAAACCAGTGAGTTCTTTTTACATCAGATTAAGGATTGAAATGTAAACCACGGAGAATTTCTCCTGTTAAACTATGACTGGAATTCAAACCCCAAACCATGGATTTCATTCACATCGAGCTTAAAATAAACCCCAAACACAGGCAGAGTAAGACGAAGAGACACTGACCCCAGTACGTGCTGAGTGATGATGAGTGTTGAATGAAAAACCAAACCACCATGCAGGATTTTTTTCCCCTAGTCCCACTAAATCATGACTGGGATTCAAACCCCAAAACCACAACATCTAGCTTGAACCGATAAGATTTTCAACAAGCTTCAAACTTGAGGAACTAAGAGAGAGCCCAGAGACAGTAAGGCAGGCACTCCACACACTGAAAGAATTAAAAGCAAGACACACAAGCTCCTAGTCTTCACCTATAAAGCTCTTCACAA
>QEPC01007042.1:691271-712094 GCA_003113815.1 Sphenodon punctatus
GGCTGCATATAGATGTTAAACAAGAGGGGGGACAGAATGGCACCCTGCGGGACTCCACACGTGAGGTCCCGGGGGGAAGACGTACACTCCCCCAAGACCACCCGGTGAGTTCTCCCGGCCAGGAATGAACGAAACCAGTCCAAGACCGTTCCGCCAATTCCATCATGTTCCGGCAGGCGAGTCACCACTTATCCACTACTGCCCCGGGGCGGGTAAGTGGCTGACCCAGAATGAGTCTCCCAGATGATCCCGGGCGCTCATTCCAGGCTAGGGGCCGCCCATACAGGCCAATGTATCTGTTCGGCCCCACCATCTCCGCCTTGAGGCACGGACCGCCGTGGCGGGGGCACTGGGAGTGGGGTTGGGACAGAGCTGGCTGGCCACCCACACATCTGTTGCAGCCCCCCTACCTGGGGTGTGTGGGCAATGGAATGGTTCTCCGACTGAGGGCACACTTGGTCAGTTTCCCTCCTGACCCTGAGAACGGCATCTGCTGTTTCCTGCCCTGGGCCAAGGAGCCACTGCATCGTCCGTGTGTCTGTTTTCACCCTGTGTTTAGTTCTGGAAAAAGAGAGTGTATGTATTGTAAGGCATGTTGAAAGGTATTTTTTTCTATTTAGACTATGCTGCCCTGACCTTTGTGTATATTTATTTTGTATTGTTTACATTGATTATACAAGGAATGGAGCTGCAGGTATATTGAGAGCAGAATGAGTTTTTCTTAATTTCCTTCATAATATTTCACGAGAAACGTGACACACACACACACACACCCCGTGACCACCGTGAAAAATACATAGCCCTAGTTATGGTTAATTATTTCTTTAGACTGTTAATTTCAAAATTACAAATGCCTTAATATTTTACCTATTATGGTGAAAATGCTGAACATGCCAAATAATGACATTATACTTTGAAATACTGAATAGTAAAACTTTTAAAGATATTATGAATTGTGATCTAATTATACCTATTTATTGTTTTGCATTTATGTTAGGAAACTGGATTTACCAAGCAACTAATACTATTTGCCACGTTTGTGGAAGGTAGGAAATCTAATAATTAAGAAATATTGCAGATAATCATTATTATCTTTTTAATTTTGTAGTACATCTAATTGTAACTTAGTTACCATTTTTTTCACAGTTAAAAGTTATAATCCCTCAGTAAAAGGTCTTCAACTTAACTACAGCTATGAAGACTTTGAACTGAAAAAATTGCTGTTCAACATGGTTGCTGTCCTAGCTAAAGATTTGTGTGCTGTACCGGTAGGTGGAAATCAAACTGATGGTGTAAACTTAGGGTTCTACTTATAATAGTAATCGCTTTTAACTATACATATGGACTAACAGGTAATATGCTTGTCAAAAGGTTAAGCACTTTACACTTCTGCTTAACTTTAGGCTAAGCACTGATGTCTCATTGCAATACAAGGTTTTTATGTTTTTTACTGTTTTGCAAGCCTTGGCAATACTAGGAAGATTGTGAGAAACCACAAGCATGCATTGAGACAAGTTGAATTTACCACTGTTTCATAAACCATGGTGTAGCAGAGTCGGGTTTGCCCACCGTAAGTATTTTAGGATTAGGGCCCCAGACACGCAGTCTCCGATTGGAATTAGCTCCAAAGTCTCTCTGTGTCAGGTCCCAGGCGTGAACCCATGCCCTTGGGATGTGGGAAGGGCACTTTGGGGTCTGTGCCACCTGGTGGATCTGCTAACCTCCTACATTTCTCCTCTATATGTTTTCCCCTGTCTCCTTGCCCCTTGTATGTCCACGCCCGCCCCCAGTTGGGGCATGTTTCCCCAGCCCGGCCTCCCAGCTTCCTGATTGGCCACAGATGGTATTTAAACTCTGGTGTGGCCTTAGAAAGCTGGTTAAGCAATGTCTCTTATCAGCTTTGAGCCGTTGTTGTGTGTGCGGTGGTGCCTTGTACACTGTGTCTGTAGCAAGTAGCCCCCCTTTTGTCTGTGTGCTGTGTTCTCCAGTTTGTCTCCCTGTCTCCCCTATAGCCCGTGTGTTGATCCCCTCCTAGAGTATCCTGTGTGCTGAGTCTCCCGGTTTGTCTCCCTACCCCTCTGTTGATTCCCTCTTAGAGTGTCCTGTGTGTTCCGGTTTGTTTCCCTACCTCCCTGTTTCCCCTATAGCCTGTGTATTGCTCCCCTCCTAGAGTGTGCTGTGTGTTCTGGTTTGTTTCCCTACCTCCCTGTTTCCCCTATAGCCGTGTGTTGATCCCCTCTTAGAGTATATTGTGTTCTGTGTGCTGTCTGTCCTGGTTTTCCCCCCTACCTCCCTGTTCCCCTATAGCCAGGGTGTTGATCCCCTCTTAGAGTTTACTGTGTTTCGGGTGTTGTATGTCTTGGCTTGCTCACTCCCTCTTATAGTCCTTGTGTCTGGCACCCTTCTTGGGGAATGCTGTGTTCCATGTATTGTGAGTCCTGGCCTAGTTCCCCACTGCCCTGTCCCTTGGCTCTGTTCCAGAAACCCCTCTGGACTAAGGCCCTTAGGTCCTGGTCTTCCCTGGGGGTTCCCAGAGTTACAGCTCCCTGCTGCCTTCCCCCTAGCATCGGGAACCCTGTGTTTCTGATCCCCTTGTTTTCCCTTCTCTTCTTGGTGTGGGGTCTTACTTCTTCTCCCTGACCTCAGTGATGAACTAGACTCTCTCTGAAGCTGGGTTCCCTGGCAGCAAGAAGAAAGTAGTCTCTTGGGGTCCTCTTTCCCGTAAGCTTCCCCCCAACAGGTTTTTTCCTCTTCCCTCAGGGGGTGGGGTCTCCCCTGATACCCTGTCTCCCCTGACACTCTATCAAGTCTCTCCACCTTCACAAGTCTCTATATCCCCATACAATATACAACTCCCAGGTGTTTCTCCCTCTACTGCAGACAGTCCTCCAGATTGACCGACAGGGGGCAGAAGATAATAAGACGATCTGCACATGCCTCCTGAGCTACCCCTGCTCTTATCACCAGTCTGTTCTTCTGCCTCAGACCGGCAGGGCGCGTTTATCTTCGCTCCATCGGGAGCTACTGGTGTTTTGAAGGGCATTCCCAGTCTGGAGACAGAATAGACTGGGTGCTCTCGATGGGGCCTTAAGGACAACTTGTTCGTGCCAAGTCCCTGGAACCAGCACTAAGTCCCTGGCCAGCTCGCTTGCAGTTGCCTGGGAGCAGAGAGCTGGCGCCAGGACCTGAGGACTCCCAGTTGTGGCAGCACCTCAGCGAGTCCGTGCCTCCCCTGTCCCGAACGGACTCTTGCGGGGCATTGAGTTCATTCTGCTGGTCGCCCCCCTCTCCTCCCCAATCTCTCGCGTGAGGGCGGCACACCCGGCTCCTCTTCTCCCACGCAACTGCGGAGGGAGAGAGGGACAGAATCATGGATCCCAGCCTCAGACCTGAGGTAGGTCCTTTTTGTCTGTGGGGGATGGCGGTATATAGGAGTGATCCTGCGCCACAGGGTCCCTCTCTTCCTTCCTGGGTCCTCAGTTTTTTCTGTGCCTCTTGTCTCCCCTGTAGGCTTCCTCACAGGGAGACCTGGCTGCTACTGGCTTACCAACCCCGGCTGAGATGCCGTTCAACCAGTCAGACCCCTTAATTGCCCTTAATCATAGTATGGGCAAAATGCTGGACTCCCTGACCTGGCTCTGTGACAGACAGGGCAGATCAAAGAGAAAAGGATCCCAGGGAAAAGATAAACCTAGGTCAACGAAGCAGTTAAAAAAGGCAGGAAATCCTCCTCACGCAGCAGGTGGCGCTGCTTTCCGCACCTTGGAAGCCTTCAGACAGCTCTGCTGAGGAAGGGGGGAGGGGCGAGCTGGCCGCTGATTCCCTCAGGTTTCGTTCAGACTCGGAGGCTCCCAGAAGTCCTAGTTGGAGGAGGGGGAGTGGCAGGAGCCCCTGGACAATCCTAGAGACCAAGACAGACAGTTCCCCTCTCAGTGTACGGAGCAACTTCTGTCTCAAGTCATAAAAACTCTCCACCTGCAGGAAAAGCTTTCTAAGGGGGATTCCTCGGACTCTGGGGAGGAGAATGACAGAGACCTTATCCCCTCTGTTCAGGCTGGAGATAAAGGGTTGCCCCTCGACAGAGCCTTTGAAAAATTGGTTCTGTCAGAGTGGAAGTCTCCGGGAAGGGTTTTTTAAATGACCAAAGCCCAGGAGGCGCTCTGTTCTTTTTCTAGAAAAAAAGAGGGCTTGTTTAAAAACCCAAAGGCGGATGTAGCTGCTGCCTCCCTAGCAAGGAAAACAGTGTTTCCTACTGAAGGGGACTGTTTCCCTAAGGACCCCACAGATAGGGCCATAGATGGGGTCCTGAGGAAGGTTCTGGATTCCACTGCGGCCTCCCTTAGAATAAACATCCTTTCCTCTTATGTTGCCAGAGCTATGATGTCCTGGACGCGCAATCTGCAGTCCTCAGACCTTTTGGACAAGAAGGCTAAGGTTCTCTCCTCCCGCGTCATGTTGACGGTTGCTCTTTTGACAGATGCCACCACGGACTCTCTCCTGGTCGGCCCGTTCCGTTGCTCACGCCATAGCAACAAGGAGGAGAGTTTGGCTACGTTCCTGGCAGGGAGACCCCACAGCCAAAAACTTGCTTGTAGAGGGCCCCTATAAAGGGTTTAGATTATTTGGATCTTCTTTAGACCTCCAACAATTTGGTACAAAAAGAAAATCCTTTCGCACCCCAACCTTTACGTTTGGCGGCCCCTCTTCCCCGTTTCCCAGGAGGAATCAGTCAAACGAAAGAGACTCAAGGCAGCCCTTTCGTTTCAGAGGGCAGAGGCAAAGTGGCACTGGAAAATTCAAACCAAAACAACCCATCCCCAGTCAGTCCAATAAATAGGCATAACTGGCAGTGGGGGGTGTGGAAATAGGAGACAGGCTCCAAGCTTTCTCAGCCGTTTTGGAAACGTCAATCTCAGACGCCTGGGTATTGCAACTGATTCGCCAAGGCTACTCGATAGAATTACAAGGGTTCTCCAAGGAAAGGTTCTTGTTTTCCCCAGTCTCTAAGGACCCCACAAGCACCTTGCCATGTCCACAGAGCTACACAGGTTACGGTCCCTAGGGGCCATAGAGAGGGTTCCTTCCGGGGAAGTCGGCTTCGGCCTATACTCGATAATCTTTCTAGTGGCCAAGAAGTCCAGCTAATGGAGGGCCATTCTGGATTTGAAAGGACTAAAAAAATGGGTCAGACCCCAGAAATTCAAGATGGAGACGGTGAAATCCATCTGTCAGAGCCTGGTGCTGGGGATTGGATGGCCCCTTGGGCTTGAAGGAGGCCTATTTGCACATCCCAATTCTTCCAGCGCACAGGGAATAGTTTTCGCTTCCGCTATGATCAGAGCCGTTGGCAGTACAAGGCCCTCCCATTCGGTCTCTCCTCATCCCCTCGCACTTTCTCCATGGCTCTCATCACACTCATAACAAATCTGCGCAGGGAGGGGATCCATATTTACCCTTATCTAGATGACCTCCTGGTCAGGGCTCCTTTCCAGGAGATGATGTTGGCTGATGTTGCCAGGGTAATACAATACCTAAATCACAACGGTTTTATAGTGAACATCCTCAAGAGCCAACTGGTTCCCTGCCACAGAATAGAGCATCTGGGGGTGGTGATAGATACTTCTTTAGGGTCTCTACATTCTCCAAAAAAGGCAGGAAAAGATCTGCTCTCTTATCTACTTACTGAGAGCCAGCCAACGGTTGAGGCTAAAAATTCTGGCGGGACTTCTGGATCTCCTGGTATCGTGCTCCCAGCAGCTCCAGTGGGCCCAATTCAACCTCAGACCCTTGCAGGAGCTGCTCAGGCCTTTTCAAAAAGAGCTCACGAGCGGGTACAATCCATGGGAGAGCATTCCAAACCACCTAAAATCCTCCATGTCCTGGTGGTTAGAGAAGAAAAGATTCTCAAGGGGTGTCCCCCTGGTGGACCCCCTCCGAAATATCCTCACCTCTGACGCCAGCTTAACAGGTTGGGGAGCTCATCTGGACGACCGTCCAGCCCAGGGCCTCTGGTCCAGGACGGAGGTGACCAGGAGTATCAACTTTCTAGAGTACTTCTCGCTAGTCCTTCTCAATTCTCACATGCTTGTCTACACAGACAATACGACGGTGAACGCCTATGTGAACCACCAAGGAGGCTCTAGGTCCCCTGCCCTCCAGGCCAAGGCCAAGAGACTTCTGAACTGGGCTCAATCCCATCTGCTGTCTTTAAAGGCGCTGCACATAAAGGGCACAGACAATTATCGTGTGGATTGGTTGAGCAGGAGGGAGCGAATGGTCCCTGAACAGGGAGGTGTTCAGACAGCTGGTTCTGTCCTTCAGCTCTCCGGTGATGGACCTATTTGCCAGCCCTGAGAATGTGCAAATAGACCTTTTCATGACGCGTTCTTGGTGCCAGGGAGCTGCGAAGACAGATGCCCTGAACCAGAGCTGGCCTGCGGGCCTTCTGTGCGCTTTTCCGCCCTTTCCCCTGATTGCAAGAACAGTGGCAAAAATACGGAGAGAGAAGGCCCAGATTATATTGGTGACTCCGGTGGCCGAGACGTCCTTGGTTCTCGGACCTCATGGAACTGAGTGTACAAGACCCCTATCCTCTTACACCCAGACGCGACTTACTATGCCAGGGCCCCTTGCTCCACGAGGGCGCAAGTTCTCTAAATTTGACAGCCTGGAGGTTGAGCACCTAGCCCTTGCTCAAAAGGGTTATTCAGAGGCAGTCCTTAAGACACTCCTGACCTCTAGGAGACAGGCCACCAGGCGTTCCTACAGGGCAACCTGGAAGGTTTTTTCGCTATCGGCAGTGGCTAGGGGTCAGGACCGCTGTAAGGCCTCAGTCCCTCAAATTTTAGAGTTCCTTCAAGCGGACTTTGACAAGGGCCTCAGGTATAACACCCTAGCTCAACATGCAGCAGCTCTAAACTTGGTGCTGCATGCTGTATCCAACAAGAATTTCTCGGCACACAGACATGTTTGTCAATTTCTAAGGGTGGCACAATACCTCTCTCCTCCAGTGGTCCATAGGTGTCCGTCCTGGGATTTGAACCTGGTCCTTGATGCTCTGACCAAATCCCCCTTTGAACCCCTTCATCAGGTATCTCTGTATATGCTATCCATAAAGGTGGCATTCTTGATTGCAGTGACATCAGCTAGGAGAATGTCCAAGGTGGGTGCTCTGTTGATGGAAGAAAATTTCTGTGTTTTCCATAATCAATCGGTCACCCTCCGATTAGATCAGGCCTTTATTCCAAAGTGTAATTCTCTCTTCCACAGATCCCAGGAACTGGTGCTTCCAGTGCATGCAAAGGAGAAGCTGTGGCACACCCTGGACGTCCGTCGGGTGTTAAAAATTTACCTCTCATGAACTCAAGGCTTTAGGAAGTCCACAGCCCTTTTCGTTTAATTTGCGGGCAAGCCTAATCGGTACCAAGGCTTCTAAGACCTCGATATCGAAGTGGGTTAAACTGGCGATAATCGAGGCGTATAAGGCCAAAGGAAAGTTTCCCCCCCTTGCAAATTTGGCCTCACTCTGTGCAGGGGGCAGCCATTGTTTATGCCTTTAAGGCGAAAGCCTCGTATGACAAGATTTGTAGGGCTGCAACCTGGGCCTCTATCCATACCTTTGTCAAGCATTATAAGATCAACACCTACCAATCGGCGGATGCTGCCTTTGGTAGAAGGGTTCTACAGGCGGTGCTCGATCCTTCTGGCGCTGTTTGTTCCCACCCTTTAAGGTTCCTGCTGCTCAGGTATGTCCCATCTGGAGGACTGTCTGCAGCTGGGGGAGAAAAGAGAATCGGTGAATTCGTTTCTTCTCCTGCTATGCAGACAGTCCTCTGGCCCCACCCAAGCAAACAGTAACTTGGGGGGCGGGGGTTATTTGACGATCTCTATCTCTCCTGATGTCCCACATAAATAGTTAGGTCTGGTTTCTAAGCCTACACGAGCCGGTCCTCTGCTTTGGGACTCCCTGGTGATAAGAGCAGGGGTAGCTCAATAGGCATATGCAGATTGTCTTATTATCTTCTGCTCAATAGGCATATGCAGATCTGTCTGCATAGCAGGAGAAGAAAAGAATTCACCGAGGGAGGTCACCAATTCTCTTTTCTTGTATCACTAGGGCTCCCAGGGCCAAACACTCCCTTTACACCCCAGTTTGAACCACTGGGCAAGCACCCCCAGGCTTACCTTTCTCTCTAGCTGTTCCCTGCAGCTCCGTTGAGTTTCCCAGACCCTGTCTACATCAATAAGCCATCTGCGTCCGAATGTCCGGGCAACCAGGACTCTGGCTTTACCTTTTTGCAGGAGAGTTCTCTCTCAGGTCCTGGTTTCCCATCAGTCTCTCTCACTAAGCTAGGCTCAGCCTTTCTCCCTTTCTGGGCTAGCTAGTGCCATGCCCTAACCCAGCTGCCTGCCAATTAGGCATGGTCTTCCCTCTAGACCCAGCGCCTGCAACCCTGCTAGCCCAGGCTCTTGCAGGTGATAGCTGCACTCTTAAAGGGCTAGTAGAATCATAGCGTTGGAAGGGACATCGGAGTTCATCTAGTCCATCCCCCTGCTCAGTGCAGGAAATCTGCAGCTACAGCATCCCTGACAGATGGCCATCCAGCCTCTGTTTGAAAACCTTCACTGAAGGAGAGCCCGCCACCACTGCCCTAGGCAATTTGTTCCACTGTCAAACAGCTCTTACCGTTAAGAAGTTCTTCCTAATGTTTAACCAACATCTGCTTTCTTGTAATTTGAGCCCATTATTTCTAGTATTGCCTTCAGGGGCAAGAAAAAAGAAGTCTTTGCCATCCTCTCTCTGACAGGCCTTCAGGTAGTGGAAGACCACTATCATGTCTCCCCTTAGTCTTCTCTTCTCTAGGCTAAACATACCCAGCTCTTTCGACCTTTCCTCATAGGACTTGGTTTCTAGACCCCTGACCATCTTTTTCGCCTTCCTCTGAACCCATTCCAATTTGTCAATGTCCTTCTTAAAGTGCAGTGCCCAGAACTGGACACAGTACTCCAGATGAGGTCTGACCAGCGTAGAATAGAGTGGGTTTTCTTACCTAAATGCAGAACTTTACATTTATCGCTGTTGAACTTCATTTTTCCAGTTTTCCAACTTATCCAGATCATTTTGAATTTTATTTCTGTCTTCTAAGGTGTTAGCTATCCCTCCCAGTTTTGTGTCATCTGCAAATTTAATAATGATTCCCTCTACTCCCTTATCCAAGTCATTAATAAAAGATGTTGACAGAGCCCTGTGGCACCGCACTTGACACCTCCCTCCAGATTGATGAGGAGTCATTGATGAGCACTCTTTGAATACAGTTCTTTAACCAGCTGTAAGTCCATCTAATGTTATTATCCTCTAGCCCACGTTTTACCAGCCTGTCAACAAGGATATCGTGGGCAACTTTGTCAGATACTTTGCTGAAATCAAAATATATGACATCTATGGCATTCCCATGATCCACTAAACTAGTAACTTGATCAAAAAAGGAGATAAAATTAGTATGGCATAACTTATTCTTGACAAATTCATGCTGGCTTCTAGTAATCACTGCATTGTTTTCTAGATGCTTACAGATTGACTGCTTTATATTCTGTTCTAGTATCTTTCCAAGTATCGATGTCAGGCTGACCAGTCTATAGTTTCCCGGACCCTCTTTTTTTCTCCTTTTTGAAGATAGGGACATTTGCCTGTCTCCAATCTTCTGGCACCTCACCCGTTCTCCAAGAGTTCTCAAAGATGGTACACAGAGGTTCTGAGAATACATCAGCAAGTTCCTTCAGTACCCTAGGATGTAATTCATCCGACCCCGAAGACTTGAACTTCTTTAGAGTAGCTAAGTATTCTCTGACCAACTCTTTATCTATCCTGAGCTGCAATCCTTTCCCCTCATTATTCATGCTACTTCTGCCAGGTTGGACACAGTTTCCCTTTTGGGAGAAGATGGAGGCAAAAAAGGAGTTGAGTAGTTCAGCCTTTTCTTTGTCACCTGTTAACCTTTCACCATCTTCACCGAGCAGCGAACCTACTGCTTCCTTTTTCTTTCTCCCAACGTACCTGAAAAAACCCTTTTTGTTGTTGTTAGCATCCCTCACTAGCCTCAGTTCATTCTGTGCTTTTACCTTCCTGACAGTCTCTCTATAAGTCTGGGCTACTTGTCTGTATACATCCTTTGTGACTTGTCCCATCTTCCATTTCTTATACGTGTCCTTTTTAGTTCTCAGCTCATCAAAAAGCTCTTTGTGCAACCACATTGGTTTATTTAGATGTCTCCCATTTTTCTTTTTCATTGGAATTGTTTGTGGTTGTGCCTTCAGTATCTCATTTTTCAGAAACTCCCACCCATCTTGGACTCCTTTTCCCTTTAGTTTATATAGCCATGGGATCCTGCCTAGCGTTTCTCTGAGTTTATTAAAACCAGCTTTTCTAAAGTCCAAGGTACACGCTTGACACTGCTCACATTTACTTTTTCTTAAGATCATGAATTCCAACACTTCATGATCACTTCCCTCAAAAGTTCCCACTACTTTCACTTCATCAACCAAGCCTAGGATAGCTGACCCCTTCGTTCCTTCCTCCATCTTTTGAAAGAAGTTGTCAGCAAGACAAGAATTTACTGGACGTTCCTTGCTTAGCAGAGTTTATCTTCCAACAGATATTGGGGTAGTTGAAGTCCCCCATTACTACTACTTCCTGCCTCCTTAAAAGATCTGCAATATTTTTTAGGAAAGCATCATCCACATCTTCTCCTTGGTTTGGCAGTCTGTAGTAGATTCCAACAGTGAAATTGTTTTTCTTTCTTTCACCCAGATACTCTCAATGGGACTGCCATACTCGCTCTCATGGGTTTCTGTGCAGATGTATACATTTCTGACATATAATGCTAACCCTGCTCCCTTTCTATTGCATCTGTTGTTTTTGAATAGGTTACATCCTTCAGTTACTACATTCCAATCATGAGAGTCACCTCATCAAGTCTCAGTAATACCTGTTAAATCATATTTACTTTCCTGTATTATGAGTTCAGGTTCATCCTGTTTATTTCCCATGCTCTGTGCATTAGTGTACAGACATCAAAGACCATGGGACTTATACCACAATGGCTCCCCTGCTATTTTTTCCTGGGGCAAGCCCGTCTTGACCAGGTTCGCTAGGCTCCTGCCAAACACATTCTTCTCAGTCTTTGTGAGGTGCAACCCATCTGATAAAAGTCCTTCATTACGGAAGCGCCGTCCATGGTCCAAGAAACCAAACCTCTCTCACCAACACCATCTGTGTAGCCAATCATTCACCTCCAGTATCATTCTCTCTACTTAGGCCTCTACCTTCAACAGGAAGGATAGACAAGAAGCCCACAGGGACTCTGGCCTGCCACACATTGTTCTCTGAAACGATGCAGAGCACAGTTAGTCTCCATCTTATTTATTTATTGAATTTCTATGCTGCCCTTCCCACGCAGCTTCAAGGTGACTCACAATCCAAAACAATTAAAAAACATTAAAATGAATACACTAAAAACACCCCTCAAACCTCCCCCGCAACTCCAAACAAACCCCACCTATCCCCAGCTGCCAAATGCTTTCCTAAATAAAATGCTTTTCTAAATATTCAGCTGCAATTAAATTAGTTTCTATATTTGTTTAGCAATTTCTAACACAATTGGTAATTTTCTTAATGTTGAACTGTTTCATTAAGGTTACTTTACCCTCAGATTTGTAAACTGCTTCCCTGCAGATTCTGGCATCATTAAGGAGCTACCAATAACAGGCTAGTTAAATACAGAAGAACGACAAGGACTCCCTTCATCTATGCTTCTCCTATGTCCTTCCAAAAAAACCTGTGTGTAAGCCTCACAGAGCAACTCAACACCATCATTTCAAGCTATCAAAACCCTCCTATGCACACTTCCCTGACATTCCACTAGAATTGCCCGCTTTACTGTAGACTTCTCCCACCCAATTTGACTTCATTTTTTTCTGACAAGTTTACACAAGTTGTAGTTTTATCCTAAAAATGTCTCGGAGATTAAGAAAAAATGAAATGATTGCCAATTAGAATATTTTTGAAAATAGGAATAAGAATAAACCTGACTTCTTAAAGCCTGGTCCAGTCCCTGTTGAGATGAGGTAACTGGGATGACCATATGTCCTCCTAATTGTCCTGTCTATTTTGGCTTCAGCCATAAATAAATTAATTCATTCATTCATAATTGTCCTGTCTCAGTCAGTTTTGAAAAGATGCTTCCCAGAGATGGTCTGGGTGTAGTCTAATGTTAAAGGGTTGCTTTCAAAAGTAAGTGACAAAGATAGAATTGCAAGCAATAGGAATACATCTGTTTCAAAGATTAGTGGGCACAGCCTCCTATATTGAAACGGTACATTCTTGTGTCAGCTTTAAGGTGTATTTATGTCTCTGTTGAAGCTGTCTTATGTCTCTGTTGAAGCTGTCTTATGTCTCTGTTGAATCGGTAGCTGCTCAGCGAAGGTAAAATGGTGTTGGCCTTGTTTCATTATGTAAAACCAATTGAAAAGCCCGGCGTTCATGACTGGTCCGCTGCCCAATATGAAGAATTACAGCTTCATGCAATTGCTACCTTAGCCACAGTGGCTCCTTTGTTAGTAGAAGACTACATGACTTGTCAAGGGAATACTCGCCTACTTTTGTTCCTAGAATGGTGTGTGGCACAAGGTGAGTGAACTTGAGATGCCTGCATCGATGATGCACTGTATTAATACAAATTCAGCTGAACTCATTTCCTTTCTTTAAGAGGAAATTTGTAAAACTGATAACCAGAGAATATTAAAAAAATGAGAAATTTACCCATTTCCCCTTTATTTTTGTAAAACAAGTAAATGGTGGTAAATTCTTATACACAATGTACAGCCAACACAATCCCTACCCCTCATGCCCACACCAGAGCTGGCCTGTCTGTTTCTCATACCCCCGGATCAGACAGTGAAAGGAGGCCTGGTGTCACGCCCATTCTCCACCCTTGTATGCCTATTCT
Source organism: Sphenodon punctatus (assembly GCA_003113815.1). NCBI lineage: Eukaryota > Metazoa > Chordata > Lepidosauria > Sphenodontia > Sphenodontidae > Sphenodon > Sphenodon punctatus. Next base: position 704,276 of record QEPC01007042.1, read on the forward strand.
GTCCTCCATCTTACTCCTTCCTTCTGCACAGGAGTGGACTTGACAAGGGCTCTACCACCAAGTTCTAGTGTACTAAGGAGATCCCCTCTGCCTGGTACTAGATGCTCCTGTGCCTCCTAGAAAATCGAAACTTTGTAGCATTGGTAAATATCTTCCATAGTATTGGCATAGCCTCAGCTGTTTTCTACCCACGGCTCTGCCAGCGTGCCACGCTTTTGTCCTGCATTCCTTTTTTTATTCAGATCCTGATTGTTTCTTTCACAGAGAAAAGTATTTTTTTTTTGGTCAAATATATCTGTAGTGATATGGACAACTACAGGGGCAAGGAGTATCCGCTAATTTCAACAGTGATGCTGAGGCACCAGTCTCCAATTGTAAATGCCTGGTCAGTAACTTAACCCCTGATCTGCTTGGTGGTACTAAAGGCTAAAGCTCTAAAACAAATAGAATTTGCAGTAGCATCGTGCTGCAAGCAGAGCCATCAATACCCTGCCAAGGACCAGAGTTTTGCTTGATGGTGGAGAAAGTACACGTACAGCCACGTGAGACACCTACTGCGGTATGGGCAGCTTTATCCCACATCAGTCACCATTGTCACACGATGCATTGTGTGCCTGGTGGCTGCCAGATGTTCACAACAGAACAGGGCAAGCAGCTGGCTGCTATGCCCTGCATCCTCAGAAGGAGGCCAGGGACAGAGGGCATAGTAGCCTTACCCAAAGTGGGGTAAGGCTGCCCAACGTGTAGTAGCGCACCGCCGCTCACGGACCCAGCCCGTTTAACTCATTGTGGGACTTTGAGCGGCAGGCACTAACACCATTTCTATGTGGCCATCGTGTCACGGCCAGGACGGGATAGTGAATGGATAGATAGACGGGCAGACCAGGGAGGGAGAGTGGATGGGGTGGGGCTGGGCTGGGTGGCTGCGCGTATGGTCACTGCCTGGACCCACCCTGGAACATGGCAGGATGGCTGACAGCAGCCCACCTGTTCAGTTTCCTGGTAGGGGGCGGCAACTGTCTGCCCTGCTCTCCATACTGGCCCCAAAGCATGGCAGCTGAAATTATCCACAATGGGCAGGATCGGGCCCTTCTGGCTCGTGTGGCTGCATCCTTTTTGGCACCATGCTACAGGTGGACAGTTGTTCCAAGAAAGGAAGTTAGCTGATGCTAATTAGCATACATTTGCATAGTTTTGTAAATAGAGGCAAACTTGAAATAGACCATTAACACAGAGGGTAAGCTGAAAATGAAATGACTGGCTGGCAGCTTCAGGAGGGTAGTGGTGGAGACCATCTAGCTGGGCACCCAGTGATCTACAACGCTGTCACAACGGATTCCCTTGCAGAACTGCTGTGCACAATGCATGGTCCCTGTGGTGGCTGCCTCCTATTGCGAGCCTTCAGCACCCAGATCTTAGCATTAGGGCCACCTCAAAGCAAGGTGAGGAGGCTGGGATGGATCCCACGGTTTCCAAATGCCAGTCAACATAAGAGAGGAGAAAGGACAAAAAATATACTTAAAAAGGAGAAAGGGGTTGGGAACAAAATAATAAATCACTGACAAAAATGAGATAGAACATGCGTAAAGGTTGCTACACTGCCCATTGAATGATACGTCAACAAGAATGGAACTATTACTACTGCAAGTAACCTTGTCAATGACTTCTCCCTCTTCCTGTTATCTCATATAATCCACTACAACTCCGTACCTCTCTCTGTGATCACATAGTTCAGGAAATATTAAGCTGTGTTTATGGAATCTGAACTGGGCTGGTAGAGAAACGTCTCTAGTTAACGTATGCTGGTAGAATTTATATGTCAGAGCTAAAGTTCTAGAACACTTTCACTTGAACTACAGGAGCAACTGTTGGCCTCTTTTTAATTCAGCCAGTAGAGAAGTAAGTTAAGTTAGTAAGTGTCAGGGGCTTCTGGGAATCCGAGTCCATCCTACAATTTCATGTAGGATCAGGTCCAGGGGTGGTGTGCAGAAAGAGGTCTGAGTTTAGTGGTGGTGCCATGGAGCCAGCCCCCATGCCCAGGGCTCCAAGGGTGCCAGCTCAAGCCCCAGTTCTTTTATTCAGTAAGTTAAATAGCTGTTTACTAGAGGTCTGTAGCAGGGTTATCAGTGTGACTGGATAACTAAGGTTTGGGGGAAAGTGCTGGAAAAAGCCATTACTATTGCCTCATGTAATGTCTGCACATGAAAATATAAACAAGATGGGGCGAGCCAGACCCATGGCCGCTTTGGGAGGGCCACTACACCCGCCTCTCCTCAGTTCAGCTGGGAGGGCAGTTCAAACAAACAGCATCCTCTCCAGAGAATCCAGGCAGGGGTAGGGCTGCCATCCCAAGTCCCTCCATACCATGGGTTGACAAGGAGCCATCATCCACATGGAACAGGACTCTTGAACCTCTGTTGCCCAGCAGAATCAGACCCTCCAGGAGGAGCTGCCATGAAACAGCTGAGCAGGAGGGCCTGGAGGAGCACACTCACCCAGCTTGCCAAACGCTGATGGGGCGGGGGGGGCAGAGGAGTGCACTCGTACCAAGCAACTGATCCGGGGGGTGGGGGTGGAGGAGCATTCATCCAGCCCCGGTGCATGCACCAAACAGCTGATTGGGGGGACTGGAGGAGTGTGCTCCTCTGCGCCTTCCTGACAGCTGTCTGGTGGGCTGGGTAAGCCCGATCAGCTGTTTGGTGAGCACACTCTGGGCTGATCCTCTGACTTTGCCTTGCAGTAGGGTTGCCACCTGAAGAGCTCCAAAGTAAGGGACACTTTGTGAGCTCGTAAGAAACTGACTTATTACGTAGTAGGAGTTTTACCTCCACCCGGGTATCACGTTTGGGGTTTATGGGTGTCAGACACCTGGATCTACGAGCAAAACACACTGCACTGCCTGTTCCCGGTCTTCCTTCTGTTCAAGTGACTGGACTAGAGATACCTTTATTAGTTGTTTGTTAGTTGTTTTTAACCTTATTATCTTAAATCTGGACTCTCAGGTCTTCACTTACGATTGGGCTTGTAGGCCCTCCTAATACTCTGTCACTAGTGCTGCATAAATATCAAGCTCAAGATAAATATGAAAAATACATTCATATAGCTTTTAGCCACCAGTAGTCTCTTGTAACTCTCCTGGAAAGTACATTAGTATTTATCACCCAACCACTATATAAAAAAGAAGAAATAGCACAGCTATTGACTCTACATCCACAACAGAATTCAATAGTGTTCTCATTCTTAACACTCCTCTTGAGGCAGTGGGATTCTGCACTAGCTACAAATTCAATGTTGTGACTAAATTACATAATTAGACCCACTAAGGTTACACATTTCTCTGAGAATCAGAAGTTTTATAGATGATAAAAATTAACTGTTAGCCAAGAAAACAAGTTCTTTGCTTTACTGATAGTGACTTTTCAAACATATTTAGAAGTTAAATGCATTTCCAATGTGTTTTATAAATGCCAAGTACTGTGTGAACCCTGTCAAGGAAATTTACATTGTCTTTTACATGAATAGCACATAGTGGGTAATTTCAGACGTTACGTGATCACAGTCAACCACACTGAATCACAGTGGATTCGGTGTAGTGGCTGTGATAGCATGAATGTCTGTTTGAGCCCTGCCAGATGTTCACCACGGTGAATTCCTGGTGGGGTTCAAAGCTAATCACAATTCTGGAGGTGAGGCCGGCCTCCAGAATCATGGTTAGCCAGACCACAATCAGGAACGGAGCGAAGGTAACATCTGTTACCTTGCCCCGGTCCTGACCGTGGCCCAGACCTGATTGGCCGCTGCGCCTGCCCGTCGCCCCGTGGACAGGTGGCCGGTGGAGCACGGAGGGCGGGACCGAGCGGCCGCACGTCATGCTGTGAAGTCCCGATCCCCCTGAGAGATCAGGCTGGCACGTCTAAAGGATGGCCGACCTGATCACGGACCGGGATCTGAGACGGATTCCGGTTCAGGGTGAAGGGCCGAAAGGCCCATCACGTCTGAAATTACCCAGTATGGTGCCAAGGTGCAGAGTACAGTGAGAGTTCATACCTGGGGAAAGGACCCCCCGAATATACAGAACATAACCCCATTGGGTGATGGTTCCTTCACACACACACACACGAGAAAACCACTTCTGGTGAGAGCTGCAGCACAGATGCCCAAGAGCCATTTTCAGCTCGTGAGCCACTATTTTTCCACCTCTGATCTATGCTATCACCTGTCCTTGAGCACATGGCCTCATCTCGCTTCCCCTGAGCTCAGTCTTTTTGTGCTTGATGGTAGGGACTAGATCCATGGGCCAGATCAAGGAACTGGAAAGGGGCCAAATAAAAAAAACAAAAACAGCCACGGGCTCTGTTTGGCCCACGAGGTGACGGTTTCCCATCCCTGCCATGTGTGTTTAGCGCTAACTATATTTCATCATCTCTGATTCATTGTCCAGATGACATGACTTCCTGGTTTGGAATTTCTAAGGGTAGTCTAGTTCTTGTAACAGGTGTTGTCAGGGGATTCAGACACTTAAGTGTTGTCAAATATAGCGGTGTTTTTTCCTTTTGTCAGGTTTCTAAGTTAAATTCCTTCATGTAGGTTTTGGAAGTGTACTGTCCAGATATTTCTGTTTTACGTACAATGCTAGTTTTAGGTCTGTTTATTTTGCTTAATTTTTTTGTACGTTTGCTATGAGGCATGGATGTCTGGCACTTTCCATTTGTGCTAATTTTTATCCCTGTGTCTTCCAGGATGTATTGATTTTAATCTAATCACTGAAATAAGCCAGGAAAAAGCTCTTGATTTAAACCATTATTTCTGTTGGTACTTCTCTTCCTAAACCAGAGGTTCACTTTCCCTGTTGCAACCATTACAATGTGCTGATACCCAGGGCCCTCCAGAGTAAGTGGTTTGTGGATCATGGTCACAGTGTCAAGCAACCTTGCTATTTTGCGTCAGAGACTCAGTCAATCAAATCTTTATTTGGCACGGGCTTCCGCCATGGTCATAAACTTAAAGACAGCACAAGAAAATATAACAAAACATTTCGCCTTGAACAAGGCATACAATAAAACTGCCACCACATATAGGACCAGATAGCATTGCTGACCTCCAATAATTGTATGAAGAATAAAACATACAATTTAATCGGCATAACAAGCTGAATTAGTGTTGAATAACAACCTGTGCGCCCTGTCAAATGACAGTGGCCTAACCATTAGACCATACTGATCCCAGGAGTCTTTACCGATATACCCCCTAAATAGCAATCAGAGTGCACTGATATCCTTCTCCCTCCCCTCCAATTTCCCACGAATAAAAGATCTCCTCTTCAAGGCCAAGAGCATATAAGATGCTAGGGCCTCGATCGTCTCCTTCTGGGATGAGGAGAGAAGTAAAAGGTAGCACCCCTTGGTATCCAGGGAAATCCCCTCTGGCAACAAAGGGACGAGCCATACTGACTGCAAAGCAGTAAAATACGGACATCTCAAGAGAAAATGCTCGGTAGACTCAGTTTCCCCTATATAACACAAACCTATTCTAGAGTTGTACGGAATACACTTATATGAGTGACTGCTGTCTCAACCAGCTGGAACACGTCAGAGACAGCTTGGGGAGATGGGACAAGTGACTGAGAAAGTGCCCACTTCCCCTCTTTCTGAAAGCTACCAAGCTACACTGACAGCCACCTCCCTCACTTCCCCCACGGGCCCCCAACCCCCAGAGTCCACCTATTTCCTAATACTTGATCCCCCTTTGCAGTTTTCTACATTCTTCTCTCAAAACCCACCAGCTCACACCCCGTAGCAGCTCCCTCCATCCTTCAGCCCCAAGCTTCCCACACTCGTGCCCCCTCACCAGAGTCACCACAGGGCTCCCAAGGCTTCCCCAACATTCCAGCAACTCCCACAGCCATAGACATTTGCCGAAGCCACCCAGGAGCTTAGGGCGCTTCCGGTAACAACAGCAACGCCCATTTATTGGATATTAGAAAAAGGCTGTGTCACTTCCCCTCCAATCATCAATTGCAAGGATTGGGAGCCAGTCACCGTGCAGCATGGCTGAAGTGAGGCCGGCTGGATGGAATCTCTGGCGACGGCAGCTGCTGCTCCTTCTCTGAGGGCAGTAGGTTGTAGCAGCAATACTAGCTGCCACCGGGGGGGTCCAAAACTTCTCGGTGCAAGTTCCCGCAGCATGGGGAGTGAGTGGAGCTCCTCACACCACATGACCCACAGGCTTGCTTCCTTTTGGTTTCCTGGACTCCTGCTATGTGGATAAGCTGCTGGTAGAGCAGGCGGGGCCGCAGCAGGACAGAGAAGAGCTCAGCTGAGCATGGAGGCAGAGAGGAGAGAGCTGGTGAGCGCTAGGCAGCAAAATAAGGAACAAGGTGCATTCCATACCCGCTTGATACGGAACATGATACAGGACAGTTCCGTAAAAAACGGAACAGGTGGCAAGACTACCTCGCAGCCAGGCTGGATGAGGCCTAACAGACAGGAAGGCACATATTAACCCGGTTGGGCAAACCTTGGCCCAGGCCGCATCTCTGACCTTCTCCAGATGACCTGTCCAGTAACAGCCACCCACCCCAAGGAAGATGTGGGAGAACATCTGGCAGCCACCGAACTGACGAGCAGGTGACTCATTTGTTCTCCTCCTATGTTAGCTTATTCACAATATGAGGTTGCAACCTGTAGAACAAGGCCTTGGTTGAAAGAAAAAAGGCTGAAGTGAATAGGAACAAGAGTGAGAAATGAGATTCATACTCATGACAGTCCACAAATCTACATGCCTCCTGCCAATTGGTTTTTCTCTTTTCTCCTCCTCTTTGTCCAGAGCCAAAATTTTAGTATCTGGTCAGTGTTTTCCCAAACAGAAACAGCACAAGGGTGCCTGCAACTAGAAAATCCATCCAGAACTGGCAACTGCCAGTTTGCATACATGGCAAGTATTACAGTCCAAGAGCCTAGTATGCATACTTGGCATTCCTCCTACCTACACCTACCGCAGGCAAACCATGTGGCCAGGGTGGGATCTACCATACTCTGTAGAGCATAGGCTAATCACCCTCAGAATTTCTTACTTGGAATCAAATCCGAACTAAGCTAGCAAAGATGACTGAAATAAGCATTGTTATGTTAGCAAAGTTGTGTGTTTAATTCCAATATTATTTTGAATCTGAAAATTTCTTATTAGGAAATCCTCTTTACACAAGAAGCCATTAGACTGTCAACAGGTTATTTCATGTTTGTTAGTACAACTTGCAAAACAATAGCTGCTTTTCAAGATTGCTTTATGTTGAACATACAATGTGGTGTAAAAGAAGATATTCATATGATTTGTTCACAGATTGCTTCTTTGGTCAAGGTAACAGTTTCCATGGTACAGGTGGTCGTGGCAACAAGCTTGCACAGATGCGCTATAGTCTGAGAGTACTGAGACCTATGGTGTCCCTTGGTGATGATGCTGTGAATCTTGATCTGTGTGACCAGGGAGTAATTAACCAGCTGTTGGGTAAAGTGTAGCTTAAGTTCTGTTATTTATTTATATTATGTACAGTTTGTTTGTAGTTGAAATGTTCAAACTAGGGAGATTATGTTCTAAAACATCTTTTAACATGTTCAGCGTTACCTACTCTTTGTTGTTCAATTCTTACGGTATTTTCAGACATTACGCTGGCCCGATTCACAACAGTGAATCCCCGGTGGGGGTGAATGAAACAACCACCACCCCTTGGCCAAAAGAAGCCCCGAACAGACGTGCCGGCTGATCCCGGCGGAGAATCGGGGAGGGGGCAGGCTCGCGCAGCGCAACGTGCAGCCGCATGGTC
>QEPC01007042.1:714627-785835 GCA_003113815.1 Sphenodon punctatus
TAATAATAATAATAATAATCACTTCAGTAACTGAAATAATGTTCACTGCTAATAACTTTTGGTTAAAATTAAATTAGATTCATTTGAACTGGTGGTTTATGTATGAAGCTTTCAGAACTCATTAATTTCAAAATCTGTGAACTTTCACCTAAATCCACTGAAATCCAACCGAATAACTTCTGTTGACTGCAGTACAAACAGGAACACACACTGTCTGTGTGTATTTAATTTGGTAAATGTTATACTAGGAGAAGATTATGTAACAGAAGTACAAAGTGAAGCTGCTCAGTCTGTGTCCCTACATATATACAGGAGACTATCCCCTTGTGCGATAAGAAGAGCTTAAATGAATATTCCCAGAGAATCCAATATCTGACACATCTGCCTATTTCATTGTGGTCCAGATGAAGCGAATACAAACCACTGTTCACTGCTGCTTCACCAAATATACGTTTCAGTTATGATTTGGTTATTTCATTTATCTTAATATTTCAGTTATTTTGGTTGGTCATTTTGAAATTTCATTTACTTTATTTTGGCACTATTTGTGCTATTGCACATGCACAATAGATGAAGCAAAGTAACCAAAACAACTGAGATGACCAACCTGAAGAGCTGAAATATATTAAATAACAGAACTGGAATATCCAAGTTAACAGACAGGCAAATATCCATTTCAGTCATGAATATTGCTCAGGTATTCAGAGGCCTATATGCAAAAACGACTAGTATTTATGAATACCAAATCCACTATTAGTTGAAATGATTTCTTGGTAGAGCTGAACAATCTTGTCTATGCATATATCATTTATTGGTCCGTTTGGGTGAGCTGTGAATTCAGGACTTGTTCAAAAATAAAAGTTCTTTTAAAATGAGCACATTCCTAATCATCTTCATATATTTAAAACGGAGTACAGCACATTCAGTATTAGAGGATTTGCTCTACATGATGGTCTGAAAAGTAGGGAACTTCAAATAACGCAAAGTACAAGAGAGAAGTAAAAGGCTTGATTTCCTCACTTACAGTGACGGATTGGACCGTAACTTGACTGGATACTTATTAATTCCTCAAAGCAAAGTTCACAAAGTTTAACTTAAAATTAGCTACTGTTTTGCTGCCACAAGTTTTATAAATTACATGAGCTTATGATAGGAAAGTTGTACAGTATTGATAGATTGCCACAGAGAACTTGTATATGAATGCTAATTGTTAACATATTAGTAAGGGTAGTAACTGAATATGAAAAAGACTTTGTAAAATTGAAAATTGGCATTTTCCATCTATTGCTCTTACCAGATATTTTAAAAAATACAACAAACAACTCCAAAGAAAAAGATGATGCAATTGTGATGGAAATTCAGACTGATATACTGCTTATACTGTCTACTCTTTGTGAAAATGATCCTCATAGAAAGGTTTGTATTCTTTTTGTGGTATAAGAAAAGTCCAATATTCATTTTTGTTAAGATTTCAGTACCATTATTTTCAAAGTTATGTATCATTTCCACTTTTACAGTCAAGTGAGGCACTGACCCTCAAGTCATCATGTCTTTTGTTTCTAATCCCTGTTCCTTTTCAGAGTTGACATTTTGGTCACATATAATTAAGCAATGTCTTTGCATACCTTTCATTTAATAAAATCAGGATGTCTTTATATGCTGAGCTGATACATACTTTCTCCCCTGTCTCCGGTGAACCTCTCCGATGGGTAGCTCTGCGCTTGGCCGCTGGAGGCAGAAGAGTGCAGTCTCTGTTGCGCCTGCGTTGTGGAGCTAGCCCCCCGCTCTTCAATCTTTCTTCTGCCTTCGGGCTTGGAGCATTTTTGCCGTGCTCGGCGCCTGAAAGACAAATTAGACAGGGTTTTCAGGTTAAACTTAGGTGAAAGGCTTGCCAGAAGGGCACTGAGTGCCCTGAGAGCAACAGGGAGCGGAGCTGAATCAACAGCCGCAGGACAGCGGAGTTCCGGCAAGGCTCAAAGAGAGGTGGGGGGTCAGGGAGCCAGGCAAGCAAGCGGGGCCACACAGACAGGGCCAGCCAGCACCAACGGCAGCCCTAACAGTCCGGGCCGGTTCTCTCCTGGTGCCTGGGAACGGGGGATCCGCAGGGGGTTTAGGGTAGTTAGGACCCCCTCGGAGGCAGGGCTCCACCCACCATCCCCCGCTATTAGGAACAGCACCGCAAGCAGTAACGGGTTCCGCCTGCACAACAAGAAACCGCCCAGGCAAGGGGCGGGAAGAAAGTCTGAGAACAGCTCCTTCACAGAGCTGCTTCCAGCTGCAGGCACTACTGTGGGACACAGTCTCCCCGCTATGGAGCAGCAGGGACACTCAGCTCCTGGTGTCCAGATTCATCAGACCCACGAGGATGAACCGCAAGTATCGATGGCCTCTACTATGGGGAAGATATTACAGACCCTGGAGAAACTCTGTGATCTGCACAGCCAGGGGAACCCCAGGCCAGCCTCCCCATCCCCCAAGAGTAAAGGAAAGGGGAGGAAACCTAAGATAGGGTTGGCTGGAGGCCCAGCTAGGAAGGCCCCTAAAAGACAAAAGAGGCCAGAAGGGGGACCTGCAGATCACATCTCTCCTCAGGTTTCTGGGGTCAGCTCTGAAGCAGAGCAACCCCCCAAAAAAGGAGGGAAAATCTGCCCGGTAAATCCCGAAAGAGGTCACAAGAGGGAGCGATAGACCACATCTCCCTTCAGGATTCAGAAGCCAGCTCTGATGGAGAGTAGCCCAGGAAAAGGAGGGAAACTTTGTTAGCCATATTTTCCTCAGGCTCAAGCAACGATACAGACCACGAGGGGGAGGAATCATATCCCACAGGGTCACAGGACATATCCTCAGACCCTCGTGACAGAGACAGGCAATTCCCTCTAAGCTACAGGGAGTCCCTGCTCTCGCAAGTGGCAAAGACATTAGGCCTCAAGGAAAAGCCAGTAAAAGATGGTTCCTCCGATTCCGGAGGAAGAGGAGAGAGACTACATCCCCTCAATACATGGCAGGGAGCAAGACATGCCATTTGATAAGGCCTTTGAAAAGTTAATCTTAGAGGAGTGGAAGCTGCCAGACAAGGCACATAGAATGAACAGAACTCAGTCAGCCCTGTACACCTTCTCTAGAAAGAAGGAAATAATCTTTAAAAATCCAAAGGTAGATGCGGCGGCAGTGTCACTGGCTAGGGAGACAGTCTTCCCCACGGAGGGGGACTGTTACCAAAAGACAATACTGGCAGAGCAGTAGATGGGGCCCTTAGGAGGGGTCTAGAGGCAGCTTCCACCACCACCACTAGGCTGAACGTAATGTCATCATACGTGGCCAGAACGCTCCTCGCCTGGATGCAGGAGGCGCAGGACCCAGAGGTTTCAGGTTCCAAGACCCAGGTACTCGCCTCAAGAATGATGCTAGCCACGACATTCCTCGCAGACGCGACTATGGATGCGATGGGGTGGTCAGCCCGAGCAGTGGCAAGCTCAGTAGCAGCCAGGAGAAGAGTCTGGCTCCGATCGTGGCAGGGTGATATAACAGCAAAAAACCTCTTGGCGTCAGCCCCATACAAAGGGCAGAAATTATTTGGGGTCTGCCTTGATAAGGTGCTGGCAGACGCAAATGATAAGAGCAAAAGTAAAAGCCTCCAGCAGATGGGTACGAAGTTTTTTCGTCCCCAAAGTTACAGGCCCAGACCAGCCTACGGAGGCTTTAAAAGGTTCCAACAGCAGGCAAAAGAAGGGAGGAACAACTTCCCCTTTCAAGGAAGGGGAGGTAAGTTTCCCAGGTACGACAGGCAAAGAGGAAGGGGCCCTCCCTCGGGCCAGTCTAAGCAGAATGCCTGACTATCGAGGGGATCAAAAGGTAGGGGGTGGCTACAACTTTTCTCAGGGATCTGGGAAAAGTCAGTCTCAGACAAATGGGTTCTAGAGATGGATACCACATAGATCTGCTAAGAAGGCCCAGACAAAGATTTCTACCTTCCCCTGCCTCTACAAGACAAGAGAAACAAAGGGCCATGTCACAAGAGATCGAAAGACTCCTTGGCAGTCAAGCAATAGAAAAGGTTCCCCTATATCCGAGGGATCAGGGGCTTTACTCAATCATGTTTCTAGTCCCAAAGAAAGATGGGACATAGAGGGCAATCTTGGACCTCAAATTCCTGAACAGGTCAGTGCGGCCACAGAGGTTCAAGATGGAAACTGTAACCTCCATATCCCAATCCCTGAGGGAGGGAAATTGGTTAGCATCCCTGGACCTGCAGGAGGCATACCTGCATATACCCATTTGGCAGCCACACAGAAGGTGGCTCAGGTTTTGCTACAGAGAACATTATCAATTCAAGGCCCTCTCATTCGGCCTGTCCTTCACCCCGAGGACCTTCATGAAGATCATAGTATCCCTGGTAGCAAACCTCAGGAGGGAGGGGGTACATATTTGCCCGTACCTGGATGACATACTAGTCAGGGCCCCCTCCCTACCCAAGATCACAGCAGACCTGGCCAGGACAATGGAATATTTGTCATTACACGGGTTCTTAATAAATCTGCAAAAGAGCAGTCTCCATCCGACTCTCAGATTGGAGCACCTAGGGATGCTCATAGATACCAACTTAGGAGTCACATTGATACCCCAAGCCAGGCAGGACAAGATCAGGGAACTCATCCGGTTGTTAAAGATCCAAAGGAGGATAAGGTTAAAGACCTTGGCACAGACTTTGGGGCTGCTAGTCTCTTGTACAAAACAGGTGTAATTGGGAAGGCTTCATATGAGACTCTTGCAGAGGCTGCTGCGGCCTATGCAGCGAGAGCTAACAGCGGTGCTCAACCCATGGGTGCGGATTCCCCCAGGGCTAGGTCACTCTATGTCTTGGTGGCTAAGCCCCAAGCCCGTTGCCAAGGGCGTTCCAATCACAGAGCCAGTAAGGCAGACAATCACAACAGATGCCAGCCTCTCAGGCTCACTCCAGGAGCCGCTCAGTCCAGGGGTGGTGGAGCAAGGCAGACCAGGCACACAGTATAAATTACCTGGAACTGAAAGCCATATGTCTTGCAATGGAACAACTGGTTCCAGGGATGGAGAACAGGAACATTTTTATTTGCACAGACAATATTACTGCAAAGGCATATATCAATCACCAGGAGGGGTCCAGGTCACCGATCCTCCACAGGGAATCGGAGATTCTCTTCAGATGGGCCCAGAAGAACATCACCTCCCTGAAAGCCTTGCACATCAAAGGCAAAGACCTGGCGGACTAGCTGAGCAGGCAAACTCTGGACCCACACGAGTGGTCGCTGAACAAGACAGTCTTCAAGGATCTCGTGGCAAGGTTCAGCCTCCCAGTGATGGACCTGTTCGCCAACCAGCGCAACACACAACTACCCAGATTTATGGCAAGAACTCAATGTGCGTCGGCGGAGCCGGTGGATGCACTGAACCAGCCCTGGCCAGCGGGACTCTTGTATGCGTTCCCACCTATTTCCCTGATCACCAGAATCATAGACAAGACCATCAAGGAAGGGGCTCGTGCCGTCTACTCATAGTAACCCCGTGGTGGCCTCAGAGAACATGGTTTTCCAACCTCGTAACCCTCAGCCATGGGAGATACGTGTCGTTGGGAACAGACCCAGCATTGTTAACAGCGGGGCCTCTCCGCTGCAACTATCTACACAACCTCAACATGACAGCGTGGCTCTTGTCAGAGAGACCCTAAAGAAGAGAGCTTACTCGGATTCAGTTCTCGCTACACTCCAACATGCCAGGCGCACAGCAACAAGAAGGGCGTATAGGGCTACCTGGAAGGTGTTCGCCTTGTGGTCGGCTGACAGGGCTTTGGACCTGTGTACAGCAGGGGTCAAAGATATCCTGCAGTTCCTTCAGGAGGGACTGGACAAGGCCCTTAAGCCAAGCACACTGACAAGACAGGCAACGGCAGTAGGCTCTGTCCTGAAAGCAATGACCGATAGACAGGTGTCGACACACAGCCACATCAGGCAGTTCCTTAAGGCAGCAAAGGCTCTATCGCCACCAGTACAGCACAGATACCCTACTTGGGACTTAAATTTAGTTTTGGACGCTCTTACTAGACCGCCCTTCAAGCCGTTAAAGCATATTTCGACCTATATGCTTACGCTTAAGGCAGTGTTTCTCATAGCTGTAACGTCAGCTAGGCGAATTTCAGAATTGGGAGACTTATCAATTGAGGAAAACTTCTGTTCTTTTCAAGAACAGTTGGTTACGCTCCGAGTGGATCAGGCATTTGTTCCAAAAGTAAACACTCCGTTCCACAAGAATCAGGAGATAGTGCTGCCATCCTTTTGCCCAAACCCAAAGCATCCTAAAGAAAAGGTTTGGCATAAATTAGACTTAAGAAGGGCACAAAAAACGTACCTCCGTAGAACCCAGGGGTTTAGGTCAACCTCAGCTCTATTTGTGAACCTTAGAATAGGTTACAGGGGATCCAAGGCCTCGAAAACACTCATCTCAAAATGGGTGAAACAATGTATTCAGGAGAGCTATAGGGCAAAAGGTAAGGTGCTTCCAATCCAAATTTGGGCACACTCAGTAAGGAGCGCAGCAACGTCCTATGCTTTTAAAGCAAGGGCTCCTTGCGACGAGATCTGCAGGGCGGCCACATGGTCGTCCCTGCATACCTTCGTAAGGCATTATAAGATAGATACCTACAAATCAGCAGATGCTGCTTTTGGGAGATGGGTGCTGCAGGCAGTGTTGGATTCGTCCGGCACTGTTTGCTTCCACCCATAAGGATGTATAGGGCTTGGGTACATCCCATCGGAGAGGTTCACCAGAGACAGGGGAGAAAGAAGAATTGGTCACCTACCTCAGTGAATTCCTTTCTTCCTTGTCTCCGGGGAAACTCTCCACCCCTCCCTACAAGACAGCGCCAAAAAAAAAAAAAAAGAATGAAGGAAAAGAAAGTAAGAAGCAGATAAACCCATTAGCCCTCACTCAGGAGGGTTAGAACAGTGGGGGACAGGAAGTAATAGTGTCCCGGTAGTCTGGTATAGCAATTAGATTCTCTGTTGCCCTTAATAGTTTATAGGGCTGTTATTAAGTATGACTGCAACCTAATGCAGAGTTTGTTTGAGTTATTGGTAAACAATATTCAGTGGAAGTGGACAGCGGCCCTACAGCTTGGATACAGACTGAAGAGCAGGGGGCTAGCTTCACAACGCATGCGCAATGGAGATTGTACTCTTCTGCCTCCAGTGGCCAAGCGCAGAGCTACCCATCGGAGAGTTTCCCCGGAGACAAGGAAGAAAGGAATTCACCGAGGTAGGTGACCAATTCTCCTTTTTGTAAACAAAGGAAATGCAAGTATAGATTTATTTTTTTCCTAGTCTCTGCTGGCATATTCCTTTAATTTCAGTTAGAAATAGAATAATGGAATTGTAGGGTTGGCGGGTACATCGAGGGTCATCTAGTCCAACCCCTGCTTTAAGGCAGGACATCCTCGGTCTACCTATAGCGTTGCAGAGAGATGCTTGTCCAGACAGGTTTTGAAAACAAAAACATCCATCCAAAGAGGACCCTTTTGTTTGCCATCCTGGGGTAGCTGGGACTCTCAGTTCTGTCACTACTGGAATAATTTCTAATTACGAGGGAAGATTATTGCAAACAAACTACTTAATTTTTATTTCTTTGAAATTTTATCAGGTTTAGTTCTTCAAGAATAATATGGTTTTAATATTTCATACAGGAACTCTTTGGTTCTGAAGGAGTTGATATAATTATCCAGTTAATGAAGATAGATCCAAATAAGTTCTATAGTGGACTGGGTCATAACCGACTCCTTTTCAGCACATTGGACTGTTTGTGGTATGTAAGGAGCTTATATTGGCACATATAATTGTTGAAAAGTGACTGAATCCTGCCCTGTTGCTGCTTTGGACCATCGCCATGCTGAAGTGCTACAAGAAAGGTTGGAAACAAAAATGAATCAAAGCCTTCCTTGGTTCTAGGACCACCTGGAGGCCAAATTGCTCTGAAACCTGTGTAAAGTTAGCAACTTTTTAGCAATAAAATCTAGGATAGAGAAATGTATAGAACAAATCATACCTAATTAATATGTTTAAAATGTAACAGCAAAGCTGTGTACTACTACTTGTACTGTAATTTCTATCCATTTGATATGTAGTAAATACCAGAAATTTGTTTAATGGTGTGCATCTAGTTTGTAAGGTAAAAAGTGCTCTAAATAACATATTTTCACCTAAGGTGCTGTGTCTTGGGATGTTACATTGCAGAAGACTATTTTCTTGAAAAAGAGGGCATTTTTCTCATCCTGGATTTGCTGTCAGTAAGTATGGTTATTAGGGAATAACAATTACACTAAAAACATACAAAATATCATCTTTCCTTTTTGTTATTGCACTTTCCCAAAATAATTTTTTTTAAGCTGCTTTTTTTCTGGTAGTAAAGCAGCAACACAAACTGGCAAATGCATGTAGTATATAATACACATTTCTCATTGTGTCAGTGGGGCAGGGGAAAGGGGCGTTGAACCGGGTGACCCGGGAGGGGCCTAACCCCCCACCCTCCCACCTATCGAGTATCCCCACGCACACGCTCAGGCACCTACTCAGGCAGGGGTCTATCTGGGAATACAAGCCCGTCAGGATAGTGTGTGGGCCGTTCCTTGGGCTTGCGCACCTGGAACTTAGGCCCCTATCATCATAGGGCGCTCGATGAGGAGTAGGGGCCTGAGCCACAGGAACCCAGTCTGTCTCCACACACTGCTCCCACACTCCAGGGGGGACAGGGGGGAAAACGTGAGGGAGGCGTGCCCGGGAAGAAGGGGGTAGGGCCCAGGAAGACAAGATGGCGGACGGGACTCAGTCAGATACAACGGGGGGATAACTGCAAGGTAGCTCCAGGAAGGGAGGAAGGTTCAGGGATAAGGCGTCACACTCAAAGCACTCACTCGCTCACTTGTCACAAGGGAAGGGGGGTAGGAAGGCACACACACACACACACACACTACAATAATGTTCTAAGTCTTTAGGGCTTAGTCACGCGCTCAATACTTAGCTCCGTCAAGGGCCGGTTTCCACTCAATCACCAGCGCCGAGTGTCTCTCGGCGCTGGTTTTTATATGCCTAGCCCCGCCCCTCTGCGTGCCCCCGCAAGCGTGCGGAGCGCCGCAGGGGGGGCGTGGCCTCCTTCCGTTTTTGGCCTCTTGCTGGCTTTTCGCCCTGGGGCCCTGCCTGAGTGTGCTGTACGGGCGGGGGCGCCCCTCCCTCCTGCCGGGGGGGCGGCGGAGGCGGCGCCTCCCGTTCCTCTTGCGTCGCCGGCACCGGAGCCGGGCCCGTGCGCCGTGGTTGGCCCCGCCCTACTCGTCGGCCCATGACAGTACCCCCCCGCCGAGGCCCCCGGCCAACCCCCCCCAACGGGGAGGGCTTGGAAGGGTGCCGGCGGTGGAAGGCACGAACCAAAACAGGGGCGTGGACCGCGGCCGCCGGCTCCCAGGAGCGGTCCTCGGGGCCATAACCGACCCAGTCTATAAGATACTGGAGCCGACCGTAATGACGGCGGGCATCCAAGATTGCCCGCACCTCGTACTCTGTATCTGTGGGACCGGGACATGGGGGCAGGGAGGCAGGGGTCGGGTGCGCCTCATGGGCCCTTTTTAAAAGGGCCACGTGAAACGTGGGGTGAATGCGAACCTGAGGAGGCAGACGAAGTTTATACGTTACGTCATTTAATCGTTTGAGGACGGGAAAGGGGCCCATGTAACGGTCGTCAAGTTTCGCAGAGGGTCGGGTCGACGGGTACTGGCAACGGTTTACCCAGACCAAGTCGCCAGGTTGAAAGACGGGTGCCGGGACGCGGTGTTTATCCGCTGCCGCCTTGTATCGCTGTCGAGCTTGTTTTAAGGTGGTTTGGGCTACCCTTTGGACTTCTTGAATTCGTTGGACGAGGGCTCCTGCGGCCGGAATAGTCGAGGCAGGGAGGTCGAGGATCCCAATCTGCGGGTGGAACCCATAGGAGATGAAGAAAGGGGATTCTCCAATGGAGGCATTGGGCGCATTGTTGAGGGCAAACTCGGCAAGGGGGAGCCATGTGTACCAATCATCCTGGAGGTATGAAGCGTAACATCGGAGATACTGCTCCAAGTTCTGGTTCATCCGTTCTACCTGACCGTTGGCTGCCGGATGATACGCGGTGGTGGGTGTTACTGTTACTTGCAAAGCTGAAAAGAGTGCCCTCCAAAACCGGGAAGTAAATTGGGTTCCCCGATCGCTTCGGATCTCTTTCGGGCATCCGTGTAATTTTAGAACATGGCGTATAAATAAAAGCGCTGTTTTGCGGGCTGAGGGAAGACCCTTACATGCTATGAAATGAGCAACCTTGGTAAAGTGGTCTACTGCTACGAGGATCGTGTTGTATAGTCGCGAGGGCGGAAGATCCACAATAAAATCGAGGCCGACCCGTTGCCAGGGTCCTTGAGGTGGTGTTGCTAGTTGAAGGAGCCCACAGGGGGGCCTTCTGGGCGTTTTTGTCCGGGCGCACACTTCACATCGTTCGATATGCTGCTGCACGTCGGGGATTACTGATGGCCACCAGAAGTGCCTTCGAATCATCTGGATTGTGCGTTGGGGTCCAGGGTGTCCGGCCAAGGGGGCATCGTGGTGGGCTTGTATTAAGAGGGTCCTACACGACGGGGGAATGAAGACTTGATCCTGTTTTTTCCAGAGTCCATCGATGCATCGCCAGTCGGGTGTGGGCGCTTCCGGAAGCTCTGCCTGAGTAGCAGTCCTCAATTGTTCGGCCGTGATATACGAAGCGGCGAATACCTTGGCCGGGAGGATCGTGCCCTGCGACTTCTGGGTCTCGTTCTTGCCTTCCTGGCACCGGGAGAGGGCGTCCGCAAGGATATTGAGGTGCCCGGGCCTGTACTGAATATGAAAATCGAACCGGGCAAAGAAAACCGCCCATCGGGCGTGGCGGGCGTTATTTATTTGCGCGGTCTGCAAAAAGGTGAGATTCTTGTGGTCTGTAATTACCTCCACTGGGTACGCGGCGCCCTCAAGATAATGGCGCCACGTCTCAAATGCGGCCTTGATGGCCAGCAGTTCTCTATCGAAGATAGAATAATTTTGCTCTGCCTGTGTGAGCTGCCGAGAATAGTAGGCACAGGGCAAGGGGTGCTGTGACGCAGTCGGCTTTTGTAACAAAACGGCTCCGAGGGCCGTACTAGAGGCGTCTGCTTCTACCCAAAATGGTAATGTGAAATCGGGGTGGTGCAGAAGAGGGGCTTGAGTGAATGCCTGTTTGAGGAATTCAAAGCTTTTCTGCTGTGGTTCTCCCCACACATACGGGCGATTTTTCTTAAGTAGGCTTGTTAGGGGGGTGGTGATGGCCGCGTATTGGGGAATGTAATGCCTGTAGTAATTTGTGCTCCCCAAGAAACGCTGGAGGGGTTTGACGGCTTTAGGAGCCGGCCAGTGCTGGATTGCTTCTATCTTTCGGAGGTCCATCCGGATTCCCGCAGGAGAGATAATGAATCCTAGGAATTCTACCGTGGTCAGGTGGAAGGCACACTTCTCCCCCTTGCAGTAAAGCTGGTTTTCCCTCAGTCTTTGAAGGACTTGACACACGTGTGTGTAGTGTTGTTCTCGTGACGTAGAGTAGATAAGGATGTCGTCTAGGTATGCTATGACGAAAACATCTAAAAAATCTCTAAGAATGTCATTTATAAAATGTTGGAAGGTAGCGGGGGCGTTGGCCAGGCCGAACGGCATTACCTGATACTCGTAGTGCCCGTATCGAGTCCGGAAGGCGGTCTTCCACTCATCCCCTGCCTTGACTCGCAGGAGATTGTACGCCCCCCGGAGATCTAGCTTGCTGTAGATAGTAGCCCCTTGTAGGCGATTCAAAAGTTCCGGAATCAAGGGGAGAGGGTACCTATTTTTGATGGTAATAGCGTTCAAGCCACGATAGTCGACGCAGGGGCGGAGCCCCCCGTCCTTCTTGGATACGAAAAATATAGGAGCCCCCGCCGGGGAGCACGAGTGTCGGATAAACCCGCTTTGCAGGCTTTCGTCTAAATATCGCCGCAGAACCTTCAATTCTGGCGCCGACAAGGCGTAAATCCGGCCAAAAGGGGGCTCGGTCTGCGGGAGGAGGTCGATGGGGCAATCATAAGCCCTGTGCGGAGGCAACTCTGTGGCTTGTCTCTTGCTGAATACCTCCGCAAAGGCTGCGTATTCCGGGGGCAGCCGAAACCCCAGGGTGGGGGCCAGCTCCTGGGTCCCGGCGGCGAGCTGCGGAATCGTGGGGGGTGCTTGGACACACCTCTCCGTGCAATGGGGCGAGACGAAGCGCACCTGCCGGGCGGCCCAGTCCACCTGGGGGTTGTGAAGAGTCAACCAGGGTAATCCCAGTACTACCCGAAAGAGAGGGGTACACACCAGATCCAGGGAGAGTGTCTCTTGGTGAGCCCCGATCGTACACCGGAGGGGCCGGGTCTGCCGTTTTACGGGTCCCGATATCAACGGGGAACCATCTATGGAGTGCACCTGCTCCGGGGTCGTCTTGGGTGTCGTGGGAATCGCCTGTTCCCGTAGGAGCCCTTCATCTATAAAGTTTCCGGAGGCCCCGGAGTCCACCATGGCCCAGACGACGAAAGAGCGGTCAGCGGTTATAGAAATCGTAAGAGGAATCCGCAGGTGGGTGCGTACGGTTGCGAGCGTAGCGGGAACTACGTTTATGGCCGGGGAGTCCCCGCTCCTTCCCGGCCTCGGGCATTTCCCGGGCCTCGGCGGTCCGGAGGAATAGAGGGACAGTCGCGAATGAAGTGGCTCGCTTCCCCACAGTAGAAGCATGCCCGTGCTTGGCGTCGTCTTTCCCTCTCCTCCTTGGTCAATGGCCCCCGTGCAGCTCCAATCTGCATCGGTTCTGGTTCGGAGCTTTTAACCGGACCCGGCGGGGTCAGGGGAACACCCACGGGGCGTGGGAAGAAGCCCCGACTGTCTTGCCTTCGCTCCCGACGCCTTTCTGCCAAGCGGTCCTCAATGCGCAAAGCCAGCGTGGCGATGTCCTCCCATGCATCAGGGAGGGCCGTGAAGGCTAACTGGTCCTTCACGTCGTCGCCCAGCCCCCTACGGAACATGACTCGTAACACGTCTTTGGGCCATTGGAGTTCTAAGGCTAGCTGGCGAAATTGCGTGATATACTCGAGCAGTCCCCCACGCCCCTGTTTCAGGGCGAGGATAGCGGTCTCCGCATCCCGTACTCTATGGGGGTGATCGAAGAGGCTCGTAAACTCCCTCATGAATGCAGGGTAATTCCCCAATAAGGGACTATCCCCTTGTAACAAGGTCGTGGCCCATTCTAAGGCAGTACCCCCTAAATTCCCGATAACACAGGCAACCTTAAGGGCGTCGGTGGAGTAGGTCTGGGGCTGCATCGAAAAAGTTAACCGACACAGGGCCGCGAAGCCCTGGAAGGCCTTTCGGTCCCCCATGAATTTTTCTATCTGGGGCCCCCGGGGTTCTCGGGGAAGGTGCCCCACTGGGTGCTCGGCCCTCTGGGGCGGAGCTTCTGCTTGCCCCCCAGCGGCGCCCAACCCCCCGGGGCTAGCCTGCAACTGAGCCACCGTTCTCGTGAGGGCTTGTTGGTTATCGTGCAGTACCCGCACATCCATGGACACGGCTTGCATGGCCCGTGTCAATTCCTGCATTTCTTTGGCAATATCCATTGATAGGGGGGGAGCTCCCCAAATGGGGAGAAAGGGAAGGAGTTTAAGGCTGGTGATTCTGTCAGTGGGGCAGGGGAAAGGGGCGTTGAACCGGGTGACCCGGGAGGGGCCTAACCCCCCACCCTCCCACCTATCGAGTATCTCCACGCACACGCTCAGGCACCTACTCAGGCAGGGGTCTATCTGGGAATACAAGCCCGTCAGGATAGTGTGTGGGCCGTTCCTTGGGCTTGCGCACCTGGAACTTAGGCCCCTATCATCATAGGGCGCTCGATGAGGAGTAGGGGCCTGAGCCACAGGAACCCAGTCTGTCTCCACACACTGCTCCCACACTCCAGGGGGGACAGGGGGGAAAACGTGAGGGAGGCGTGCCCGGGAAGAAGGGGGTAGGGCCCAGGAAGACAAGATGGCGGACGGGACTCAGTCAGATACAACGGGGGGATAACTGCAAGGTAGCTCCAGGAAGGGAGGAAGGTTCAGGGATAAGGCGTCACACTCAAAGCACTCACTCGCTCACTTGTCACAAGGGAAGGGGGGTAGGAAGGCACACACACACACACACACACGCTCTACAATAATGTTCTAAGTCTCTAGGGCTTAGTCACACGCTCAATACTTAGCTCCGTCAAGGGCCGGTTTCCACTCAATCACCAGCGCCGAGTGTCTCTCGGCGCTGGTTTTTATCTGCCTAGCCCCGCCCCTCTGCGTGTCCCCGCAAGCGTGCGGAGCGCCGCAGGGGGGGGCGTGGCCTCCTTCCGTTTTTGGCCTCTTGCTGGCTTTTCGCCCTGGGGCCCTGCCTGAGTGTGCTGTACGGGCGGCGGCGCCCCCCCCTCCTGCCGGGGAGGCGGCGCCTCCCGTTCCTCTTGCGTCGCGCCGTGGTTGGCCCCGCCCTACTCGGCGGCCCATGACACATTGTATCTTTTTCCTTAAAAATAGTTGTTGGTGTTAATTTCATTACATTTTAATGCATCCTATTTTTTAAAATCTCTTTATAAATATGCAGACAAAATTTAAAAACTGGCCACCTAAGAACTGTTTACACAAGGATTACAGGTGTATGTACAAGGTTTATGCTAGATGTGAGGTGGCAAGTTTTGTATATTTGGCCGTCAGTATGTTTCCATTTTAACTTTGAAGGTAGTATATCTTTGTGAGTTAAACTGTTTACATCTCTGCTTTTTTTCTTCTTCTTCAAAGTTAAATCAAAAGAACATATGCAACCTAATTCTTGGAATATTGGTTGAATTTTGTGACAATCCTAAAACCACACGTCATATTAACACCTGGCGGGGGAAGAATAACCAAACAGCAGCTAGCCTCCTAGTACATTTGTGGAGACAGGAGGAGGCAGAGTTGGGAGTCAAACATGACCAACATGGTAGAATTGTTGGTAAGTGTTAACAATCAGTGTACCTGTTAAATAAAATAGCAAATCAAGTATTTTCAGATACGCTTTTCAAAAATAAGTCCATGACCTTAAATCCCATTCTTAATTATATTTTTCTGCATCTGACCAGAAATTCCACTGTAAGGGAAGTTTTAATTTTGTTAAGGTCTTTCCACTAGATGGCATTTGTCTCATCTGGTGAGCCACAACTGTTACTAGTATCCGTTCTCCATTCCTTCTTAATGATTCACAGCTGAACAGCTTTATGCTGCAGCTCTGTTTCAACATACTGGGATGGGATAAAGATTAATTCAAATATTTTCCCTCTTAATATTGACAGCTTCTGGCAAACAACGTTCTATACAGACATAAATGTAAACTGATGAATGGGAAAGCTTTATTACAGGCAGCCAGAAGAAAACTGCAGAGACAAGATTAGAATTTAACTAGGGGCCACATCTTTACTGAGGGCGTTTATAGACGATCCCACTCACAAGCGGGATCATTCACTTGCGGGATCGGGCACCTGCCTTCCTCTTTACGCCGTGTCTGATGCTCAGAAGAGCATCAGACACGACGTAGAGTATTTGCGCACGTGCGCACTCGCCCAAAGAACCAGGAAGTGCGGCGTGAAGCCGGCACAGCGGCGATCCGCCTTTAAGGGGGCAGGATCGCCGGCCCGGCTTCACGCGGCACCGATCCGGCATTAAAGCGCGCCGGTGGATTAGACAAGCGGCAACAATGGCGGCTGATAAAGGGATCAGCCGCCATTTCCGCCTCGTCTATAAACGCCCTGAGAATCTGCCAAGAGACAGCAAGGGTATCTCCTTAGCAGTCCCTCCAGTAATCCAGCTCACACAATCCTAGCCCTCTCCGGCTTACAGCTGTGTCATATGGTGTGACCTCTGCAGAGAGGCTTTCTAAAGGGTTGCCTGGCCAGCCAGGTGCTAGCTACAAATAATAATAATAATAATTCCCCCTGCCTTACATGGCACTTGGAACGCTTCACATTACATAAGCATAAAATATAAGAATTTAAAACAATAATAAAATACTTTAAAATAGGGGAAGGAAAAAGGGAGAAGAGATATTGTGAGGAAACCGGCAGTGGATCCTAAAAGCACCTAGAAAATAAATTTGTTTTCAGCTGCTTTTTCAAGGTAAGGAGAGAGGAACTGAGATGGACATCCGGAGGGAGCAAGTTCCACACCAAGGGGCCTGCCACAGCAAAAGCCCGATCACCCGCTGACTTAAGATGTGATGGCAGAACCCCCAAACAGCGGGTGGTTCCTGAGCATAGATACCCGTTGTTGTGAGATTCCAGAAGTAGGTCTCGAATATAGCCAGGGCCTAAACCATTCAGGGCCCTAAAAACCAGCAGCACAATTTTAAACTCAATCCATCGCTCCACAGTCAGCCGGTGCAGAGAAAGCAGGGCAGGTGTAATATGACCACGGCTTCCTAAACCAGTAAGTAGCCGTGCTGCCACATTCTGAACAAACTGCAAGCAAATGTTCAAACAAGCTAAGCTGGGCCCCTGCCATGGGTAGGTACTGTGCTTACTCTTTCTTGTAGAGGAGAATGGGGAAGGGCAAACTAAAGATGGAAGACGGAGGACTCCCCCACCTCACCATCCAGGTAAGCACAGCTATGACCCCTAACTCCCAAGCAGCCCAACTTCCTGCCAGGCAAGCATTCCATCATGCTGCCCACTAGTCCCCTCCTGCAAAGGTGACACCTTTTGTGATACTCCCATTAGTCCTGCTTTATTCTCCTTGCTGGGTTGCTGACGAGGTCACCAAGGCTGTGGCCCAAAAGAAGTTCAAACATCACCTAACTACACTCCACCCTTCCTTTTAACTAGTTGGGGTACTAACCCACTATCCTATAACATGGGGATTCTCCTTCTGTCCCCTGTCAGTGCTCCGCACGGGTAGTTCTGCGCGTGACCGACAGGAGGCAGAAGAAGAATTCAATGTGCGCATGTGCAGCTACCCTCCTCTTCAGTCGAAACTTCTGCCTTCAGCTGTTCAGGAGGCGAGCCATCAGGCTCCTGCAAAAAAACCGGAGAGAGAAGCTGCCCCGCAAACCACCCGGGAGCTCACTCGGGGTCCGGCGGGGAGGATCCCAGTCCCTCCCCCCCCCCCAGCCACCTCAAGGATCCAGTTCATCGAGAGAACGGGGGTCAGGCCACTCCAGGTTGCCGCGCAAAGCGCCTGGGAACCTGTTTAAAGGGATCGGGGGAATCGGAGTCCCTTCCCCTGCCCGCTCACGCAACCGCTCACGGAGAGCGAGTCGGGCCGCGCAGTGCCAGTGCCGCCTCAGGCAATCGTGGACACCGTGAGTAGGCCAGTGGGCCATATCCGTTAAAAACCTTCAGGGCTACTAGACAGCCCTATCCCCCCTCGGTACTAGCTAAGACCCAGCATGGAGGGAGCGCCTGGGACTGAGCCGTCTCAGACAACGCAGGGCCAGGGAGCCCCAGCCATGGATGTAGGGGCTCTGGCTGCATCCATTGAAAAGATGCAAAAATCCATAGACAGGCTGTGGGAATTGCAGGGCAAAGGCCCTGGCATCCCCTCCCCCGCTGCCCCGATCGCAAAAAAAGCGGGAAAATCCACTGGCAAAGCAGTGAAGAGGGGCAAGCGGCCACCAGGGGGCGCCATTACTAACCTTCTCAGATCCCCACAGCACTCTTCTGATGGGAGTGATTCTGAGGTGCTAGCTAAGAGGCCTAGGGAGCAAGACCAGTCAGGCCTGGGCCTAGAGTCAGAGGGTGAATCTGACCAGGACTGGGAGGATCTGGATGACCAGACCTCCGCAGACTACACTGACCCCAGAGATAAGCAGAGACAATTCCCCTTCGCCTGCAGGGATGAGTTTATAATGCAAGTGATTAAGACACTGAAACTGGTTGAGAAGCCCCCCAAGGAGGCCTCATCAGACTCACAAGAGGAGGATA
The DNA here is from genome assembly GCA_003113815.1 of Sphenodon punctatus. Lineage (NCBI taxonomy): Eukaryota > Metazoa > Chordata > Lepidosauria > Sphenodontia > Sphenodontidae > Sphenodon > Sphenodon punctatus. The sequence goes on from QEPC01007042.1 coordinate 732,688, forward strand.
ATAGGGATTACATTCCTTCTGTCCATGGCAGAGACTCGGGGGCTCCGTTAGATAAGGCATTCGAGAAACTCATATTGGAGGAGTGGAAGCAACCCGATAAACCAAAGAGGATGAATAAGATTCAATCCTCTTTATATGCTCTCTCCAGAAAAAAGGAACCATTGCTAAAAAAACCAAAGGTTGATGCAGCAGCGGTCTCTGTGGCTAAGCAAACTGTGTTCCCCACAGAAGGGGATTGTTATCCTAAGGATGCCACGGATAGGGGCATAGAAACTTCCTTACGAAGGGGTCTAGACTGTTCCTCCACGGCAATGAGGGTGAATCTCATCTCTTCCTATGTGGCCAGAGCTTTATTGGCATGGACCCAGGAAGCACATGACCCTAATATTTCTGACAGAAGGGCTCAGATTCTTGCTGCTCGTATTAATCTAGCAACAGCCTTCCTTGCTGATGCTACAGTGGACGCCATGGCTTGGTCCGCAAGGGCGGTGTCAACAGCAGTAGCTGGTAGGCGTAAATTATGGCTCAGAACCTGGCAGGGAGACCCAACTGCAAAGAACTTGCTCTCTGCCTCCCCCTATAAAGGTTTCAAGTTATTTGGTGTATGCCTAGACAGTGTCCTCGCAGACGCCAATGATAAAGCAAAGCAAAGAAACCTACAGCAAATGGTGACAAGAAAGTCTTCCTTTCGGACCCCTTACTTCAAGAGCAGAGGGGGATACAGTGCGGGGTATAACCTTTTTCGTCGACAAGGGCAGTACAGGTTCGATCAGCCAAACCGTTTCAATTCCCGCAGAGGGTCTAGAGGCCAGGGGCCCAGACAGGACAAGCAACGCCCTAGACCTTTCACTCAACCAAAAAAGCATGATGCATGACTGGGCCGGGCCCATACAAGTAGGGGGCAGGCTTCAACATTTCTCCAATTGCTGGGCAGATTCAATATCAGATGCCTGGGTACTGGACTGTGTCACTCACGGCTACAACATAGATCTAAAAGGAATTCCACGACAGGGTTTTATCGCATCTCCACGCTCTACAAAACCTCAAAAGCACCACGCAATGCTCCAGGAGATACAGAGACTCCTCTCCATCGGGGCAGTGGAACACGTACCCCCGAACCAGAGGGGTGTAGGCTTATATTCCATCCTCTTCCTAGTGCCCAAAAAGGAAGGGACCTGGAGAGCGGTGCTGGACCTAAAGTCGCTCAACAAATCAGTGAAATATCAACGTTTCAAAATGGAGACAGTCTCCACGATTTGTCAGGTCATCAAGAACGGCGACTGGTTAGCGGCCTTGGACCTCCAGGATGCGTATCTGCATGTCCCAATAGCAGACAACCATCGCCAGTGGCTGAGGTTCTGCTATCAGGGGAACCATTACCAGTTCAGGGCTCTACCATTCGGCCTCTCGTCAGCGCCGAGAACGTTCACCAAGGTCCTGATTCCCTTGATCGCAAATCTTCGGAAGGAAGGAGTCCATATCTACCCTTACCTCGACGATCTGCTCATCAGGGCCCACTCCAGGGAGAGGTCCATGGCAGACGTAGCGAAGACAATCAACTATCTAGAGAACCATGGTTTCCTAGTCAACAAGGCAAAGAGCCACTTGATCCCAACGCGGCAACTACAACACCTAGGAGTACTTATAGATACTTCCTTAGGCACCGCACGCATACCTCTGGACAGACAACAACGCATCAGGAGGATGGTGACCCAGCTGACAGGTCAACCCCGAGCAAGGTTGAAACGCCTAGCGCAGTTGCTAGGTCTGTTAGTATCCTGCACCAAGCAAGTGCAATGGGCGCGCTTCCATCTTCGCCCCTTGCAGCAGCTGCTCAGGCCTATGCAAAAAGAGCTTACGAATGGTCTGAATCCATGGGTCCAAATTCCAAGAGGTTTTCAAAGCTCAATGTCCTGGTGGTTAGGAGACACAACGTTCAGCTCCGGAACTCCACTGGCGGATCCCCCTCGCATAGTCGTAACAACGGACGCCAGCCTGACGGGCTGGGGAGCCCAGATGGGGGCCGCATCGATCCAAGGTCTGTGGTCTCCCATAGAGCGAACCCGGCACATCAATTTTCTGGAACTCAGGGCCATTCGCCTAGCACTAATACAGCTGGCTCCCAGCATACGGAATTCACACATACTGATCTACACCGACAACACGACGGCAAAGGCCTATATCAATCATCAAGGGGGATCCAGGGCACAGGCACTTCATCGGGAGGCGGTGAAATTGTTCACCTGGGCTCAACACAATCTCCTATCAATAAAAGCTCTACACATAAGAGGTGCAGACAACATCCAGGCGGACTGGTTGAGTCGTCAAACACTGGACCCACACGAGTGGCACCTGCACCCGGAAGTATTCCAGTCGGTGACGAGGAGGTTCGGGCAACCAGTGATGGACTTGTTTGCAAGCAACCAATCCAAACAAGTGCAAAGCTACATGGCAAAGTATGCGGACGGGGACGCGGAGGCGGTGGATGCACTCAACCAACAGTGGCCAAAGGACCTGCTGTATGCTTTTCCACCGATACCGTTAATATCCAGGACGGTGATCAAGATCTTCAGGGAGCAAGCTCACGTGATTCTGATTGTTCCGTTCTGGCCACGAAGGCCATGGTTTTCCGATCTGGTGGAACTGAGCTTGGAAACCCCATTCCGTCTTCCATTAAGACCAGACCTGCTCTCCCAGGGTCCTCTCTGGTGCGAAAACATTGCCATTCTACAGCTGACAGCATGGCACTTGAACGCACAGCGTTGAGAGCACGGGGCTATTCAGACGCTGTCTTGAACACCTTACAACAAGCTAGACGGCCGGCCACCAGAAGGGCCTATGGATCCTCCTGGAAGACTTTTGCTCACTGGGCAAGCAACAAAGGGGTGGATCCTACACAAGCTGGGGTGCAGGACATTCTACAATTCCTTCAAGAGGGTTTAGAGAAAGGTCTGAGACCCAATACATTGGCTCGCCAGTCGGCAGCCATTGCTTCCGTATTGCAGTCCATTTCCCACAAGAAGATTTTGCCACATAGACATATTAGGCAATTTCTACGGGCGGCACGTAATATCTCTCCGCCAGTAGTACACAGATGCCCGTCGTGGAACCTTAGCCTGGTTCTAGATGCACTCACGAGGGCCCCGTTTGAACCCATGCAACATGTATCTTTATATATATTGACACTTAAGGTCGTTTTCCTAGTGGCGGTTACATCCGCCCGAAGGATTTCTGAACTTGGAGCTCTATCAATAGATGAAAATTACTGTTCATTTAGTGACCAGTCTGTCACTCTTAGACTAGATGAAGCATTCATCCCTAAGGTGAACTCTACCTTTCACAGGGCTCAGGAGTTAATCTTGCCATCTTTCTGCCCTAAGCCCTCTCACCCTAGGGAAAAAGTCTGGCATACCTTAGATCTCAGGAGAGCCCTTAAGATATACATTAACAGGACTCAGGGAATCAGATCTACTTCTGCCCTGTTCATTAACATTAGGCCTAGTTACAGGGGTAAAAAGGCTTCTAAGGTGCTAATCTCCAAATGGGTGAAACAATGCATAATGGAAGCCTATAGGGCTAAGAACAAGGTTCCTCCCTTACAGATATGGGCTCACTCAGTCAGGGGCGCTGCCACTTCTCAGGCCTTCAAAGCTAGGGCATCCTACGAGGAGATATGCAGGGCGGCAACCTGGTCCTCCCCGCATACCTTCGTCAAGCACTACAAATTGGACGTTTTCAAGTCCGCGGATGCCGCGTTTGGCAGGAGGGTCTTGCAGGCGGTTCTGGAGGTTCCCAGGGCTGTTTGCTCCCACCCATAGTTTCCGGGCTCGGGTACATCCCGTGCGGAGCACTGACAGGGGACAGAAGGAGAAACAAAAATTGGTCACCTACCTCGGTGAATTTGTTTCTCTTCTTTTTCACCTGTCAGTGCTCCGGCCCTCCCTGTCAAACAGCTCTTACCTGGATGGGGAGTCATGTTCCAATACCTTATTTTATCTGCCAGCTTAATGTTCCCTGACTTTGTTCCACTTCAGTGGTGTTAGTTGACAACTCTCATAGAATGTTGGGTTTTCAGTTCAGACCGTAGTTTTTTCTCAGTTCAAGTTACAATTATAGTCTGTTTAGGCCCCTAAGGGGCATGATCATTAATGAGTGTGTATGAGTTTTCCAGACAAAGGACACTATCCTCGGCTTGGTCATCGACTGAAGAGGAGGGTAGCTGCACATGCGCACATTGAATTCTTCTTCTGCCTCCTGTCGGCCACGCACAGAGCTACCTGTGCGGAGCACTGACAGGTGAAAAGAAGAGAAACAAATTCACCGAGGTAGGTGACCAATTTTTGTTTCTCCACCTGACCACTTCTGGGAAAGCAAAAAAAACCTCCCCCAACTAGACTAATTTGAAAAGAGCAGTGTTTCTTCCCAGCCCCTCCAATGAGGTGATTGACAAAATCCACAACAGAGCCATGGAAAGCCATGCCCTCTTATTCCAAGCTACTCAGCCCCAGAGGGAGGGATGCCTCTGGAAACTGCCACAGCACTTCTAAGCTTGGTCGCTTCCCCTCTTTACTCCTCTTATTCTGACAGTCATATGATAGCCATCAAAACCTGCAACAGCCAATTGAGCACCTGCGAGCCATGAGGAGCAGCTCCACTTCAACTGCTCCCTAATGACCCTTCTCTCTCTCAAGGAGGCCACACCTTCTCCCTGATGCCTAGACAACTTCCCCATGTGGGAAAAAGCCTTACCATAATATACTCATTTTTGTGGTGCGTATTCCTTCACACCAAAATTAGTTAAAGTAGTCTGAATGATATTCTTCAGTATGCACCAGCATACATAAGAGCACATGTTTTGTGAGAAATAATGAAGCATTCATAGTGAAAGATATCCATAGGCTTCTGTAGTGTTCGATTTGTGTGAACGTCTTCAACCTAAAGCAAAGCATTATGAAAGCTACTCTATTTCTAAGGATTGTGGAAATGATTTATCAATTTTTTTTTTCTTTTTCATGCTACGAAAGATGTAAAGAAACCTTTGGTTAGTCGTTTCCAGGAACAGCAAGAAGTGACTCCTATGCCTGCCAACTGCCCCACCTTTGATATCATGGAAGTCTCTGAAAACACAAGGGCAAAAATTTATTCTATCTTATTCAGACTAGGTAAGGACTATGAATTACATCCCCATTATGAAGTTTGCTGTTAATTTTAACTTATTTGCCTGTGAAGGGTGCCTGCCTACATATTTCGAAGGCCTACTATTTTTGTGTGGCCAAGAAAAACACAATGCTGTGGGCCAAGAAACAAAGTAGAATTGAAATAGGTTACACAGAATTTGGGCAGTTTTTATAGGATTTCAGAATATGTAACATAGCTCTAGTTGAAGCTATGCCATGTACTGATTCTACTACTAGCTATGATATGGAGTATCCAAAATTCGGTATTCTCAAACGCTTAATTTCACGTCTGCAACCTGCAAAACATACTAATTAGGTATGCTTCTTGGCTTAACTGCAAGTATTTTGTGAATGTAAAGTTTGTAATGAGATTTGGGCAAATTATATAAATAAACTGTTAGTGGGTTATTATTGATAAGTGCAAAGGTGAGAAAATCCCAGCTTTCTGTGTCAACTGTATTTTTCACCCCAGCTGTTTGTGTTTGTTTTGTTCTTAGCAACAACTTCTTACAAAGTACTTGATCTGATATGCTTGCAGCCAGTGGTTGCAGAATCTGTAAGAAGCTCTCACTTTTAAATCCTAGAAATAAATATTCAAATAAATAGAATCAAATATTCTGTAGCGTCTCTCTCTCTCTCTTATTGGTTACTTCTAACTTAAACCATTCTTGATGGTGCAACTGTTTTCTAAAACCATAGCATTCTGCATAAGGAAAAATGTAACTTAGTTTGTACACATAGAACTTAATTTAACAGTCATACTTCCTTGCCACACACAAATAGTAAAGGAATTGCAGTAGCTACGGCAGCACAGGCGACACAAGGTAAAAACAGATGTGACAAAAGCATGCTGTTTTCTGCACCTCACCTGCACATGTGTGCAGGTGCTGCCAGATGTTGATCTGGGATTACCCCAGGCCATGTTAGTGGCTAGCCTGGGCTGTCACCTCAGACTGGGTCGCATAGCTGGTTGTCATTGGCTGCCATGGCTACTGATCATGATGGGTGTGTGTGAGAGGAACTAGGCGCAGTGCAGGGGCGGGGCCAGCCAGCTGCACATTCATGGTTCTCCCTGCCCTCCCCTGGCCGTGCGGATGGCGAGACAGCCCACGGGCCCGTTGGCTTGGTGCCCTGGTCTGAACCGTGTTCTTGTGGTTTTCCTCCTAGGGCCAGGTCAGGCTGCTACCATGCTGCCATCACATGTGTTTCTACTCATAGAGGCAATGTGGGCACCCAGAAGTGAAGTGGAAGTGTGTTTGATTGGGTATGGGCTTGTTTGCCATGTAAACCCACTTCACACATGAGCAAAGCCAGAATGGGCTGCATTCCATGTTGCTTCCTTCTCCTGCTGGGGAATGTTGTTAGAATAAGCCCAGAGGAAGTAACTGTCTGAACATCCAACTCCTGCTGGATGATCAGGCAGGATTGATCAGGCAGTTGGATGATTAGACAGGATTAGAAGAACTTTTGGAGTGGATCTATATACTGGAGTTGCTGTTAGGTACTTTTTTGAGATCACTTTTATATTTGAATTAATAATAATAAATTTGCTAATGTGTCAATCATCTCTGGTTAGTAATAGTTACCATTTTATAGGTTTTGAAAATTTGCCTGGCTTGTCTGCTAAGGATTTTGTCACACTTGCCATTATACGCAGATACCTTGACTTTAAAGTGAGTATTTTTGAAAACGTTGCTTCTTTATTCTTGTTTGTGCTCCTTCTAACAAGTAGAAGAAAGAGATAAAGACGGCAGTCTTCAGGTAACTTACTCAGGAGTAGTTCCAGTGAAGTAATGACACTACTATATTGTAAGTGGTTTGAAAATTGCTCTTTCCAAAATGCATTATAGCTCAAATATTCCACCATAGCTGTAACATATTCAAGTTATATATATAATTTAACATAGAAGACCCCTATAGCTGTTTTCCTGCTTTATTCTTCTTGAACGTGGCCTGTATAATGTGTGAGACTGTGTACCACTTTAATGCTCCCCTCATAATGGATAAAAGTATGGCCAGAAATCTGCTGCAGTCTTTGACCTGTGTAGCAGTCTTCATAAGTAAAACCACTGTAAAATGGAAAACCCTCTAATCTGTGTTTGGGCTGAACTTGTTCATAGGATAAAAGTCAGCAAAATCTCAAAATATCTATTAGGTCAGCCATGAGTAACATTAGATCCCAGAAATAATTTACAACTGTCTAAATCTTATCTACAGGTTACTTTAATTACTGCAATTTCATTTATGAAGCTAATAGGATGCAGAGCTCAAGTCATTGGGTGTTTTTACATGTGCATTAATCTGGATTAAACAGCTCTTAATCCGAATTAAGGTGATCATGTGAACGCTTTAGTCCAAATTACTGAACCCGAATTCAAAATTTAACCCTGATTCTGGAAACCTAATTTTCAAGAATTTATTTTAACCCAGATAAAGGTCAGTCCAAGATAGTGATTGTGTGAACAGTGAATCCAGAATGAGTCCCAGATGCCATAGAGTGTTGCAGATATGCCATAGAGTGCCGCAGATAGAAGTGTCTCCCCTCTAACTGTCCATATCTCTATGGTATCCCACAGTTTCCCCAGCAGTCTCTGTTTGGTACGCTGAATTTAAAATCCACCGCACCAAGGTCAAGACCCCTCCATTTTGCAAGGTGGCTGCTGTATCTGTTGCTATCACTGGGTGTTTTTAAACGAGACCCCTTCACACATGGCCCCCGACCATTCTCGTGGCAAACCTCTCGTTTGAATCGGTACGTGAGGAGGCACGCTCCTGCGATCCACGCACCGGCCACCCATAACCACGCACAGAGCACTCCTGAGAAATCCAGAGTGCCCCATGCAGGCCTGGGCGGCTGTCTCCGTGAATGAAGCAGCCATGTGGGGAGCTACCTTGTGAAGCATTCCCCCATGCTTCCCATGCATGGACGCTCCACTACTGCCCCACGGACTCCCCTCAAGCCTTGCTCGTTTAAAAACACCCACTGTACTCCCGAAATCAGAGCGGAAGACGATGTTGAAATCAGGTTGTGCTGCACGATGGGATTTTGCAGTCTTCCTGTGACTCTTAATCCAGATTAACCTGTTGACACTGCAAATAAGGATTCATTATTATTCCTGATTAAAAATGGTTGTGTAAACAATTACTCTTGAATAATAACCCCGAATGAATGACCTTACAGCTGTCACAACTTCCACAGCACTCGAGCCTTCCTTTTGAGTAATTGTCTATGCACAGAGTTAAGGAAATAATTTTGGACAGTCTAAGCAGAAGGGTGTAATCCTCATTTATCCAGATGTGCAAGGAAGTTATGCATACATAAACTGCACGCCAAAGTGCTGCACTAGACTTAAGTGGGTGCCAAGTATTAATTCATAGTGTGAGGTATCATATGCAGAAAAACTATGGTCAATGGGCTTCTGCTTGTAACATGGGAGCATGGAACACACTTACCTGGCACGCATTTATGAGTGGTCAGACCACACTTAACTGCTGACCAAGTGAAGAGATTATGCTGGACTCGGAGAGAGGTGGGGTACAAGCAGGTGACATTGGGTAAAAACAAACAAGACGCTGGCCCACTGTGACCCGGGTCTCACCCGCACGTGTATTCCCGCGCTGCCAGATGTTGGCCTGGGACTGCCCCAAGGCTGATAGGTGGCTTGGCCAGAATGCGTCCCCGGAAAATCTCTGAGGTGCAGCCCCAGCCAAGAGCCGCCAGAACATTTAGCCCCACGTGTGTCGTGGCTGGTCGTCATGGCTGTGCATCGTGATGTTTGTTCCCCCCCTCCCCCAAGGTCATGCAGATGGTGGGACGGCTCTCCTAGCAGCAGGAATGTTTGTTTCCTGCCACTCGCTAACCTGGAGAGTAGCTTCTGCAGTTTTCCTTCCCCGGCCAGGGAGCCACCCCACTGCCTACACATTTGTTTTTACCCAGTGTCTGTGAGAGTGGGTGATGGGCAGTGATGCCCAGGGGGGTAGCTAGGTGGAAATGGCAGTGCAGAAGATGGAACAGCCCCCCCATTGATCCGCTCAACTCCAATGTGCATGTGTCCCACCCCCAGACTCATGGGCCCTTGGTGCAGCTGCACCTATTATAGCTACACCTGTGAATGATGCCTCTCACTGTACATGAGCATTTGGCACCCACTTAAGCTTAACGTAATAATGTCAGCAAATGCACCTTATTTGTGCTCTGGGATGGATGAGGATTGCAACCAGAGTGCCATTTGAATACCACTGGGGAGTATGTACCTTCTGAATGAATGTGGTGACTATACTGTATTTTGAATCAGAGGCAACCTCAGAAGTAAATATGAGCATTTTTTAATAATCTGTGTCTTTAACACAAAGGTTGGGGAAGTCTGGAGTGAAGTGTGTGCAGAACTAAAAGAAGAAAATTTCAGACCTGTCACCCCTGATCAGGAGGCCTTGAAGGTTATTACAGAGACAGCTGAAAACGTTGGGAAGATGGTTGCCACTCTTCAGACCGAAATGCTTGAAAGCCAGCGGTTCCAGGAAATTCAAGAGGAAGAAAAGATTTATGCTAAGGTAAATAATAGAGGAATTAGGAATAAAGTCTTGTGTTGATAATGGATGTTAATGGTAGTCAGCTCAAGGTCTGCAGGCAGCTGACCCTGCTACAGTGTGTCTTACCGAAAACTCTGCCTCTAGGTCTTTTATTAGTCTGGAATCTACCTGTAAGTTAAATGCAAATATATAGCAGTGCAGTATTAAGGAATGAGCAGTCGTAGGAAGAACTTCTTCTCTCTGAGGATCATAAGATTTTATCTAATACCAAATATGGCCTTTCCTTCATTTTGCAGTTTAGTTAAGTTTTGCTTGCTAAATGGATGATGTGCCTTGTCTTTAATAAGGAGTGAGTATAGCAGATACCTCTCTAGCATTCCCTTTGAATCTCTTATTAGAGCAACACTGATGCCCATTTAGAAAAGAAGCTTTCATTCACCCCTCCAGGATTAGACAACTTCAAAGCACACTTGAATAAGAGGAAGAAAAATTGTGTCTTACATGTCTCCTTCAATCCTCTTTCACATTGTAGATTCAGTCTCTCCATAAGCAGAGAGAAATGGTAAATAAATCATGGGAAGATTTCTTGACTCGGACATCAAATTATGAGGTTTTGAAGGTAAGAAGGATTTCTAATTACAGGATGAATATGTGGCTGCAGATTTAAAAGTAATCACTTTCTTTGCAGCTACAGGGAGGCCTCACAAAAATTGGGCTCTGCAGTATGTTGTGTTGAGCAGCCTGGGACGAGAGAATGAATTCCCTGGCCTATATACCGTGGCCCACTAAAGTTACTTAGTGGCCAGATGAGGCTTATGGGGACCTGCCTATGTGTAGGGGAACTTTTTGTGGGTAGAAAACTGGCAGAGACAGAAACCTCTGTTTTCTTCTGTCAGCCATCTCTGATCCTGAAACATAACCCTCTTGTTTTCTCTGAAATGCTTTTAGAAAACAAAGAGACTTCAGGAGAAATCTGTAGAAGCTTCTAGACCAAAGGGAAGACTGCAAAATGCAACGGTCCACTCGACTGAAATTAAAGGTCTAAACACAACTGTAAGTTAAGTTTCTAAGTATTCCCCTTAATTATAACAACAAAATAATGTAAATAAAGTAGATTGTGTCAGCTGCTCAGACTGGCTGGCCCATGTCCATTCTAACCTTTAATCCCATCAACTCCTCTCCTCAAGTCCATTTTAAAGTATTTCCTCCCAAGCATAAGAGAAGAAAGGGAAACCAAGACAATTGTTGCAGAATCATAGAATCTCAAAGATGGAATGGACCTTGCTTAGGGCCCAACTCCTGCTTAGATGCAGCTGGATGACTAGAGCTACAACATCCCCTACAGATGGCGGTGCAGCCAGTTTAAACCTCCAGAGGCGGAGAGCCCTACAAGCTCACTAGGCAGCTTGTTCTTTTGCCGCACGGCTCTTACAGTTACCAAAATCATCCTTCCAGGCTAGTGAGTTGCTAGGCATGCTCTGGGAGTGTGGTTATTGTGCTGGGAGTTATATTACAGTGTAAGAGAGGAAGGCAAACAGATGAGCTCTTTTATTAGACCAACTTCTGTTGGTGAGAATGTGCAAGCTTTGAGGCCACGTAGGGCTCTTGCCCAGTCAAAGTTAAAACTGAAGACTGAGCAATGCAAAACAAGTTTATATGGAAGCAATCGCTTGGGAGGGAGCTCTTATGGGGGAAAACATCATTAGCATTCCAAACATTTAAATACAACAAGGGAAAACTAATAATCAAATTATAAGCAAAGTAAATGCAGGTTAGGATATAGACATAGGGTAATTTCAGATGTTACGCAGTCCCGAGTCACCACAGTGGATTCCCATCAGTGGTGAACCGATCAACCACCGCCCGTGGTCCAGGAAGGCCCCGAACAGATGCGACGGGCCCGGCAGGGAATCGGGCCGTCAGACCACAGGCCCGGGCAGCACAGCAGACGTGACGCCGGTTCCCGGCTGTGGTCAAAACACCCAGAAGGCACCAGGGAGGGGTGGGAGGCAGACATGGTCGACTGAGGGCATAGGAAGCCAAAAGCGCCTACAGGGAACGCCCACACAAGGGAAACGGGAAGGGAGGGGGAGGAGGGAGAAGAGCCACCGCAGTAACACACACAGCGGGCACAGAGACAATGAGGACACAGTGGAACACACAGCACACACACACACGCCCTGGCGCGCGCGCACCCGCATGGGAAAGGAAGGGAAGGGGGGATGCAGCAGGACAGGCAACACACGGCACAATGGGCACAGGGAGGAGCGGGGACAGGGAAGAAGTGGGGGAGACGGGCCAGGGGCCATCCAGGACACTGGGAACAGCAACCGAAATGCCCACAACAGCACAATCTGGACGGGCACCCCCACAGCTACACAGGAAGTCTCGGAACGGGGGGGGGGGCCCAAAAGGTTGGGCCACAGGCACGGGGGGGGAGGCCACACGGAAAAGGGAGCGGCCCGGGAACAGCCCAGGAGGCAGACAGGCACCCCAAGCGCTGGCGAGGGGGACATGGAGGGGATGCAGGAGAGTCGGGGCAGTGCAGGCGGTCCACAGATGCACACACACCCCTGGGCGGATGCTGAGAGGCGAAGACCAGGGGCCCCAGAACCCCGCGGTCACATAGGCACCCAAAGGGGGGGGGGATCACGGGCACAGGAGCGAGCAACGGCGGATGAGGACAGTCAGCAGCAACCAGGGGAGCTGGGTGGAGGCACGGAGAGCAGGACCCGGCCACAGGAGAAGGCAGCCATGGAGGGGAGCACCGGTTGCAGAGGCGAACAGGGGAGGGGGCCTGGAGCCACAGGCAGGGGCAGTGGAACCCCGGGAAGCAGGCAGCACAGTTGCAAGGCTGGAACGTCACGGAGGAAGCAGGTGTTGGCCCGCGGCAGCAGGGAGGAGACGGGAGCTCTCCGCGGGGCCACCAGCCGGGACACGGTAGGCACAGGGGGCCTCACAGCCAGCTGCAGGGGGCCACAAAGGGGCCCGGGGCCAGGTGGCCCGCCAGGTGAACGAAGTGGGCCACTGAATCAAGCTCCGACGGTAGCCCAGTACAGACATGGTGTGGTGGGCTACTAGGTAGTACGCCTCAAAGGGATCCTGCGTGGCGAGCCCCAACTGCGCATCGGAACGGGACCACACACCGGACAGCGCCGCCAGCTCCGCCTCGGTGCTCTCGGACAAGCCATAGTCAGCCGCAGGGGGCCATGGAAGGTGACCAAGCTCCAACAGCCAGTGATACACCGCCCCACGTGATCGCTGGTACCCACGGGCCCTGTGAACACAGCCAAAGTAGGACACGCCAAGGGCAGGGCGGCCTCAAGGCCAGCCGATAAGGCCACTGGCTGCAACATGGCATAACAAGTGAGCGAGGCGTGGGGTGCGGACCCAACACACCTTCTGGAACAAAGCTCACAGACAGGACAGCCTACACGCTAATCAGGGCAGCGAGGACAACAGGCTGGCTACACTGAGAGGTGGGAGGTTGATGAAAGCAGGAATGCAGCTGCAGCCCACACGCGCCCGGGCGCAGGCTGAACCGTGCACCAGGCCCCTTGCAGGGACAGCAGGTGTGCTCAATGGATCGCCCCCAGTTCCCCGGCACGGCCGCCCGGCAGGAGCCTGCCCGGGCAGCCAGGAGGGGGACCGCCCATAACCGACCCGGGGGTGGGGCTACACGTGCCCTGGCCTATAAGTGGGCCGGCTGCCCCCCACCCGGGGCAACGTGCACCATGGAGCTAGGACGACTGGGCGCCTGCAGGATGCACCTAGCCCTCTGCGCAGAGTAGTACCGCTTGCACACTGATCTCTTCCGCATCCAGACCGCTGAGGCGCACCTGGGCGCCCGCCTGCAGGTTACCATTGCCCAGAGCGTCGCAAGGGCCCGGAGAGCCCACCATGCCCGCAGGCGCTCCCTGGCCCAGCTCAGGGCCCTGTGGGTGTCCAGGGCAGCCCAACAGGCCCTCCTCGTGCCCCTCTCCCGGCTGCAATTGCTCCGCGAGGCAGCCGGGCACCTCCAGTGGCGGAGGGAGACCATGGGGCGCGCAGTCCTCCTCGCTATGCCCATTGACCGGCAGCTATGGGTCACGGAGTGGGCACAGGGGTGGTGGTCCCGGACAATGACTCAGTGGGATGAGGCCGCCTGGAGGGCGCACTTTCGGATGGACAGGCGCACCCTACTGCGACTCGCGGAGCTGTTAACGCCCTGGCTCGAGCGGCAGCACACCCCCATGCGGACCCCCATCCCCATGGTCCAGCAGGTGGCCATCGGGGTCTGGGCACTAGCAACTCCCGACCCCTTCCGGTCTGTCTTGCAGCACTTCGGTGTCGGGGGGGGGCACCATCACCAGGATCCTGCGGGACATCTGCGAGCCTGTGGAGGGCATGCTCCTGGACCGAGCAATCCAGCTGATGGACCAGGCGGCCATGATGGCCGGCTTCGCAGCTGAAGGGGTCCCCAAATGCATGGGCGCTGTGGACGGCACCCACATAGAGATCCTCCACTGGGGAAGCCGCGAAATATGTTAACAGACACGGATACCACTCCCTGCAGCTGCAGGCTGTAGTGGACCACCGGGGGCAGCTCATAGACATCTTCACAGGCAACTCTGGGCGCAGCCACGATGCCCGGATCATCTCCCCCTTCTATGTCCGGATGTACCATGGGGACTTCACAGGCATTGAAATGACCCAGATTGAGGGGGTGATGATGCCCCCCTGCATCCTGGGGGACCCGGCCTATCTCCTCACCCGGTGGCTGATGAAGGCATACCCGGTCACCCGGAACCCTGTGGAGGCTCTCTACAATACCCGCCTGTGTGCAAGCAGGACAGTGGTCGAGAGGGCCTTCGGGGCCCTCAAGCAGCGCTGGAGGAGCCTCACGGGCCAGCTGGACTACACGGTGGAGACGTCGGTGTCACGGAGGAACATAGGGTCACACACGTGTGATACTGGCCTACATGTAGACTACAAGCCTAGTAAATATGTAAAGCAAAACATGTAACATGTATGTAATGTTACAACTGAGAACTGTAAAACCCAAATCAGGACTGTGACACGTGACCAAGCTCCAGGAAATGAAAAGACAGTTTGTTGATTTGCCCCAGACGGATGGCCAGAGACATTAAAAATGCTAATGCAGGTAGCCATTGCCTACGTGACAGAACTTGGATTTCTCCAAGGCGGAAAGTCGAAGACAAAGAGACCATGAAAGGTACTTAAGGAGGCCATTAAGCCACCTTCAGGGTTCTCTCACTCTCGCTGGGCCATCTTGAGCATTCTCATCTGCATCCTGGATCCTGCCAGACAGCGAGGCTGGGAACCATGGACTGAGAGAAAGTACACTGCTTTCTAGCAACTCTAAGACTGAAGACCCAGTCGTTTACATCAAGGACTGAGAAGAACTTATGGACCTTCGTAGGGTAAGATCCTTATTTAGGAACTCAACCAGTATAGATCAGGAATGCGTTATATTTACCTTTGATTTCTAGTAACCACTCTGTATCAACTATCTTGCTTATGTAATCAGTAAACTGACTTCTTATATTTATGAAGAAGTGTCTGTGTCTAACATTGGAACACAAGTGAGCAACAAGAGTTCTCAAGATCTTGCGAACCCAGAGATTAAAGAGTCTGTAAATGGGAAGGATCTGGCCCTTGGGTGACAAAGGGGTTGTCCCTGCGGCAGGCTTGAATCGGCCAGAGAGAAAAACTGATTCAGGTGGGCTGTACGCGAGGGAAACGGAGTCACTCAAACCTGGTAAAGTGGGGGTGCGGACCTCCAACCCGTGACAGTGATACCCAACGAGACGGGTCAAGCTCAGTTTGTGGATCAATGTGTAGAAAGCAGCGGAGCATAGCCAGGTGACTGAAATCCTCTGAGGGGAGTAAATCCCATACCTGCAGAGACTGAAAGTCCCAGGAGTCGGGAACTCAGCTCTGAGAGAGTGAAATAAGCAGATCCTTGAACAGAGTGCGCTGAGTTCGTTGTTTTAGTTTTAATTTCGGGCCAGGAACAGTAAACAAAATAGGGCTCCCAAAGCACTTTCATCACCTGAGAAGGTCAGAGCTGAGCAGGGAAGCCCGAAAGAGAGGTCTCGAAGCAGAAGGGAAAACTAAACAGCAACTGAGGCAGCTGACACGGGAGTTTGAAATGAGCACAAATATCGGGCCTGCTGTGTGCTGCACAACATGTGCAAGACCGATGGGGCTGCCCTCAACTACCCCGTGCCCTGGCACCCTCCTGCCCCTGTGCCCCTGTATGTGAACGCAGAGAACCCGCAGGAGTACGGATACGCCAAGCACATCCGTGCTGCCCTGGCCAGACGGATCAGTCAGGAGGCCGAGGCGTACACCCCCGTCTCCACCACCCCAAGGCCCCCACCAGTGCCCTGGGTGCGCCCCTGGACGGCCACCCGCCTGCCCACAGCCCCGGGCCTATGAACTGACCCACAGAAGCAATAGTGGTGCCCAAACCTTTATTTCCACACACAGTTACATGTGGCCACCACCCACCTCCCTGTGCCATGCTCCCCCTCCCCCCTCAGGCCGCCCTCCCCCTTCCCCCATTTCCCCCATGTCTCCGGGGCCTCCCCCTCAGCCGCCCTGTGGTCGCCGTGGAGCTCTGGGAGCTTCCCTCCCCCCCGCTATCCGTGTCCCTAACTGTGTTCTGGGAGGCCTCCGTGTCCTGAGGGGAGGGCGGTGGTGGGAGGGGGGGCGGGCCCGGGGCCGGATGGGCCCCCCTGGGAAGCTGCTCCCTCCAGAGGCCTACAGGGACTGGGAGGCGGATGCGTGGGCCCAGTGGGCGTGCCGGCGGTGGGGGGGGCACCAAGGGACCCGGCATTGGGGCCTGGGCAGGCAGGATGCCCGGTGGGGCGGCTGCCATCACGTAGGCACTCATGGTGCCGGCGTGCAGGAGCAGGGAGGTGCCGATGTCATGCGAGCGGTCCATCTTAGCGGAATGCTCCTGCACCATCCTGTTGATGGCCTGCTTCAGCCGCCTGAATGCCTCTACCTACCTGCTATGCTCCCGGCGCTCCCGCCTCCGCTCCAGCCGCACCTCCGCCTGGAGCCTCCGGTCCCTTGCCTCCACTTGTTGCAGGGAGCGTTCTGTGGCCGCCTCCATGCGATCGATGGCCGTGATCATCCACTCGCCCTGCTCGGTGGTAGAGCGGACAATGTCCTCCGCCTGCTCCTTCCTCCGGCGCCGTGCCCAGTGCGCTCTCATTCGTTGTGCCAGGGGCACAGGCACGGCTTGCTGCGGCCCCTCGGGTTGCCCTGTTGGGTACACATTAGGTGCTGGTTAGGCGCCCCGGCCGGCCGCCTCCTGTCTCGTGGCACGGTTGTGGGGTCTGCCCCCCCTCGGATTGGCGGCCGGTGCCCTCCTCCGGCGCCCTGCCCCCCCCACACTTGGCAGTGTGCCTCACCGGGGACCGCTGGCTGCTCCTGGGCCTGCTCGCCGCCTCCTCGTCGCCTGTATGTCGCCGGGGCGTGCCATGCCCGTGGGGATATGGGAGGGGTTGGGTGGCCTGTTCTTGTCCCCCAGCGGCCCCCCAGGCCCCCTTCCTGTGTTCTGGGGTGTCCAGGGTGGCTGGAGGCGGCCCTGTGCCCGGTGTGTCCCCCTTCCCCCCCCCAGTCCGCCCCCCCTCCCACCCACATGCTTACCCTCAATGTCCGTCTCAGAGCCCTCCGTGGCTGGTCCCTCGGTGTTGCTGGGGTACCCCTGTGTCCACTGGCTGAGGGTGACAGGTGTGCCGGCCTCGGAGTCTCCCGGTCCGGACACGGGGTTGGAGCTGATGGGGCTGGTGCTTGTGGGAGGCCTGCAGGTTCTCGAGGTCCTTGGGCATTCCTCCTGGGGGGTGGGGGCCCTGGAGCCAGTGTCCTCACTGGGGGCGGCGAGGGGAGGGGGTACCTCGGCCCATTCCCTGCCCTGGACCACGGTGCTCCCCACGAGGCGCAGGGCGACAATGGAGCCCTTCATATGGAGTATGCAGTCCAGGGCGTCGAAGTAGGGGGTGGTCCGGGCTCCATGTCCGGACCGCCAGTTGTTGTCCCGGATGGCCTTGTACCCCCTCTTTAGCTCCTTCACCTTTGAGCGGCACTGGGCCACGGTCCTGTGATGGCCCGCCGCCTTCACGTCCCACACGATTTCCCGGAAGACGTGCTCATTTCGCTGATTGACTGCGAGCTCCAGTTGATGCTCCAGGGTCCCGCAGATACGGATTAAGTGCTGCGTTTCCCTGTGCCCCCATTGCCCCCCTCGGTCGTAGGGCCTTCTCTGACGTGGGCCCTCCGGGTCCTCCTGCTCCTCCTTCTCCGCCTGGCCAGTGCCCATCTCCTCCGGGGGCTCAGGCTCTCAGGCCCGTTTCCGTGACTGTGGGTCATGGGGTGGGGGGTTAGGTGGTGGTCTGCCCCTGTGCCGCGGGTCCCCTTACCCGTTTCCAGGGTGCCTCGTCCCCGGTCCGGTTGCCATCTCCGGGACTGCCTGTCCCGGCTGCTGCTGCTGTGGCTGTCCCTCCACCGCCTGCAGGTGCAGCACTACCCTCTCCTCCGTCTACGCCTCCTCCACCTGCTCCTCCTCCTCCTCCTTTGCTCTCTCACCCTCCGCTCTCCTCTCCCTTCCGCCTCTCTCCATCCCGCCACGTCTCCCTGCTGCTGTGTGCCCTTTAAATCTCACGCCTCAGCCCATGTAGCTGCTCGTTGCCTGGCAGCGACGCTACGTGCATTGTCCCCAACTGGGAATCCTTTTGCTTGATTCCGGCTGGTGGTTGTAGTCCAGACATTACTTTTTATTGTTTCCTGGTGGGAATCGCATTGACCACGCTTTCGGAGATGGTCCGGGTCGGACCTCTGGAAGCGTAGTTGATTTTGACCCCTGGTAGGGATTGACTGTAGTGAACATCTGGCGCCCGCGTAACAGACGTTCAGGGTGCTTTGGCCCCACCACGGGGTTGAGTATGGTTGACTGTGATCTCGTAACATCTGAAAATACCCATAATAGCAAGCACTTAGGAGGGGTCTGTAGGAAAACCGGTACAAGGAGGAAATGTCATTAGCATTTCAAAACATTTAAATAGTATGGGTTTCTTCACATGGACACCTGCCACCCCCACCCCCATCTCTGACCCACCTCACCCGTGGAGGGACTATCCGTTTGAATGCGGCCCACCAGACGTGGAGGCGGAGCAGAGGCAGGGTAGGTCATCCCGGAGCACCGCCAGCAAAACAGGCAGCCCAACCTCAGGGCTGCCATTTGTCTGCTCAGTGAATGACCGCTCTCAGCCGGGGGTTGTCCCAGCAATGCCATAGATGCTGCAGCGTGGCAACTGGGGGGGTCTTGCAATTGACTGTCCCCCTTCCCTGGCCGAGCGATGCACTTGTGCAGGGAAGGGGGACAGGCAATTTAACACACACACACGCACACAGAGCTGCCTCGCTTAAGTGGGGATCATCCGGGTGGCAGGAGGAATTTTGAAGGAAATTCCCTGGCCTAGCGCATCCCGAGCTGACTGCGTTCGGTCAGGAAACCTCATACAGCTTACCCCTTGCCGCCTGGACAATTGCCTCTGCAGCCTGGCAACTAGGGGAGTATTTTAATCAGCTGCCCACTTTCCCTGACTGAGCACACTGCAGAGAGCAATATACTTGTTCAGGGAAGGCAGACAGGCAATATAAATCCCCGCCCGCTCCCAAGCCACCTGACTCCAGCAATGCACTCATTCAGGGAAGGGGTAACAGGAAATTTAAATCCACTCCCCACCCTCAGAAGGCTGGCTCCAGCAGGGATCACCCAGGTGCCAGGGGGAATGTTGATGGAGGTTCCTTGGGGCAGGGCACCCTGACCTGGCTGTGATGAGCCAGGGAACCTCATTCAACTTTTCTCCTGGCAGCTGGATGGTTGCTACTGCAGCCCAGTGAAACCACACGTGTGTATCGTAACTTCCCTTGCATTTACCCAAAATGGTACTTGTTAAACCTTATAACATTTTTCTAAAAACACTGAGCTTAGAGTACCAACCACCAGCGTCTACTATACACTATCCTTTAATTTTTCCAGCCATTAAATCTAACCTACACAGTGCAGAAACTCCAAGCCTGTCAATAGACTTTGGTCGCAAACCCAAAAGTGTTTGCTCCAAAATCTCCCATTGAACAGCATAGGTGCTGTTCAATTAACCTTTGTAGCTGCCTTAACTATATAATTTCCCAGACCTGTCTCCTCAAAACATTGTACAGTCCCTTTCAAGGCGAGGAATCAACCCATAGTTAGTTTCCAGAGTGGTTGCTCTAGGAGACAGTCGATTGAATGTCTTTGTCTATAATCTTTTTTCTGTACAAGTTCATTTGTTCACATAAGGATTCATTGGTTTCACACATGGCTTTTGTGGGAGCATTTAGTGCATTGAATGAAGAACACCACATGCTATGATTGGCATGTGTAGGGCCCTTGTATTTTGAATGGTTTTCCCTGGGGGTGTTGATAATGACTGTAATGGCTGTGATGGAGATGTGTTGGCAGATTTTACACCTTCTTTGACAGGGTCCTCTTCTTGCTAGGGTAGGAGTGTTCTGGGTAGTATGAATGAAATCAGTTCTGAGCAGTTGTAGGATTGTTAGAAGGCGAGAAGAAAGATTTCTCTCAGGGCATGGTCCCCATCTCTCACCAACAGAAATTGGTCCAATAGAAGGTATCTTCTGAACTACTTACATTTGGGACCAACACAGCAAGCACAGACTCTCTAGATTATATTACAATGTGTCATTCATAGCTGAAGAATTCAGTGTGCAGATTGATAATAAGAGGGGGAAATAATGGGATCCCTTTTTTTTTAAAAAAAGAAAATTTTATTGATCAAGTCAGTATTAATACAATAACACTTTTTATAACGTGGCCCCTTGACCATTTAATATACTACAGATTGCATTTGACAAGATCTAAGTACACCCACCCCCCGCCCCCCCATCCCCTACACTCTCACACACAAAAAAGGTGCACAGCAGCAGGGAAGGCGTATAATCAAGACACTAGTATACGAGACAGAACACTTTCAGTTCAAAAGTCCTTAAGCAAGATTGGATCTTCAGGTTGATCAGTGTTGAGCCGTCCTCTGATACATGAGAAGCAGTCCAACCAGGTTGAATAAAAGTCCTCTAGTTCTCTATTCACATCTGCCAAAATTTTCTCCACAGTCATTACAAACCATAAGCGATAGAGCCACTCATTGACAATGGGGGTTTTTCCCCCACTTTTCCAGTTGCAAGCTATTACATTCGCCCCCACCAAGAACATGTGGGAGCATGTTCCCTTGTGAGCATCCAATAGCGGAATTTCGGGGTATATCCCTAATAAAGCGATTTCAGGCTTGAAAGGAAGGATCAAGCCAGTCGCTTCCTTAATACAGTTCCAGATTTTAGCCCCAAAGAATTGAATATGGACACAGTTCCACCAACAGTGCAGTAGGTCACCCTGTTCCCCACAGCCCCTCCAGCATAGCTGATTTAGACAATTTTACAGGGGTTAAATATAAATGCAAAGAAACTGTATCTGAGTTTCAGAGAGTAAGGATGAGCACTTCCGCATGAGTGTCCAGATTTGCGTACGGTCCTGTTTTTTGAGCTTCCTTAGCAGATCTTGCTTCCACTTCTGAATATACCTCTGATGGGGCTTGTACCACAGCACTTTAAGCTCATTATAAATTTTGGAAAGTAGTCTTCTACCTGAAGAGGAAGATATAATTAACTCTAGCCCCTTGGGGGAACACGAAAAGCTCTCTCTTTTTTTCTTTTTCTTTTTTTTTGAGCCTGTGAAGTAGCTCCTTAGCTGGTTGTACTGAAACAAATCTACCAAGGTTTGTATCACCTTTTCTAGGTCTGACTTAGGTTTGAATTGATCTCCCATAAAGAGACTCCTAGCCAGTATAGCACCCTTACTCTTTAGAGCCTGAACCAAAGACTGCCCTAATCTCTTGTTTCTAAATGCTGTGCAGTCAGTGGGAAAGAACTGGGAGAGGCTACCCCACCCCCCGTTTCCATTTTGACCATAAAGCCTACGCTAGACCAGCAAAAGGATGATTTTTCTAGAGAGGAGGTACTATGTATAGCAAGAGTGACTGATGTTTTGCAGCTATGTGTGAGGCCCAAGGTCTGCTTCTCTATTTTAACTCACTTAACATCTGCAGTATTTGATCACCTTTAAAACAGCTGCATGATAATACTGGGCCAGGTAAGGGAAGTTAAAACCCCACCCCTAGAGTGATCAGCATTTAAAATAGAATGGCTAATTCTTGGGCGGTTACCTTGCCAGACCCATTTTTTAAACCAAGACTCCACATCCTTAAAGAATTTACTTGGGATCTTTATGGGCAGTACCATGAACTTATATAATAATCTGGGCAGGACTGACATTTTTAAAAGATTAACTCTCCCCAGCCAAGAACAGGGCAGGCTGGTCCACTTCTCAGTATCCTTTTACAGCTTGTCAAGTGTGTCTGGAAAATTATCTTTATATATGTTTTGTACATTTTTTTATAAATAGATATCCAGGTATTTTATCTTGGCATCTTTCAGGCTGAAAGGGATATCCTCAGGTGATATTCTCCCCCTTTTGATGCCATTTTCTGGGCCGCAAAAGGAGTATGATGTACAGTGGCTTGTGAAAGATCTCAGAATCAAAAGGGATCCCATTTTATTATCAGCCTTTACAGCAAACAGGTGAAAAATGTTAAATGTTGAAGTTTGTTGGAGGCAATCAAAGAGGACAGCAGAGGACTACTGAGGGAAAGGGTCTATGCTCATTATTTTCCTTATTTTCAAGGTGGGAAATGGTGCATAATCTAGGGTGATTTCAGACGTTACGGGTGCCCGATTCACCTCAGTGGATTCCCAGCGGTGGCGAACCGGCTAACCACCCCCCGTGGGCAAGAGGCCCCAAACGGACGTGACAAGAGCAGGACCACGGCAGGGAATCAGACCGGCAGACCACGGCCCAGGGCAGCGCAACAGACGTTACGCCGATCCCGGGCCGTGGTCAAAGCACCCAGAAGGCGCCGGGGCAGGTCGTCCCAGCTGCTGCTGCTGTCCCTCCACCGCCTCCATGTGCAGCACGACCACCGCCTCCTCCGCCTGCGCCTCCTCCACTTCCTCCTCCCTGGCTCTCTCGCCCTCCGCTCTCCTCTCCCTTCCGCCTCGCTCCATCCCGCCACGTCCCCCTGTGCTGTGTGCCCTTTAAATCTCCCTCCCCGGCCTGTGTTGTTGCTTGTTGCCTGGCAGCGACGCTGCGTGCTTTGTCCCCGGCTGGGAATCATGTTGCTTGAGTCCGACCGGTGGTGGTGGTTCAATCGTTACTTTTTTTTGTTTCCTGGTGGGAATCACTTTGACCACGCTTTCGGAGATGGTCCAGGCCAGAGCTCCGGAAGCGTGGTTATTTTTGACCCCTGGTGGGGATTGACTGTGGTGAACATCTGGCGCCCACAAAACAGACGTTCAGGGCGCTTTGGCCCCGCCGAGGGATTGACTGTGGTTGACTGTGATCTCGTAATGTCTGAAAATACCCCTAGTCTTCTGGTGAGAGGACTAGAATCATGCCTTCATTTCTGTAAGCTTAACTTCCAGCATCAGTGCTGAATAACACAGCAGAGATACAAGCGAGAAATCATTAAGCCTATAATATGAAATAATTTGTGCATTTTGTTGTAAAAATGTTTTGAGAAGAGTTCGAAAATCTTCTAATGTCTCTGCTTCTAATGCATTTTGAATATTTGGATTGTAAATGCACCCTTTTTAAATTTTGTTTGAATGTTGAACAATGTGTTTTTGTTTTGTTTTCTAGATTGCCTCTGGTCGCTTAGTAACTGTGGAAAGTACACCTTCCCAATTAACTGGAGGGCCGCTGGCTGACACAGACCTGGCTCTCAGAAAGCTCTCTGTTCGTGGAGGAGCCTTAAAAAAGATCAAAGGGGTTAAAGTGGTGGACCCATTCAAGAAAGATTCAGTAGCTGTAAAATAAACATTGTCCATGACTGGTTCAGATGCTACTGTTTATTTTTCACTTAGTTTCTATATATATTTTTAATGTCAAAACATCATTTGTAAGATACTACTATTTATATTGCTTTGGTAAAATGAATAAATCCCCTGAGATGGTTAACTCAAAATTAAAATATATTTTTGCTTTAGAAAAATAAATACCTGGGTAAATAAATAAAGAATTCAGTGCACTACCTTTCCGAGATCTATTGTGCCTGACCAACACTGAATCCAGATCAGCATGCAATTTGTTGCCATTTAACATTATGGCATAAGTTGATGTAACTATGTGTACTATTGTGACATTTACACAGACAAACAGTTTAGCCTTTAAAGAGAAAATAAAGCTTTAGGGTATAGCATGCTAAAAGGAAATGGGAGAGAGCTTGGGTTAAGCCCAGGGTTAATCACCGTTGTAATTGCCAGGAAGAGTGATTCTTCATGCTAGTTTCTTCATCATCAAGTGGTTGCTATGAAGAGAAGAGTAATAAAGATGCTAGAGTCAGGGACCAAGCATCATATGTCGGGGCCTGGTAAAAACTTGTAACACAGGCCCCCTGCCATGATCCCATGCCATACACACAATCTCATGAGTCATGAAAGAAAAAAATTCTATTTTATTTCTGAAATGACATAAATAGACCATATCACGTTACAGCTTTATTTTTCTGGCCTTATTCATTGCGAAATCATGAATGACCTCACGCAAGTCATTTTTTTCTTGCAAATTTACACTCAAACAAAACAGCAAGGTGTCTTAAGCGTTCTTGTACCCTAGTTGAACGCCTGCAGTTTTTGTTGAGTGCTAACGTGCTGCAACTTCTTTCAGATTCTGCCAGTCACTGGCAATGTGCAAAAAATCCATAGGGCTATGCACAGTTCACTGAAAATTAGTTGTTGTTTTTTGTAAATCTCATTTAATAAGATAAGTGAGGTCAGTTCAAGCTGTCTACCAAAAGTAGACTTGTATATTTTTTTCGGATGCAACATTTCACAAGGAAACTACAAGTCCTAGACTTTCCTGTACAAGCTCTCTTTCTGTCTCTCTGTTCTAGAGGAGGGCCTGGGCCGGCAGCTCACTGCTCAGAATATTGCTTGTTCTGCTCTAACACTGCTTCTGATGGCTTCAGCAAATCTCACAAGATCTTGACAACCCATAGATACAGGGAAATAAGTTTGCATAAACATCCTCAAGCATCTACAATTTTGCCTCAGTTTTTTTCTCACAGTAATGGGTTTGCAGCCTGGGTCCCCCTGGATTCCCAGGCCCTGGTAAAGTGTAAGCATTCCCCACCCCAATGTGTGTGCCCTGGCTATAGTTAAAATTTAAAGCAGATGCTTGTTAGAAAGTATCAGTCAGTAATTCTATATTAAAAAAAAAAAGACAATGTGACTACTCTGGAGTATGCAATACGTGGATGGTATCTCATCTCTAGATGGGCTGGTGACAGCCATCTCTCTTTTTCATCCAAGGCCCTTTTCACACAAACATTCTTAACACGGATAAAATGGGTGTTACATGTTGTTATACATGCTGCAGGACGCCCATAGAGCACACCTGCAGCCCTGCAACATGTATAATAAAATTAACCCCCATTTTATCAGTGTTAGAGTGTCTGTGTGAAAAGGGCCTAAGTCAGGCCCTGCAGTCTCTGCTCAGCCAGTGCCTAGCTGTTGTTGGAGACTGGATGTGGGTGAGCTGATTGAAATTGAATTCAGACAGGACTGAGGTGATGATGGTGGGCTGACCTTGTGGCCTAGGGGATGTGGGTCTCGCATCATTGATGAGGTCTGGCCTCCTTTGGTCACGCAGGTTCACAGCCTTGGGGTGCTCTTGAATCCATAGCTGCACCTGGATTGTCGGGTTGCGGCAGTGGCCAGAAGTGCCTTTCCCCAACTCGATGTGATGAGAAGAGGACTGCAACCCTTTTTAAAAAAAAATAAAATCATTCAGACCTGACCACTTGCATCCATGGCTTTGAGGCTAGACTACTGCAATGCACTCTGCATGGGGCTGCCCTTGGTGACTGTTTAGAAGCTTCAGTTGGTACAGAACATGGTGGCCCACCAGTTGGCCCACATTACACTGGTGCTGGTTTTGACCTTCGAAGCCTTAAACAGTTTGGTCCCCAGGGATCTGAAATACTTGCCTTCTTCCTCACGTTCCATTGCGGCTTCTGAGGTCACCCAGGATCGCCCTCTTGCGGGTACCATCTGCTCGTCACATTTTTAAGACGAGGGCACCCAGAGAAGCGTTCTCAGCGACTGCCCTTGGAGAATTGTCTAAGTCTGAGCCAACTCATCTTCCGGAGGCAATGCAAGACCTTTTTGTTTGGCCAGGCATTTGGCAGGCAAGAGTAGTATTGGGGTACTGGGTTTGGAGATTTTATGGGGGTGTTTTAATATTTGGATTTATTCATGTGCATTGTAATCTGCCTTGAGTTCCAAGGAAATAGGTGCGATAGAAAAATAAATAAAATAAAATTAATTACATTTATTCATTTCTTGGTGAATGTGCAGTTTACAAATTTGTTTGACAAGTCTCCCCTCCCTGCCCCCTGCTCCAGTATTAACATTTCTGCCAATTGGAAATGGACACACTGTAATTTCCAGTTGGTTAGCAATTGGCACAGCTGCTCTTTCAGTTGCTTGTTCATGTGTTGTCGTTCTTTGACGAGGATGTCTGACCTCAGCCTTTGTCTTTTGCAGGGGTGGTTCCTGTGATGTCCTCAGAGATCCACTACTCTTCATCAGGAAGCGCTGTGGTTCTTTGACTGTTTTTAGACAGGATGCACCCACATGGGTCAATGAACCCAGGCACCCATCTGAAGCCAGCATGGGTGGAGGCACGTTCCCACAACCCATGCACCACCATCCACCCATGCCCCACACAGAGTAACCTGGGTTTTCCCCAGTTGCTTCCATGGGTGGGTGGTGCGTGGGTGCAGGTGCACATGCACATCCATCCCCCGCCCACTCACCAGAAGTGCGCTGGTGCTCCACCCAGCACAAATTTATTTATTTTGTTTCATTTCTAAGCTACCCCTCTTGCAAAAAGCTACTCAGGGTGGTGAATATAAACAATAAAACAACAATATAAAACAATATAAAATACATATTAAAACAATCAAGTCCCACACAGTCTGTCCCAGAGCACTACCCACTCTTCCCACTCACACCCCCCCCCAAATACTTGGTGAAATAACTAGCTTTTCTCCCCTGTCTCCGGTGAACCTCTCGGATGGGTAGCTCTGCGCATGGCCGCTGGAGGCAGAAGATTGAAATCTCTGTTGCGCATGTGTTGTGGAGCTAGCCCTCCGCTCTTCAGTCTTTCTTCTGCCTTCGGGTCGCTTGGAGCGTTTGCGCCGTGACAGGCGCCTGAAAGACAAAATTAGATAGGTTTTCAGCAAGTTAAACTTAGGCAAGGCTTGCCAGAAAGGGGTCCTCCCCACTATTGATTGCCCTGAGAGCAGGGAGCGGAGCTCAAACAATAGCCGCAGGACAGTGGAGTTCCGGCAAGGCTCAAACCCCGAGATGGGGGGTCAGGGAGCCAGGCAAACAAGCAGGTCCACACGGACAGTGCCAGCCAGCACCATTGGCAGGGCAAACAGTCCGGTCCGGTTCCCTCGCACGGTGCCTGGGAATGGGGGATCCGCAGGAGGTTTAGTATAGTTAGGACCCCCTCGGAGGCTGGGTTCCACCCACCACCACCCCCGCTATTGGGAACAGCACCGCAAGCAGGAGCGGGTTCCTCCTGCATAATAAGAAGCCACCCAGAAAAGGGACCGTCTGAGAACAGCTCCTTCACAGAGCTGCTTACAGCTGCAGGCACTAGTGCGGGACACAGACTCCCCGTGATGGAGCAACAGGGACACTCAGCTCCTGGTGTCCAGATTCATAAGACCCACGAGGATGAACCGCAAGTATCGATGGCTTCTATGGCTTCTGTTATGGGGAAAATATTACAGTCCCTGGAAAAGCTTTGTGACCTGCACAGCCAGGGGAACCCTGGGCCAATCCCCTCTTCCCCCAGGAGTAAGGGAGAAAAGGGGGGGAACCTAATATAGGGCTGGCTAAAGGCCCAGGTAAAAAGGCCCCTAAAAGACAAAAGAGGCCACAAGGGGGATCTGCAAGGCTTCTGGGGTCAGCTCTGAAGCAGAGCAACCCAAGAAAAGGAGGGAAAATCTGCCCGGTAAAACCCAAAAGAGGCCACAAGAGGGAGCAATAGAACACATCTCCCCTCAGGAGTCAGAAGCCAGTTCTGAAGAAGAGCAGCCCAGGAAAGGAGGAGAAATGTTACTAGCGCCATATTTTCCTCAGGCTCAAGCAAAGATACAGACCATGAGGGGGAGGAATCAGAACCCGCAGGGTCACATCCACAGAGCCTCGGATTCAGACAGGCAATTCCCTCTAAGCTACAGGGAGTCCCTGCTCACGCAAGTGGCAAAGACATTAGACCTTAAGGAAAAGCCAGTAAAAGATGGTTCCTCCGATTCCCAGGAGGAGAAGGAAGAGGAGAGAGACTATCTTCCCTCAATACATGGTAGGGAGCAAGGCACGCCTTTGGATAAGGCCTTTGAAAGGTTAATCTTAGAGGAGCGGAAGCTGCCAGACAAGGCACAAAGAATGAGCAGACCTCAGTCAGCCCTATACACCTTCCCTAGAAAGAAGGAAATAATCTTTAAAAATCCAAAAGTGGATGCAACGGCAGTGTCACTGGCTAGCGAGACAGTCTTCCCCACGGAGGGGGACTGTTACCCTAAAGACAATACTGACAGAGCAGTAGATGGAGCCCTTAGGAGGGGACTAGAGCAGCCTCCACTGCCACTAGGGTGAACGTTATGTCATCATACGTGGGCAGAGCGCTCCTTGCTTGGATGTAGGAGGCGCAGGACCCAGAGGTTTCAGATTCCAGGGCCCAGGTACTTGCCTCGAGAACGATGCTAGCCACGACATTCCTCGCAGATGCGACTGTGGATGCGATGGGGTGGTCAGCCCGAGCTGTGGCAAGCTCGGTAGCAGCCAGGAGAAGAGTCTGGCTTCGATCGTGGCAGGGTGACATAACAGCAATAAACCTCTTGGCATCAGCCCCATACAAAGGGCAGAAATTATTTGGGGTCTGCCTTGATAAGTTGCTGGCAGACACGAATGATAAGAGCAAAAGTAAAAACCTCCAGCAGATGGGTATGAAGAAGTTTTTTCATCCCCAAAGCTACAGGCCCAGACCACCCTATGGAGGTTTTAACAGGTTCCATCAGCAGGCAAGAGAAGGGAGGAACAACTTCCCCTTTTGAGGAACGGGAGGGAAATTTCCCAGGTACGACAGGCAAAGAGGAAGGGGCCCTCCCTCGGGCCAGTCTAAACAGAATGCCTGACTATCGAGGGGATCAAAAGGTAGGGGGAAGGCTACAACTTTTCTCAGGGCTCTGGGAAAAGTCAGTCTCAGACAAATGGGTTCTAGAGACTGTAACCCACGGATACCACATAGATCTGCTAAGAAGGCCCAGACAAAGATTCTTACCTTCCCCTGCCTCTACAAGTCAAGAGAAACAAAGGGCCATGTCACAAGAGAGCAAGAGACTCCTTGGCAGTCAAGCAATAGAAAAGGTGCCCATAGATCAGAGGGGCCAGGGGCTTTACTCAATCATCTTTCTAGTCCCAATGAAGGACGGCACGTGGAGGGCAATCTTGGACCTCAAATTCCTGAACAGGTCAGTCCGGCCACAGAAGTTCAAGATGGAAACTGTAACCTCCATATCCCAATCCCTGAGGGAGGGAGATTGGTTAGCATCCCTGGACCTTCAGGAGAGGCATACCTGCATGTACCCATTTGGCAGCTTTTGCTACAGAGAACATTATCAATTCAGGGCCCTCCAATTCGGGCTGTCCTCTGCCCCGAGGACCTTCACGAAGATCCTGGTATCCCTGGTGGCAAACCTCAGGAGGGAGGGGGTACATATTTACCTGTACCTGGACGACATACTAGTCAGGGCCCCCTCCCTACCCAAAATCAAAGCAGACCTGGCCAGGACAGTGGAATATCTATCGTTACATGGGTTCTTAATAAATCTGCAAAAAAGCCATCTCCAGCCGACTCACAGATTGGAGCATCTAGGGGTGCTCATCGATACCAACTTAGGAGTCACATTGATACCCCAAGCCAGGCAGGACAAGATCAGGGAACTCATCCGGTTGTTAAAGATCCAAAGGAGGATGAGGTTAAAGACCCTGGCTCAGATTTTGGGGCTGTTAGTCTCTTGCACAAAAAAGGTGCAATGGGGGGGCCAATGCGCATGCGCGGATAGCTGGTCGCGCTGATCCCGAGCTCCTCAGGCACACCCGCTACCGCGCCACAAAACGCAACAAAAACGGCGAAATAAGCAGGAAAAAAGTAAAGACCCTGCAAGGGGAAAGCTGGGGGCATGAGCCCACCAAAAAAAAACAACGAAAAAGGGCCACTCACCCGATACTGGCAACAGAAACAAACCACAGAGGCAGCACAGGAAGCAGCAGGGGTGAGTGAAAAAATGGCGGCCGCCTCCTTCCCCACAGCCTCAGGAAACATGGAGTCAGAGCAACAGGCTACCATGGACATAATTTTAAAAGAAATAAAAGAGGCAAGGGCAGAAGCCCAAAAAGACAAGATAGAAGTCCTGGATAAAATTAATAAAGTAAACAGCACAGTAGAAGAAGGAAACAAAAAGCTAGAAACTATGAACAAAAGAATGAATCAAGCAGAAGAAAGGATATCTAACCTAGAAGACCAGGCACTGAACGCAGACAGTGACCTGATAAAAATAAAAGAATCCTTGAACCTGCTCAGATATAAATGCGAGGATCTGGAAAACAGATCCAGACGCAGTAACCTACGCATTATGGGAGTTAAAGAAGGCAGTGAAGCAGGAGGAATGCATGAACTGCTTATGCAAATATTTAAGGAAAACTTTCCAGACCAGCCTCAGCTGCACAACTTAGAAACAGAAAGGGCACACAGAACCCTAAGACCCAAACCAAAAGACAATGACCCACCCAGAGCCATCATAGTGAAATTCTTAAAATACAAAGATAAAGAAGCAATTTTGGCTGCTTACAGGAAAAAAAGACAACTATTAGAACTCCACGGCAATAAAATTAGACTACAGGTAGACTACGCACCAGACACGATGACAAAACGAAGAGCCTGGTCAAAATACTACACTGAACTAAATGATAGAGGACTAAAACCACAACTATGGCACCCAGCCAAACTTACAATCTTAATAAACAGCAAACGAAATTTTTTTGAAAACACCGCAGACCTAGAAATTTTTCTTCAGATGTACAAACCAGACCAACAAATTCAAGATGAATCCAGATGAGATATCAACACAGGGTATATTAACTACAGTATATATTGTATAAAATGTTAAGATCAAAAAGTAGTGTACAAAATGCTTATATCAATGTACTTCAATAGCGCAAATAACAAAAAAATTAACAAAAAACAAATGAAAGCCTGAGAGAGGGAGGGAGAGGGAAAGGAGAAAAAAAAAATAAACAAAAAACAAGCAGGGACCCCCCAACGCTTCCCAAAGACATGGGAAAAAATATGGAAAATGAGAATTCCAATAGGCATAAAATGCCAAACAGCAAATTGTTAATGTATATATTAGTTAAGTTAGTAATGTTGATAAGGTTGTTAGTTTTTATTGTAAAATTGTTAAGGGCAAAATGCAAATGTAAGTACATGCAACAGGCAATGTTTATACTAGATAAGTTAGTAATGTGGATAAAAATGTTAGTTTTTATTGTAAACCTATCAAGGGTAAAATGTAAATGCAGGTATATACAACAGGCAACCTATATACAGATGACCACTAAAACACAAAATGAGATAACATTTAAAGGGAAAAAAACAGATCAAAACAAAATACAAACACTTAAATGGCAGCAGCAATAAAGAAAACCCAAGCAATAAAATTTCTTTCATTAAATGTTAAGGGATTAAACCATCCCATCAAAAGAAAGAAAGTAGCAGAATTTATAATGGAACAGGGAATAGAAACCTTCTTCTTACAAGAAACACACTTGATTCAAAAAGATCTGGGAAGATTTACATTTAGAGGGATGAAAGAAATACACGCCTCATGCGGAAAGAAAAAGAAGGCTGGGGTCCTTATAGGATTCACAGCCTCAACAGAATTCATATTAACAGAGGAAAAAAAAGATAAAGAAGGCAGATTTTTATTATTAAAAGGCACAATTAGAAACCAAGCAGTAACTTTAGTCAATATATATGCTCCAAATGAAAACACCCATCAATTCTTCCAAAAATACATACCAATAATAAACCAACTCACAGAAGGAATGCTGATTATCCAAGGAGATTTTAACTCTCCCCTAACAACACTAGATCACTCCACCAGAACACAACTCACACGCACCCAAAAACACATAGCAAAGACAATAGCACAACATGACTTAATAGATGCTTGGAGATGTTTAAATCCAACATCAAGAAACTACACATTTCACTCAAATAGACATAATACATACACAAAGATAGATCACATAATAACAGAAAAAGACACCTTACATAGATTTACAAATAGTGAAATTATACCTATAACATTCACAGACCACAACGCATTAATAACATCCGTTAACTGGAATATAAATATTAGAGCAGAAGGGCAGAACTGGCAACTGGATAGGGGAATACTCAAAAATGAATGGGTAAAAACTCAATTAGAAGAAAATCTAAAAGAATACTTTGACACAAATACAGGCTCAGTACAATCCCCCCAAATTTTATGGGAAGCAATGAAAGCAGTGATAAGGGGCAAAATTATAGCTATAAAAGCAAAAATAAACAAACAAAGAAAGGAGAGAAATAAAGCCCTCATCACACAATTAAACTATTTAAATATAGAAAACACCAAATACCCCTCCAAAAAGATTCAATTAGAAATACAAAAAATTCGCAGCGAAATAGACACAATAGAAACACAAAGAATAACACAACAATTAAGAAAGATAAAAAGTTTTTATTTTCAGAACTGCAACAAACCAGGAAAAATACTGGCACAATTAACAAAAAATAAAAGAAAGAAAACAGCAATCCCCACAATAAAATCCCAAGATGGAAAGAAAACAACAAAACAACAAGAAATACAAAAAATATTTGTGGAGTTCTACCAAACGCTTTATACATCCTCGAACCCCGAACCTGAAAAAATAAAACAATTTATTAATAAATACAATATCCCAAAATTTAATACAGATCAATTAAAATTCCTCAACGCCCCAATAACGGTCAAAGAAATTAAACAAACAATTAAAGAACTCAAAAGAAATAAAGCAAGCGGACCAGATGGGATACCCGCAGAATTCTATAAGACATTCAACGAAATTATCATTCCACATTTAACGAACACATGCAACGACATTATAAACACCCAAAAAATGCCCACAACATTTTATGACGCAGTCATTACACTAATCCCAAAACCAGGTAGAGACAACGAAGAGTGTAGTAATTACAGACCAATATCATTATTAAATACGGATTATAAAATATTCACAAAAACATTAGCAAATAGACTAGCATCAATAATAGGAGAAGTTATCCACACAGATCAAACGGGATTTATTCCAAATAGATTGGGAATTGATAATATAAGAAAAGCAGTCAACTTAATCTACATAGCCCCAAAAAAAGAAATACCAGCATTAATTTTAGCAGCAGATGCGGAGAAAGCCTTTGACAGGGCGGAGCCATTATGTTTATATAAAATAATGGAACAAATGGGAATAACAGGCAATTTCCTCAAGGCAATCAAAGCAATCAATCTAGCCCCAAAATCCCGAATATTAATAAATGGAAAACTATCAGACCCATTCCCTCTAACAAGAGGAACTAGACAAGGCTGCCCGTTATCACCCTTACTATTCAATATCACATTAGAATTATTAGCATGCGCCATAAGACAGGAACAAGAAATCACAGGAATACAAGTAAACCAGACACAACACAAATTATCATTATTTGCAGATGATATGTTAATATACATGACCAATCCATACAAAACTGTACCAAAAACACTCGCCCTTATAAATGAATTTAGCAAAATATCAGGATATAAGATAAACCCTCAAAAATCACAAGCATTAATACTTATAAAAGATAAACAAGAAGCCAAGAAGGTGGCAAGTCAAACACCATTCATGATAACGGAAACACAATTCAAATACCTAGGGGTAAATATAACAAAAGATCACACTAAACTATATAAAGCAAACTTCCCACCCATATTAAATCAAATTCAAAATGAGATCTCCACATGGCAAAAATTTAAAACCTCATGGCTAGGAAACATAAATCTATTCAAAATGATAGCACTACCAAAAATTTTATATAAAGCAATGGCATTACCAGTGCAACTTCCACTTAAATTTATAAAACAATGTGAGAGAGCCACGATGGATGCAGTATGGAAAGGCAAAAAACATAGAATCAACAAACAAACGCTAATTAGGAGCAAAGAGAAAGGAGGAGTTAACCTACCAGATATAGGAACATATTTAAAAGCAGCAACACTTCGAACATTGAGATACTGGTACCATCCAACCAGAAACACAACCTGGGTAGAAATAGAAAAAGAAATATTAGGAAATGCAAATTTAAGAGAAATAATAACAAACAAAAGTAAAACAAAAGAGAAAAAAATAATAGACCATCCATTTGCAAACGTAGCCATACAACAATGGCACAAAATACAAAAAAAATTAAAACTATCATTAGAAGAATCACCCTACACACCAATAACCACACAAACATTAGAAAAAGATAATGTAGCTAAAGAACTAAGAAAAACACTAAACAAACACGACATATATAGAGCAGAACAATTATTCAAAAACACTCAATTCGTAACAATACAAGAACTACAACAACAAACAAAAACAAAAATAGATACACTACAATATTTACAAATAAAAAATATATTTACAGAAAGGAACAAAATACAACATTATTCAAGACAACCCACCTTAATAGAAAAAATACTGCTAAGCCATTCCACAAATAAAGGGTTAATAGCAAGAATATACAAAGCACTGATCGAGGCCGATTCCACCAAACCAAACTCATACATAGAAAAATGGGAACAAGATTTAGACAAAAAATTTGATGACAAACAAACAGAAACAATAGGGAAGCAAATGCACAATTGTGCGAGCTCATTAGAAATCAAAGAAACGCAAATTAAAGTAATTCTAAGATACTATTTAACCCCAGTACAATTTAAAAAAAAGGAAGGCACAGGCCTCGATCGGTGCTGGAGGAACTGTGGAGAACAAGGTACATACCTGCATTGCTGGTGGTTCTGTCCTAAAGTTCAACAACTCTGGAATATAATTTGGTCAAAAATGATGAAAGCCACAGGTCTCATTATACCGTTCCGCCCAGAAACAGCATTATTGGGACTATATCCAGACATCCCTCTTATGAAACATCATCAAGAAACTTGCATGTTAATGACACTAGCAGGACTTAACATCATAGCCAGAAACTGGAAAACAGCAAAAAACTTATCAGAAATTGAATGGACAAAACGACTTTGGTACATGTATTCAATGGAAAAAATAGCAGCAACCCAAGAAAATAAATCAAAGAAATTTACCACCAGATGGTTTACATGCATAGAAAGTATACAAGGACAAACCATAGATGAAGAAACAAAATCATTCCTGGTAGACTACAATGTATAGGATAACATCATACATGCCTTAACAACATTTGTTAATATAAGTTAATTTATGTAATAGTTTAGAATATGTTTATTATTGTTATAATGTTTAATAGAAAAAATAAAAAACTTTATTATAAAAAAATAAAATAAAAAAAAGGTGCAATGGGAAAGGTTTCATATGAGACCCTTGCAGAGGCTACTGCGGCCTATGCAGCGAGAGCTAACATCGGGGCTCAACCCGTGGGTGTGGATTCCCCCAGGACTAGGTCATTCCATGTCTTGGTGGTTAGGCCCCAAGCTGTTTGCCAACGGCGTTCCAATCACAGAGCCAGTAAGGCAGACAATCACAACAGATGCCAGCCTCTCAGGCTGGGGGGCTCACTCCGGGAACCGCTCAGTCCAGAGGCAGTGGAGCGATGCAGATCAGGCACACAGCATAAATTACCTGGAACTGAAAGCCATACATCTCACAATGGAACAGCTGGTTCCAGGGACGGAGAACAAGAACATTTCGATTTATACGGACAATATCACTATAAAGGCGTATAACAATCACCAAGGGGGTTCCAGGTCACCAATCCTCCACAGGGAATCGGAGATTCTCTTCAGATGGGCCCAGAAGAATGTCACTTCCCTGAAAGCCTTGCATATCAAAGGCAAAGACAATGACCTGACGGACTGGCTGAGCAGACAAATGCTGGACCCACACAAGTGGTCGCTGAACAAGACGGTCTTCAAGGATCTCGTGGCAAGGTTCGGCTTCCCAGTGATAGACCTGTTTGCCAACCAGCACAACACACAACTACCCAGATTTATGGCAAGAACCCAATGTGTAACTGCGGAGGCGGTGGATGCACTGAACCAGCCCTGGCCAGCGGGACTCTTGTATGCGTTCCCACCTATTCCCCTGATCACCAGAGTCATAGACCAGACCATCAAGGAGGGGACTCATCTACCCATCGTAACCCCGTGGTGGCCTCGGAGACCGTGGTTCTTCGACCTCATAACCCTCAGCCACGGGAGGTACATGTCATTGGGAATGGACCCAGCATTGTTAACGCAGGGGCCTCTCCACTGTGACAACTTACACAACCTCAACATGACAGTGTGACTCTTGTCAGAAAGACCCTAAAGAAGAGAGGTTACTCAGACTCAGTTCTCGCTACACTCCAACATGCCAGGTGCCCAGCGACAAGAAGGGCGTATAGGGCTACCGGAAGGTGTTCACCTTGTGGTCGGCTGACAGGGCTTTGGAACCGTGTAAAGTGGGGGTCAAAGATATCTTGCAGCTCCTTCAGGAGGAGTCCCTCCTGAAGGACAAGGGACTCAAACCAAGCACACTGACAAGACAAGCAGCGGCAATAGGCTCGGTCCTGAAAGCAGTGACCAATAGACCGGTGTCGACACACAGCCACGTCAGGCAGTTTCTTAAGGCAGCAAAGGCTCTATCGCCACCAGTACAGCACAGATACCCTACTTGGGACTTAAATTTAGTTTTGGACGCTCTTAGTAGAGCGCCCTTCGAGCCGTTGAAACACATTTCAAACTATATACTTATGCTTAAGGTTGTGTTTCTCATAGCTGTAACGTCAGCCAGGCAAATTTCAGAATTGGGAGCCTTATCAGTAGAAGAAAACTTCTGTTCTTTTCTAGAACAGTCAGTTACGCTCAGGGTGGGTCAAGCATTTGTTCCAGAATTAAACACTCCATTTCACAAGAATCAGGAGATAGTCCTGCCATCTTTTTGCACAAACCCTAAACATTCTAAAGAGAAGGTTTGGCATAAATTAGATGTAAGAAGGGCACAAAAAGCGTACCTCCGTAGAACCCAGCGATTTAGGTCAACTTCAACTCTATTTGTGACCCTTAGACCAGGTTACAGGGGATCCGAAGCCTCGAAAACACTAATTTCAAAATGGGTGAAACAATGTATTCAGGAGGCCTATAGGGCAAAAGGCAAGATGCCCCCAATCCAAATCTGGGCACATTCGGTAAGAAGCGCAGCAACATCCTATGCCTTTAAAGCAAGGGCTCCTTACGAAGAGATCTGTAGGGCGACCACATGGTCCTCCCTGCATACCTTCGTAAGGCATTATAAGATAGATACCTATAAATCAGCAGACACTGCTTTTAGGAGACGGGTGCTGCAGGCAGTGCTGGATTCGTCCGGCGCTGTTTGCTCCCATCCATAAGGATGTCTAGGGCTTGGGTACATCCCATCGGAGAGGTTCACCGGAGACAGGGGAGAAAAGAGAATTGGTCACCTCTCTCAGTGAATTCCTTTCTTCCTTGTCTCCGTGGAAACTCTCCGGCCCTCCCTACAAAGCAGCGCCACCAAAAAAAAAAAAATTGAAAAGAAAGTAAGAGGCAGATAAACTCATTACCACACTCAGGAGGGCTAGATTAGTGGGGTACAGGAAGTAATCATGCCCCGGGAGTCTATTATCATGCCCCGGGAGCCTGGCCCCAAGCCTTTTGACATTTCGGCGGAACTGTAAGACCTGGCTGTTTGCCCAGGCCTTCGGAGGGAGGGTGGGGGGTGTGTGATTTTAATCCCCCGCCCATTTATTTATTTACTATTGTCTTTTAGCCCTGTTTTATTGATGCATTTTATATTTATATTTTAATTGATTTTAATTGTTTTTATCATTGTTGTTAGCCACCCCGAGCTGCTTTGCAGGAGGGGGCGGGATATAAATCTATGACTGCAACCTAATGCACAGTTGTTTGAGTTATTGGTTAACAGTATTCAGTGGAAATGGACGGTGGCCCTACAGCTTGGATACAGACTGAAGAACGGAGGGCTAGCTCCACAGCGCATGCGCAACAGAGATTTCAATCTTCTGCCTCCAGCGGCCATGCGCAGAGCTACCCATCAGAGAGTTTCCCTAGAGACAAGGAAGAAAGGAATTCACCGAGGTAGGTGACCAATTTTTCTTTATATTGCCACTGGATGACGAGGAGATCTGGGCTAATGCAGATCTTCACCGGGAGTGCCTTCCGCAGCGACAGTGCGGCTGCCGCAAATGCCCTCCTGTCCTTAGAGACCCGCTGATAACACGGGACCTCCAGGAGAGCGCTCCCAGATGACCACAAGGGCTGCTCAGGGGCTCAAGGAATGAGGTGGTCCCTCAGGTAAACAGGGTTCAGGCTGTGTAGGGCTTTAAAGGTCAAAACCAGCACCCTGCATCGAGCCCAGAAGACAATGGGCAGCCAGCACAATGACTGGAGCACCGGACTAATGTGCTCCCTGTGGCTCATCCCAGTTAAAAGGTGGGCCACTGCATTTTGCACCAGCTGCAATTTCCCAGACCGTCACCATGGGCAGCCCCACATAGAGCACATTACAATAGTCTTGAGGTGATGAATGCATGGATGATGGTGGCGAGATCAGAATCAGAGACATATGGGCAGAGCCTCTTCACTAGATGTAATTGGCAAAAGGCGCCCCTGGCCACAGACGACACCAGGGAATCTTATCTGTTCCAGGAGGCAGGTCCATCTAAAAATGCCCTTTGTTGTTTCAAACAGGACTTGAGTGTGGCCGAGTGAAAGATGGGGTTAGAAGAGCTTCATGGGTAAATTGGGGTCATATTACTGCTCTTGTCGTCCCCCCCCCCCACACACACACAAACAAATGTACAGGGACATATGTTTGTTTTCACAAACAGAGCCAACTCCAAAATCATCCAAGCACTGAAACTCTTTGAACGTGTGATGCTGCCAGATCAATCCTCGACTTTTAAAATCAATGGGTGTTGATTTGCCATTAACCTCAGTGTATCGCGGATTGCGGCCTAACTAGATGGTTGTCCCAGTGACACACAAGTTTTCAACTTGTCACACTTTATTGATGAGTGACCTGGACTATTTATTGTTTGTTTTGTGGGGGGGTTGTTTGTTTGTTTTCCGCTTCATGCAGAGGTCTATTGTGGTTTTGTGGTAGAGATGGGTGGAGGAGGGCTTGTTCTATTTTGTCAATGTCCAGTGTGTCCCTATTTCAACATTGCCAGAATTAATTCTGTAGCAGGAATGGTTATGCCCAGGATAAGTATTGGCAGGATTCTGGCTAAACAGTCAAGTTCAACAGGGGAGCTTGGCTCCACTGTCTTTGTACAATCCAGTGTTGAATCACCACTATACAGTTTCTCTATACACAGTTCATAGCTCTCTTTGGGCCTTTTCACACAAGACACTCTTCTCTTCACCTACCGCCCACCCATGTTACAGGGCACCCATAGGGCAACACTGCAGCCCTGCAACATATATAGTGGGTGAGCGGTGGGTGGAGAGTGTCTTGTGTGAAAAGGGCCTTTGTGGTCCTACAGTCTCTCCGTTCTCTGGGAAAGGTACAATCTGAAGCTCTCACTCCTCCCGGCTCAGGCAGCACCCTCTGAACTTGGTTTGCCAGAAGACAGAGCCCTGAGCTCCTGTTTCCTTCAACTCTCTCCTGACTGAGCCCTTCCAGCCTCTTCCAGCTTGTGGCTCCCCTGCCACACCAAACACAGGTGAGAGGCAGTCAGATGTGATCATGACTTTTAGTGGCACCTGTGGCTTGAATAGCCCCTATTTCCCCCTTAAAGGGCCAACATCTGTTTTTACTGTGCCCTGCAACAAATTCAAATTCTGATTTCATTTTTAGAGATTAGAAATTACATTAAATGATGAGGCCAACACTCAGATCCAAAACTGAACAATTACAAAACCAATTTCATTTGCAAAATCTTTTTTTTTACCCTACATAACCATTATCTGGAATCCCAGAATAACACAAGAAAAACATAAATGCAAACTTCTAAACTGTAACTTACTTGACACTGGGTGATAGTAATTTAATACAAATGAGTGCACAAAGAGAGGGTAAGGCCACACAAGACATTATCCCACATTGGGCAACCTTATTTCATATTAGCCTGCAATGCAGTGCACGGTATGGCCAGTGTTCACCCACTGTTGCCCCAGGGCAAGCAGTTGGTTGCTACGTCATGCGTACACCGATGCATCACGTGATACTGTTGCCCCAACTGGGCAAATGTGGGATAATGGGCTGCCTTCATTAGGGGATGGGTGCATTCAGTTTGTAAATCTGACCATCAAACTGGCAGCATATAACATTAGTAGAAAACAACCACAGTGCATATGTTGAGCCATTCTTTGAAGCTTGGTTGCAATTCTTTCAATATTTAAAAAACAGAAGGGGAAAAACAAAATTCTGCCAGTCAAACCAGACATACCAGAGATGTGTCAGGTTGGATAGGCACGGGTGGAGCTGTATTGAATAGTATAGATATTAAAACAATGGCCAACAAATTGTTTTGTAGCTATGGGTAATTCAGCAATGTTTAAATGGTATTCTGGTGTCTCTGGTGAATTTTTTGTCTAGTCACAATCTTTAACTGCTTCATTGGTTCACTCAGAGACTTCCTGTCACATAATCCTTTTTTAACCTTCTTTTACAGCTATTTGCTGTTTACATTCCATAATCCTTCTCCTATTTTACTTTCCTGCCCCGAATACTGTTTTCTATTACTTTCCCTATTTGGGGCTCGCTGTGTGTCACTGTAAGAAACAGTATTAACACTTTGTATTCCTTACCCTTCTCTGACCCTCCAATCTACATGCTTAGCCTTGCTACTGATGTGTTTCACTGCTCAGTCCCTGTCACTTAAGAAGAGCTTGGCAGTGGAAAAACAATTTCTTATACAATCCTTTAAGTGAACCAATAATCATTGAAATCAATACTAGCATAGGTCTTGGCTTTGAGGGTAACGACACCCTATTTGTTTTCATTTTAATTTTCAATTAACTATGCTTTGCTTGGGCTTTGCTGCTGCAATTGGCCAGAAGCCTATGTTTAAGCTCCTAGGTTTTAACTAATTCCCTGGGGGCTTGTGAATCTAGCAAATACAGTGTCTTTACTTTTTGCTTGGTGAGGAAAATTTGCAAAACTGTGTTTAAAAATTGGTAAAATATTCAGGTCTGGCTTTTTAAAAATGCTAGCTGCAAAAATCCTGACAGCTCCATTGGTGATATGCTAATTGCCTTTGTTAACTATGTGATTACTGATTCTAGCCCAAAAGTCTGGGTGTAGGGGAATTTGCAAAGAAGTAATTAGAGTCCGGGTGTAGGAGAATTTGCAAAAAGCAATTAGCCAGGTTCAGCACCGTGAACCACTTAAAGCTTTTGTGGGATTGGGGCCAGCACATGGGGCAATTTGACTACCATGGGGACATTTGCAGGAGGTTTTACATTGATGGCTGTACAGTTTACAGTGAGGCAGTGTGTTTTACCATTCGCCTTTAGAACTGGTCAGCTTGGGGAATTAAAGGTGGATTGAATTGGTACCAGTACTTCTTCCTGCCTTGCAGCTGCTCCTTCCTGACACTATACATTGAAGCATACCTGTTCCACACATCAAAAATCTTTTGTTTAGTACCCGGGGAACTTAAAAGCTGATTTGTGCACGTGCACTTTTCTGAATCATAAATGTACTGTAGCAGCTTGGTTGGTCTGGGCAGGATTTTAACCCTTTCCCTTCCCACGGGGACCCCTTCCTGCAAATTCATCTGTAACCAGGGCATAATGTTTGATGCAAGTGCTTTCCCTTGGGACACTGAATTTAGTATTTCCACTGAAAAGAATTGAGCATAGATTGCACTTTTACCAGGACAGCAACCTGGTGTCTGTTTTTTTTAACAAGTATGTTGCTCTGTGTCCGGATGATGAGGGCCAATCACCAGGAGGAAGCAGTGCAGCATGTGGCAACACGCCATTTTTAAGACCTTAGTCTAAAACACAGGACATATGCTCCCTGTGTGCCTTTTAGCATAAGACCTCAGTCTTCCCTACTGTGCAATGAGCTCAATGTCTTTTCTCGAGCATTCTATAAGGAATTAGAAAGGGGTTCAACTGCTTTAGGGTGGAGCTTATCTCTGTTAAGAGAATCCACTGCACCTGTCTAATAGGGTCTAATAGGGTGCCTTAGATGAGGCCTATACCTGTTCCTGGAGAGATAATCCACTGTCCCTGCCTGATGGGGTACAGCTCCTTTAATGCACCCTTCCCTGGGTGAGGCCTATATCTGTCCAGTAGAGATAATCTACTGTCCCTGTCTGATAGGGTACAGTTCCTTTCCTGCACCTTAGGCAAACAGCTCCCTTTTAGTTCCCTCGGGATCTAGTGGAAATACTACTGTTTGAGAGGGGGGGAATTACTCCTCTTCTATTTCAGTAATGAGTCTTTTATTCAGTCAAATAGACATTTATTCAATGATATCAAAGCAATTAGCATACCAATTACCAAAGAGACACTTGCATTCAACATTCTGCTCTTACCTTGCTCTGAACTACTCAAAATACATACAGAAGCACATATTCTTACGTGATCAGAGGTTGATGACCTGGTTCCAGAGAAAAGCAGTCAGGGAGCCCAAACGATGCTGTTGGAGAATTCCCTAGATAGAGGAATCCCCAAAATGGCCGCAACCACCAACCTCAGCAGTGCTCTGATAAGAGCTGGCGCTGAATACCGTGAAAGGCAAGGAACTAATCCAGAGTCAAGCCTTATATGCTGTGACTGTCTTATGATTATCCAGAGTGCGGGGTTGTCAGTACTAAGCTTGTGGCGTACTCTCATTGGTTGCCCCAAATCTGGGGTACCTTCTTGGTCAGTCATGATGTCAGGCTTGTCCTGACCAGTTGAGTCAGGTCCCACTCCTCCCTCCGGATGTGGGGGGTCATAGCTCCCTGGCCCTGGATTAGCCTGCACATCCTTCTGAGAGTAATCTATTTGTTTGATGAGACCACACTCTTGCTTGTTCAGCTCAACTTCTGTTATCAGTTCCTGTGAATTACCAACATCGTTTGTTTGGGAACAAGAGACCTCCTGCTCACTTCTCCAGCATCATTTGTTCTATCTCTGACCAATTTCTGACGATCTTCTTCTGACACTCTCTGTTCTTTTGAATCAAATGCACTACTACATGTACTATGCAGTG
This sequence comes from Sphenodon punctatus, assembly GCA_003113815.1. Taxonomy (NCBI): domain Eukaryota; kingdom Metazoa; phylum Chordata; class Lepidosauria; order Sphenodontia; family Sphenodontidae; genus Sphenodon; species Sphenodon punctatus. The sequence continues at coordinate 776,148 of QEPC01007042.1, forward strand.
TCTTGCCTAATTTCTAACATTCTACATAGTTTTAAGCAGCTATAATGGTTACATTCAATGTGTTATAAATCCAGTGTATACTCTTGGTTACATTTTAACATAGAGTTATGAGGGCACTTCTGGTTTAGTTATAATTTAACACAGAGCTAGTTTATGGCACATTTGAATCAAAGAAGCATTTCGGATCTCAGTCACATTGCAGCAAGGAGATTAGCATTTTAGTTAGGCCCAAAATCATGTCAATTTCTAACACATGCAGCCCTGCTGCAAGCTGAGATCTGAGGACTGGGACTGGAGGAACACGCTCACGCTGGCCACCAAATAGCTGATTGGGGCGAGGTTGGGCTCAGAGGAGTGTGCCTGCTCTCCCTGGCCACTAAACAGCTGATTGGGGGAGTAGAGACTCTTCCAGGCCCCTCCTCCCCTGCTCAGCCATTTAGCAAGTGGAGAGAGAACACTCTTCTCCAGGTCCTGCCACCCTCAATCAGCTGTTTGGTGGGCTGGGAGAGCACACATGCTCGCTTCCCTAAGCCTCCTCTCCCCTGATCAACTGTTTAGCAGGCATGGAAAGGACACACATTCCTCTGGGGCCCTCTCCCCCAAATCAGCTGTTTGGTGGGTGGAGAGAGCACAGTGTGCCCCTTCTCCACCATCAGCTGTCTAGTGGCAGTGGGTCTGATCCAGGAGTTGGACATCCAGCCTCATGTGGCTGGCTCCTAAACCCGACACATGGCGTTGAGGGGCTGGTGATGGCCACGTGGGGACTTCTCATTTGAACTGTCCTTCCTGCTGGCCCAAAGCGTGGTGACTGTTTGCGCCCTCTCCAGAGCAGGTGGGGGATTGGGCCCATCCTGCCTCATGTAGCTTTAGACAGAGAGAGAGAGAGAGAGACCACTTCCCACTTTGCAGTCTATATAAATAACCCAACAGTGGGAAGCCTCAAGCCTGGGGACCAAATGTGGCCAGTGACTAGTTTTTATGTGGCCTCTTTCCAGTTCCTGGATCCAGTTACTACCCCCAAGCACTGAAAAACTGAGCTCCAGGGAAATGAAGGAAAGTTGAGGGCATAGGCACAAGGATAGGGGATATTTCCGTGGCATAGATCCATGATCTGAACTAGAGCTGAAACTTGGTACTCGATTTTGTTCGAAATTCACCGGGGATCAAGGTATTCAGTTCCAAATTTCCAAGTTCTGAAGAACAAGGCTGTTACTTGGAAACTTCTGAACCCTCGATCGAGTGATGGAGGCGCCATTGCGTGCGTGACTGGAGTGACCCAGATGGTTGACCCTAGCTTCTTTGAGCTAGGAAACAAATCTTAGTGCCATATTTGGTAGGCAGAGAGATATGGAAGGGGACAGATGAGTGATGGACAAGCCACAGGATGGGTTTTGATTGGCTTGCATGGGCAAAATAAAAGTGGTGGTAGGGTCATTTTCCATTCTCTTCAGTGAATTTTGCTGTGTGCTGCACTGCTGATCTGTAAGTATTTTGGCTTGGAGAGGGTGGGAGGGGGTGCCTGTCCTGTCCTAGCCTGTCCATAGGGGCAATGCTGGGGGTTACGTAGCTACCATGCCTTTTTAAAAAATATGTGAGTGCTGCCTGCTGCTTGCACTGCTTGGCACCATAGAAACCATAGGGATCCGCCTTGCTCCACTTCCACTGGCCAGTGCCACCATGCTTAATATATTTTAAAGTGGGTGCTGCTTGTACTGCTTGTTGGCACCATAGAGGGATCACTTTTGTTGTGGTTTTTGTGGGCACTGTACTAATTATGATGTGGGTTCAACTTTGCCAAGATGTGCCCAGCTGGGATACTTTATTTCTGGTTAATTTATGGTGTGTGGGGAGGGGGCTTGCCTTGCATAGGTGGACATAATCAAGCAATAGAGGCTCTTTTTGTATAGCCTGGGTGTATGTCTGGTTTCTTGTGGGTATTATTTTGCCGGCTGGCTGGCTGGTGGCACCCATGGGGCCACATGGGCCAAATAACTTGTTGAAACTTGATTGATTGATTGACTGATTTGATTGATAATGCTATGTTCTGGTGGGGCACCCCAGTGCAACCCACCCACCCAGTTTCTGAGTTTTGAGGTTCCAAGTTCCGAGGATTTCTAAGGTCCAGAGTTCTGAGTTCCAGTTTCTAGGTCCTCAGAAAAAACTGAGTTTCAACTGAGGACCCAGTCCCGGTACTAAGAACCTCAGAAATTCTCGTGAGTACTTGGATCGCCTATTTGGTGCAGCCCTAATCTGGACCCTCCTTTTCCTTAGTGCACCTCTTAAGTACTCCTACCCCCAATTTCCATGATCAGAGTGACCCGTGGGGGAGAAAAGGGTCCTCACCTCTGAAATAACCAAATTTGCTGTGTAAATGACAGAATATTTTCAAAAGAAATGGTCTGATGTAATTGATTAGAGTGAGTTGTGGTTTCTATTCCTAGTTTTAGGCTGCATCATCACTGTTCTGTCCAGTTATGTGATTCGGCACACTTACTCTATGTGATGGTGGAGACACCTGGGAGCATCAGACACCATTTCGAGATTTTCAGTACTATAAATCAGCATTGGCAGGAAGGGCATCTTATGATACAAACTGAAAGACAGGAGCAAAATAGAGGTATGGAGATGATCATATTTTGTTGTTGAAGCAAATTTAGGGAGAGTAGTTAAAACACATTTTTCCCCTGTAGGGAGGCACAAACGGTACCTTTCCATCTAGTATCCCTGGGAAAACCTCATTAACTTGGCTTGTGTTCATGCAAAGTGACAATTGAGGAATTTTCAATTCTTGGTAGCTATATTTCTATATCATCATACCCTTAGTCTCTCAGAAAGTCCTAGCTTTCCATCGTCTATAATCTTCGTAAGATTTTCTCCTTCCTTCCCCCCCCCCTCCTCACCCCCAGCCTGATCCCCCATGAATCTTTGATCAGTTTTGGAACTGGCTCTCCACTGCCTTGTGTGGCCATTTGCTACTGTGAAAAGTAGCTGCCAAATCAGAATTCCCCGGTTGTCCTGGTGCTGCTGACCTGTTGCAAATGACTTCTGTCTTTGGGTGATTTCAGACGTTACGCGGTCCTGATTCACCACAGTGAATTCCCAGTGGTGGCGAGCCAAACAGACGTGATGGGACCGGGACCATGGCAGGGAATTGGAGAGACAGACAACAGCCCGGGGCAGCACAACAGACGTGATGCCAATTCCCAGCCATAGTCAAAACACCCAGAAGTCACCGGGGAGGGGTGGGAGGCAGACATGGCCGACTGAGGGCAAAGGAAGGCAAAAGTGCCTACAGGGAACACCCACACAAGGGAAATGGGAAGGGAGGGGGAGGAGGGAGAAGAACTGCAGAGGCGGCACACGCAGCAGACACAGAGAGAACGAGGTCACAGTGGAACACACAGCACAAACACACACCCAGGCATATACACACCCGCACGGGAAAGGAAGGGAAGGGGGAACACAGCAGGACGGACAACACACACGGCACAACGGGCAAAGGGGGGAGGGAGGGGGCGGGGACAGGGAGCAGGGTGGGGACCAGCCCAGGGGCAGGGCCGGACACGGGGAACGGCACCCCGAACCCGCACAACAGCACAGCCAGCACGGGCACCCCCACAGCGCACAGTCAGTCCTGGAATGGGGGGACCTCCAGGGGCAGAGCACAGGCACAGGGGGAGGCCACACGGAACAGGGAGCGGTCCGGGAATGGTCCAGGAGGCAGACAGGCACCCCACGCGCTGGTGAGGGCGCGAAGGATGGGAGTCAGGAGAGCCAGAGCCATGCAGCCAGTCCAAATACACACACACACCGTGGAGAATGCCGGGAGTTGCAGTCCGGGGGCCCCAGAACCCCGCGGTCACAGAGTTACCCAAGGGGGGAGGCATGGGCACATGAGGGATCACAGGTGGCCTTGGAAGGTCAGCAGCACCCCGGGGTGCCGGGTGGTGGCTTAGAGCTCAGGACACGGCCACAGGAGAAGACAGCCATGGAGGGGAATACCGGTTGCAGAGGCGGACAGGGGGGCCCCACGGAGGGGTCCCAGAGCCACAGGCAGGGGCAGTGGAACCCCAGGAAACAGGCAGCACAGCAGCGAGGCCGGGACATCATGGAGGGAGTGGGCAGCGACCCACGGCATCAGGGCGGAGGTGGGAGCGCACAGCGGGGCCAGCAACAAGGGCCCAGAAGGCACAGGGGGCCTCACAGCCAGCTGTAGGGGGCCACGAAGGGGGCTGGGTGGCCCACCAGGTGCACGAAGTGGGGCCACTGGAGCATGCCCCGATGGTAGCCCAGTGCTGACATGTGGTGGGTGACCAGGTAGTACGCCTCGAAGGGATCTTGCATGGCGAGCCCCACCTGCACATCGGAGCAGGACCACTCACCAGCCAGCGCTGCCAGCTCCAGCCCGGTGGGCTTTGACAAGCCATAGTCAGCAGTTGAGGGCCACGGAAGGTGACCCAGCTCCAACAGCTGGTGATAGACCACCCCACGGGCCCGCTGGTACCCACGGGCCTCATGAACACAGCCAAAGAAGGACGTGACCAGGGCAGGGCCCCCCTCCGTTAGAGAGGGCGTGTAGGCAGCCAGGCTGCACACAGAGAAAGCAGACATAGTCTCCGCTGCCAACCACCCCACATACGTGCACCTCATCTCTGGGATGAGCCCATAAGGAAAAGGATGCAGCCCCAGTGTCTCCGCGTGCAGCCGGCAGTTGCAGGCGCTCACCTCATAGCCAAAGTAGAGCAGACTGGAGCTCAGACTCGCATAGGCATCAGTGAGGATGTCCGGGCAGCTCAGGAGCAATTGCACAGCTGGGGAATGCCACAGGTCACACAGGGCCATGGTCTCGCGGAAGGTCCAGCTATGGGGGGGTGCCAGGGGTGGAGGGGCCCACGAGCCCTGGGGAAGCCCTGCCAGCCATGGTCCAGCACACGCCTGATACTAACTGGAAGGCAAGAGGGGCCCCACAATCCCTGGAGGGACGGGAGGGGAAGCAGGGGAGCTCCAAGGCCAAGCGATAAGGCCACAGGCCGCAACATTGCCTGACTAATGAGCGAGACGTGGGATGCAGACCCTGCCCAGCTGCTGGCACCTAGCACACATACAGTACATCCTACACAAAGATCAGGGCAGCAAGGACAACAGGCAGCCAAAACACAGAGAGATGGGAGGTGATGACAGCAGGAATGCAGCTGCAGCCCGCACATGTCCGGGTGCAGACTGGACCATGCACCAGGCCCCATGCAGGGACTGCAGGTGTGCGCAATGGGGCACCCGCTGCCACCCCACCCCAGTCTCCATGCAAGAGCCGGCCCAGCCGCCTGGGGGGGCCGCAGAGGTGATCTGGGGCCCCCCAGCCAGTAGGCAGGTCAGAACAGGGGGTGGGGTGACACGTGACCCAGACTATAACGGGTGTGCCCCCAAGCCACCTGGGGCACCATTCACCATGAAGCTGGGGCGGTTGGGCACTTGCGGGATGCACCTAGCAGTCTGCGCAGAGTGGTACCGCTCACACACGAACCTCTTGTGCATCCAGACCGCAGAGGTGCACCTGACTGCCCGACTGCGGATGAGCATGGCCAGGAGCACTGCTAGTGCCCGGAGAGCCCACCACGGGTGCAGACGCTCCCTGGCCCGGCTCAGGGCCCAGAGGGTATCTGGAACGGCCAAGCAGGCCCTCCTCCGTGCCCAGAACTGAACCGCAGTGCTCCACGAGGCGGCCGGCCGGCTCCAGTGGTGGAGGGAGATCATGGGCCGCGCTGCCCATTGCCTGGCAGCTATGGGTCACGGAGCAGGCACAGGGGTGGTGGGCCAGGGCACTGGCTCAGCGGGATGAGGCCGCCTGGAGAGCGCACTTTCGGATGGACAGGCACACCCTCCTGCGACTCGCGGAGCTGTTAACGACCTGGCTGGAGCGGCAGCACACCCACATGCGGATCCCCATTCCCATGGTCCAGCGGGTGGTCATCGGGGTCTGGGCCCTTGCAACACCCGACTCCTGCCAATCCGTCTCGCAGCATTTCGGTGTCAGGGTGAGCACCATTGCCGGTATCCTGCGAGACGACTGCAAGGCGGTGGAGGACGTGCTCCTGGACCAAGCGATCCAGCTGGTGGACCAGGAGGCCGTGATGGTCGGCTTCACGGCTGGAGGGTTCCCCAACTGCATGGGTGCCGTGGACGACACCCACATTGAGATCCTCCGCCCCTCCGATGGAGAGGCCGCGGAATATGTCAACAGACACGGTTACTAGTCCCTGCAGCTGCAGGCGGTCGTGGACTACCTCGTGATCGAAGCCTACTGTGCGCTGCACAACATGTGCGAGATGGATGGGGCTGCCCTCGACCACCCCATGCCCCGGCGCCCTCCCGCCCCATGCCTCTCTATGTGAACGCTGAGAACCCGCGGGAGTACTGGTACGCAAAGCGCATCCATGATGTCCTGGCTAGGCGGATCAGCCAGGAGGCCAAGGCATGAGGGCGTGCACCCCCGTCACCACCTCCCTTGGGCTGCCACCAGTGCCCTGGGCCCACCCCTAGGCACCTACCCACCCCCAGCCCCAGTCCCATGAACAGTACGACAGATGTTTTTATTGTGCATACCTCCTACAGGTCTGCTTACCCCCACCCCCACCACCCACCATCCTGGTGCCACTCTCACTTCCCTCAGGCTGCTCTGCCCCATCCTCCACGTCTCCGTGGCCTCCCGCTTGGCCTCCCTCTGGCCACCGTGGAGCTCTGGGATCTCCCCCCCCCGCTGTCTGTGTCCCTGATGGTATCCTGGGATGCCTTGGTGTCCTGAGGGGCAGGCGGGGGTGGATGGGAGGGCGGACCCAGGGCCAGAGGGGCCCCCCTGGGTGGCTGCTCCCTCCGGAGGCCTACAGGGACTGGGAGGCAGATGTACGGGCCCGGCGGGCATGCCGGCAGCTGGAGTGGAGGCGGTGGGGGCACTGAGGGACCCATCATCGGGGTTGGGGCAGGCAGGTTGCCCAGCAGGGCAGCGGCCATCACGTAGGTGCTCATGGTCCCCGCATGCAGCAGCAGCGAGGTGCTGATGTCATGGGACCAGTCCATCTTGGCTGAATGCTCCCTCACCATCCTGTCGATTGCCAGTTCCAGCCGCCCGAACGCCTCCACCTGCCTGTTGTGCTCCCGGTGCTCCCGCCTCTGCTCCAGTCGGACCTCCGCCTGCAGCTTCCGGTCCCTAGCCTCCGCTTGTTGCACAGCCGTTTCCATGGTCGCCTTCATGCGGTCGATGGCCGCGATCATCCGCTTGCCCTGCTCGGTGGTGGAGTGGACTATGTCCTCTGCTGCTCCTCCCTCCGGCGCCATACCCGTGCCTGGTGCTCCCTCATCCATTGCACTGGGGGCATGGGGACAGCTTGATGGGACCCATCGGGCCACCCTGTCAGGGTACACATTAGGGGTTGGTTAGGTGCCCCAACCACCCGCCCCCTCTCCCATGGCATGGCTGGGGAGTCGTGCCTCCCCGAGTTGAGGGCCAGTGCCCGCCCCTGGTGTTCCTCTGCACCCAAGCTCCCCTCCCGCCCACCACATGACCCGGGTCCCCCGCCCGACCTCCCCTGGGGCCCCTCCCCCCCACTTGCCATTGTGCCTCACCTGGGACCTCTGGATGCTCCCGGGGCTGCTCACCACCTTCCTCCTTGCCCTCCTGTTGCAGGTGCCGGGGCGTGCCATGTCCTGTGGGGATATGGGAGGGGTTGGGTGGGGGTGGGCTGAACGTGTCCCCCTGCGGCCCCCCAGATCCCTTTCCCATGGTCAGGGGTGCTCAGGGTTGCTGGGGGCAGCCCAGTGCCCGGTGTGCCCACCTCCCCCCCTTGGCCCATCCCCCCATGACCGTGTCCCCTCCCACCCGCTTGCTTACCCTCGATGTCAGTCTCAGAGCTGTCCAAGGCCGGTCCCTCGGTATTGCTGGGGTCCCCCTGTGTCCACTGGCTGAGGGTAACCAGTGAGCCGGCCTTGGATTCTCCTAGTCCGGACAGGGGCTGGGGGTTCTTGGGGCTGGTGCATGAGGGAGGCCTGCTGGTCCCCGAGGTCCTGGGGCATTCCTCTTGAGGGCAGGGCTCCTGGAGCCGGTGCCTTCTAGGGGGGTAGGAAGGGGGGTTGGTTGCCGGGTTGCCTCATCCCGTGGCCCTTCCCCCTGTCCCCCCCCCACCGGCCTGCCCACCCCGCTTGGTGCCCCTATGCCTTTGCACACACAATTTCATGCTGTCTTTCTTTTTCTCTTTCTTGTCTTTGTCTTTCTTTTTCTTCTTTGTTCCATCTTTTGGCGTTCCAGTTTCATCTCCTGTTGCAGGCGCTCACGATCCAGTTGTATTTGGAGTTTCTTGAGTTGCAGCCTCTCGCTGGTGGTGGTTATGGGTTCATCCTCATCAGAGGAGGTGTCCTCCTGTAGGTCGTGCGAGGTGGATGCATCTTCTTGTTGCTGCTGCATGTGGTTCCTGAGTTTCTTTTTCAGCTGGTCTACATTAAGGCCGGCTGGATCTATGCTCTTGCATTGCATTCCTCGATAAGGTCATCCTTTTTCATAGTTTTCAGGCCTTTTATTCTCTAAGCCATCTTTGCTCAGTTTTCTATCCCCGAAATGAACGGGGGGAAAAAACTTTGTGTTGCACTAAGTGATCAGGTTCAGTCCTCTGATGCCACCTGGTGGCTCTTAGTGGTCAGTGCACATCCTGCCTTCTGACTCACTTTTAAATCTACTGGACTGGACTAGTTTCTCTCCAGCCGTTTTCACTCTTCTTGTTATGGGGTTTCAAATGGGGTACTCCAGAGTACTGGACTGGAATGGGGTACTCCAGAGTACTGGACTGGCTTACCACTGTCACCTGGGATTGGGTGTTTGGGGCCCTCTCTTCCTTTAGAGGCTGTCCCCCGTTTGCCCACCAGGCCAGCCGCAACCCAGTTGCCTGTGCCCGCGTGGGTCCCCAAGTGACCAGAAAACCTTCACTGCAATCAGGGAGCTTTCAGAGGTCCGCACCCCCAGCCAAGCCTCCCCTTGATCTCCCAGCCCAGCCGTAATGCAGAGAACTTTCTCTGGCCACCTGTAGCTTGGAAGACTTTTCAGTGGGGTTGTCTTATATGAAAAAGGTTAGTCTAGGCTCTCACCTAGATAGGAGTATCCCCAAGTGAATTCCCCAAGGCCAAATAATGACACAAGCATGCTAGGCTTGATTATAAAACATATCTTGAGTACATACAGGTACAAGGCTGTTGATCAGATAGTGCAAGTCAATAAATCAAACATAAAGTCCACGCATTCTTAATTCACTGATATTCTCTGACTGTCTCTTACCCTAAGAGGTACAATACAGGTCCATCAGATGCTGTCTCAGTCTGGAAGTTGAAGACCGGGTTCAAATCTTAGTTCATAGCCAAGTCTTTAGTCCATAGTTTGCAATCTTGCGGCAGCTCCTCTCCTGAGCTGTTAACTTGTTGAAGTCCAAAATGGAAGAGACTTAATACTTGAAGAACTTCCTTCTTCTTCCTCACAGGAGGCCTGAGGTCACTTCCTGAGTGTCCTAGCCATTGTCATTGTTAGCAAGGTGGCAGAGTGACCTGGGCATTGCTTGGCAACAAACTGCCCACTTGCCATAACAAAGGGAATCTCTTCCCCCCACTCTGGCAACTGGTTTCAGCATTCTGCTCCCACTGAGCTTACAATCTGTTA
>QEPC01007042.1:786278-813226 GCA_003113815.1 Sphenodon punctatus
GCCTGTGTTGTTGCTCGTTGCCTGGCAGCGACGCTGCATGCTTTGTCCCTGGCTGGGAATCATTTTGCTTAATTCCGGCCGGTGGTTGCCGTTCAGATGTTACTTTTTGTTGTTTCCTGGTGGGAATCGCTTTGACCACGCTTTTGGAGATGGTCCGGGCTGGACCTCCAGAAGGGTGGTTGATTTTGTCCCCTGCTGGGGATTGACTGTGGTGAACATCTGGCGGCCGCCGAACAGACATTCAAGGCCTTTTGGCCCCGCCGCAGTGTGGTTCACTGTGGTTGACTGTGATCTCGTAATGTCTGAAATCACTTTTTGTGACAGCTCAGCTCTGCTGATGGGGGGGTGTTGTTAGAAGGGCAGCTAAGAGTGTGTCCATCCCTTGCTGCCCATTCCCTGTTGGGGCAGCTGTGTACGTAATATAACTGGGATAAAAGGAGACGGAATGGATGGTATCTTACTATCTTCCAATTGCTCACTTCCCTAAGTTGTCGTTACAAGTCATAGTTTTGCTCAACATTTTTATCTGAAGTCTCATTTATAGAGTGTGATCGCCGTTTCCATTTATAGTCACCCATCATATACATCTATCATGCTTGTAAATAATAATGGACAAGAATGAGAGAGCAGCAATGATCAGTCCTTGTTGCATAGAAAAATATTTTTAATTAATCTCTAACCAAGACCAAACAGTGATAAATTCATACTTCAGAGGCTTCACAGGACACCACATAATCTCTCCCTTTGCATTGACATTGTCACTTGTTTTTTGCAGATCTTAAAAATGAAATCCATTTCATGTGCAAGATACTGTATAAAAAATGCTCGATGCCATTGCACTTCATTGCTGAATGTATAAAAATATATTGGGTTTCCATTGCAGTTAACAGTTTACAAAAGAGATCTCTTTTTTTAAAAAGATGAGCATCTACAAAAATATAACACTAGTTTAAACCTACGGAGTTACCTGAGAGAACACAGGTGTTGACTCAGAATACATGAAACATTCACACTCGCATGAGAGAAAGGCAACCTTGGTACATTTAATGAAAAGAAACAATGTTGGCAATGAGTGTTGGGAGTACACTTATCAAATCAAAGCACAATTGGGGGGGGGGGGGAACACCACAGCAGATCAAAGGAACAGTGCTCCTAAACAGCTACAGTACAGGTTGTGATTTGGCAAATTGCACTGGCTTCCTTCAGTTTGATGTCATTTTGCTGAGGTATCTTCTCTAGTCTCTTCTTCAGACCTACAAGTTACAACTGATACTTTGTGAAGTCTGACCCTGCAGAAGTAGGAAAGAGCAATGTGTTAATAAATAGCCTGTTAGTTTCCTTTGGGGTCTGTTATTTTTGTCATAATTGATCTACAAAATAAGCATTCCTTAACTGACAGTAGGGGGGGAAATCTATTTAATAAATTTATTTTGGGGAGAGGGGATGAAAGGATAGCTCTGGGAACTGGTAATTAGGATACAGAGCCAAACTCTTGGTGGTTATTATAATTTCTGGTCTGAACAGTCATGATTAGAGACAGGTCTCTGCCCTGAGGTGTTTACAATATAGGATAGATGGACTAGTGGGGGGGGGGCAGCAGAACAAAGGGGAGGAGAAAGACACGGGGATACATTCATATGAGTGCTTAGATTAGTTACAAGGGGAGGTGGGGATCCTCAAAGATAAATAGTACCATATACAGGAAAGCATCAGTGATCTACTATCTTGGATCCCCCAGTGAAGATCCTTGGAGCTGCCATACCCATCCTCCCCCCCAGTTCTGCCTCCCCCAGGCTCCTGCCCACCAGCACCTGCTGCCCCCGAACTCCTGCCCGTGCCTGCCTTCCACAGAGCCTACTGCAGCAGTGCTTGCTGGGGCATGTGGGCCAGGCACCAGGACCGGTCAAAGAAATTGCGGGACCCAGGACGAAGACAAAATGCGAGGCCCCTCGGGGGAGTGCAGGGGGCCGATACCACATCGGGGGAGCAGATCCAATGGGGGGCCCCTGGCACAGATTCCCCTTCCTTTCCATAGCTTCAAGGGTTGAGCCCCATCCCAGCAGGACAGCATCAAGCATGCGCAACACTCCTGCCTCGGCACGAGGCACTAGAGGGGGGCCACGTGAGCAGATCCAGAGCAGGGGCACTAGTGCGGGGTGCCCTGGGGAGCAGGACCAGTGGCAACCACCCCTATCCAACCCACAGTAAGGCAGGCAGGACCTGCCGGGTACTTAGACAGAGCAGGAGTCCGAGGGAGGCAGGCGCCAGGCAGGAGGCAGAATGGGGGTAGAGGGGCCACACAGGGACAAAGAGGGGAGTAGTTGCTTGCTTAGATTTTTTTCCTAGGCTCCTTCCAAACCAATGCTTGACCGCAGCAGGAAAGTGAAACTAAAAAAATCAGTTGTACTGAATGAATAGACTGGAACAACACATGAAAATTACCTTCTGAGGTTTTCTGCCAATGTGTGAAAAAATACCCTGGAGACACCAGTTGTCTTCTGCCCATTCCATGGGACCGGGAGAGAACACAGTCTACATACATATCCCAGAAATTCTGTGCTAAATCATTGAAGAGGTCATTATGTTTGGGCTTAGGTGAATCTTTGAGAAACATCATGAAGTCCCAGAGAGCAACGACAGCATCTGCTACCCTGAGTTTCTTCATTTCCACCAGCTTGTGAGAGGAAATCTCCCAGCAGTGATGGTCAATCTCACCCAAACTCACAGGAATTTCTTTCTGAAATTCTAAGTTGGCCCAAACCAAATTCACCATCAAGAGACAGCCCAGCTGAAGGTACCACCTCCTTCTACATACAGATTCCATGCTTAGGACAGATACCTGAAAAGAAAGCCATAAAAATGATGAGGACTTTGTCCTTGTCTAGTCTTTTGACATATAATAATTTAATGATATCCCTGAACAATAGTGTATGCATGGTATACCACTTTTCATTTTTCAAAACATTCTGCAAGCATTAACCAATGGATCTTCCCTACATGCTTGTGAGGCAGAGACATATCCTGAATTTTATTTTGCAGATTGGAAAACCAAGGCAGAAAAGTTAAATGACTTGTCAAGGAAAACAGTCAGTATTAGTATCAGAACTGGTCATAGAAATAGTTTCTACGTCCCACTCCTGCACTCTCTCCCAGTTATATTACTGCTACTAAATGTTTAAAGCATTGAAAGAGTTTTGTTTAAGCAGACTGCAATCAGCAATAAGGATTCTAAACATTTAGACTCTAATCCAGAAACCACTGAACTCAGCGGGAGTACCATGAAGTGAGTAGTTTCAGGAATGTGGCTTTAATCCGCACTGCTGGGAGTTCTGACAATCAGTCCAACAATAACAGAGAGAGGCTACACTGAGTAGGTCAGTGTATGTATGAAATGAGCCCATTCAATGGCAAAAGTGAGAATAGCAAGAGCAAGGTGGCCTTACTCAGGTATGGCATTGCAATTTTGAAAACAGTTCTTTGAATTATGTATAACATATTTGTAGGTACTAAATATTATAGCAGACATACCTAAACAGAATAAAAAATTGTGGCTACTGTACCATCATACTGAGAACTTCACATCCTACCAAAAATAGTCAGTGTGGGCTGGTTCTTCATATCAGGGAAATTCTGACCTGTTCTTTTTCATCTTTGCACTAGAAGCCTGACTATCCTTCATCTTTCACCTTTTCACTATATATTCTGAACCTTCTGCTTTGCCATCAGTTTCCAATATGTCCCAGCCATTCATGTTAACTACTACATAGGTAACAGTGAACTCAATAGGTAGGCTTGCAGGATGCAAGAACCAGGCATAGATGGAATCATCCACCATCCCCTGCTGCTCACTCCCACTTCCTGGCAGTCAGATACACTCAAGGCACAATCCTCCAGCCATTGAAGTCAATTGCAAAACTCCCATTAACTTTACTGGCAGATGAGTTAATGGGTGGGTAAGATTGGGACTCCAAGTGAGAAGCAAGGGAGGGCATGTGGTCAGAGGTCAGGATAGGGGGGCTATACCTGTATTTTTATAAGATTGATTTCATTTTATCTAGAGCAAGTTTTTAATTGTTATGCCTGTTAAGGGGATGAAATAGGAGAGGGGCATGTGGGGTGGTAGGAAGAGTGGAAGGATGTGGGTGGGCAGGGTAGAAAAACCATGATTTTCCAGTGAGAGGGGGCTACAGACATGTATATTGTTTATTTTCATTGTAAGTTGCCCTGAGCCTTTACAGGATAGGACAGGTAGAAATTTAAAATTATGACTTAACTGAAATTAAACTGTGTACATTCCTCATCGTGTATAAGTATTGTTCCGTCACCATACCACACATATGCAGCTTAATTTCAGCTGTCATAGGGTGAAAACAGACATGACGCTAACCACCCTTTAACCACCCTTGGTGGTCATTTATGCATGTTTCAGGGCTGCATAGGGCACCAATACAGCCCTGCAACATGCATAAATAACCACCAAGGGTGGTTAAAGGGTGGTTAGCGTCATGTCTGTTTTCACCCATAATTTTTTTTATTAATAAATAAGAAAAGAAAAATGTATAGATTGGTCTGATATTTAATAAAGTTGCCTTAACATACAATTTACTGTCATGTTAACATTTGAGTATAATTTGTAATGTCGTCTTAACAAGCTTCATAAACCGAAGGGGCTTTTTTTCTAGGTAATTTACAATAGTCTGCAGCAAGGAGTTCCACAGCCATGTGTTGTATTGAAAAGTACTTCTTTTGCGGATGACGTTCTTAAGCTCCTCAATAAGTATGATATATTATGTTTCCAGGAAACGTGGGCTATGAACTCTGATTGTATATCCGTCCCAGGTTTTCAAACTTGAGATGTGCCTGCTTACAAATTAAAGAAAATGTGTAGGCCTATTGTCGGGTTAGCCATTCTGGTTGGTTAGCATATCCCTGGACATAAGAGTTGAGTTGATATCTAGTGCTTCAGGGAATGTGCTGGCTGTCCGGCTGACCTGGGGTCAGGTTTCTGATTTTATAGTTCTTAATGTTTATCTGCCCCTGTGCGGCGGAATATTTGAATGTATCTCGTTCTAGCTTAGGTTAGAGGACTTCTTAGACCAGTTACAGGATTTACACCCCTTATCCCCTATTATTATGTTGAGAGACTTTAATGCCCAGATTGGGAATGATAGGTTTATTATTGCGAAGGCTATGGGTTTGGACCCAGATGATGATTATTTCCAGCCCATGGGCAAATCCAGAGACCAAACACTTAATGCTGCTGGTTTGCAGATGCTTAATTTTTTGTATAAGGTTAATTGGAGATATCTGAATGGGGGCGCTGACTCTGATTTTGATGGAGAATTTACTTTTCATTCTGGCAAGGGATGCAGTACTATAGATTTTATGTGTGTTCCTGCTTATTTGCTAGATCAATTCATCAAATTTAAAGTTTTATTATATGGTTGCAGTGACCATCAGCCAATTGTAACCATTTATTCCTTGCAAGTCGAAGTTCCTAGGAATGCCGAACTTGCCCTTTTTGCTAAACAACTTGGTGCCCCAACCACTAGAACTTTGAGAACTTCTAGTAAATGTAAAGATCTATTGACTACATCTACAAAGGATCTAACTGAAAGCAGGGTGGTGTTTTTGTCATCTAATGATGCGACAATTCCAATAGCAGTATCTTACGAACAGCTGATGAATAAAATTAACGATGGGCTTTATATTAAACGCAGACATTTTGGTAAGGAACAGAGTGCCCATACACCCTGGTTTGATACAGAGTGTCATAATCTTAAATTGCTAGTTAATGAGTCTGCTAGACATATTCGGGTAGACAGGACTCCTTTAGCTGTTGTACGATATCTTCAAATTAAGAACTGCTACAGGAAAAAATTGAAGGAAAAACGTTTAGCATTTCAGCGCTTTTTGTGGTCTTGTCTTGAAGAAGCCATTAAAATTAAAGACTAAAGTTTTGGAATATAGTCAGAAAGGGGTTGGGAACACCCTGGGTCGGTACTACTTTGCAATTTGCAGGAAATATTTGGCAGGCTCATTTTCGTGGAATATTTAACAGAGTTTCTGATATATATCTGGATCAGGCTATGAAGACTGAGTTGAGCCTGTTTCCTGCTTGGCCCCCAGTGAGTATCTATAATGTGAGAATGCTGCTTGAGCAGCTCTCTGTGAGAAAGGCCCACGGTAATGACAGTATTCCTGGAGAACTGTTAAGAGAGAATGTAGATTGGTGGCCCCTATTATATGCAAACGGTTTGATTCTATAAATAGCTGTGGGGTGATTCCGGCAGGCTGGAACATCAGTATCATAGTACCCATTCATAAGAATGGGGATAGAAATAATCTGATTAATTATTGCCCCGTTAGCTTGATTAGTATTGTGGCCAAACTATATGCTAAGTTCCTTTTGGGAAAGCTGGGCAAATGAGAATGCTCTATTTGCAGAAGAGCAAGCTGACTTCCGTACAGGTCGTTCAACCACTGACTACTGCTATGTTCTTGCACACTTAGTAGAAAAGTATATGAATGTCAGGAAATCTAAGCTTTTTGCTACTTTTGTGGATCTCAGGTCAGCATTTGATCTTACTGACAGAAATCTTTTGTGGGAAAAATTTGCTGCAACTAAGGGTATTTCAGACGTTACATGGTCAAAGGCCACCACAGTCAATCCCCTGTGGTGGCAGCGACCATGTAACGTCTGTTGGGGGAAACGGATGTTTCCCCCCAGATGTTACCACGGTGGGGAATCACATTTGCCACGTGAGCGGCAGGGCCGGAGGTCGTCGTGCGGCGAATGTGATTCCCCGTCATGGTGACCCCCGACGTCATGTCTGGATGGTGGCCACGGGTCGGAATCCCCGCAGGGATTCCGGCCCGTGGCCATAGCCGATGAGCGCTGCGGTGGCATTGGCTGCGGTGCCCACCCGGCTCCCCAGAGGGCGGGGAGCGTGGAGGGGGCAGGGCTGTGCGGCCGCACAGTGCGTCGCGCAGCCCCGCCCACTCCCCGATTCCCTGCCGGGATCCCCCGGCACGTCTGTTACGGCATGACGGGGTCATCCCGGTGGGGAATTCAGATTTCATTTCGTGACAGGGCGAATCCACCCCGTCACGTCTGAAATCACCCTAAAATAGATAGCAGATTGCTCTTTTTAGTTCAACGTTTATATTATACCACCAGTATGAGAATTAGATTAACAATTGCTGGCCATTTATCAGATTATATCTCCTCGTCTAACGGAGTCAAGCAGGGCTGTGTGTTGGGGCCCCCTTCCTATTTATTTTCTTTATAAATGATATAGTGAAGGAGCTCCAGGGTGATTATTTTTATTCCTTATCAGTTGCTGGCAGAAGGCTGTCTATATTGCTTTATGCAGATGATATGGTGCTGCTCTCTAATGCAGAAATTGGTATGAGATGGCTACATGAGGGGCTCAGTACGTTTTGCAAAGTCAATCACTTATTAATTAGTTATGATAAAACTAAGGTATTAGTCTTTGCAAGGCATTGCCATATGGGTACCTGGGGTATTGATGGTACCAGCACAGAGCAGGTTACCAGTTATAGTTATTTAGGACTTACCTTTTCTTCTGGGTGCTGGCGTAAGCATTTTGATTTGATTAAATTAAAGATAGTACAATCTTCAAACACTCTGCTCAAATGTTGGTGATCTAATGGGGGAAGATTGGTGAAACCTGTCCTAAGCCTGCTGGAACATAAATTATGTCCTCAAGCCTTGTATGGGGCTGAAATTTGGGGACACTTGTTTGCAACTGCATTTGAGATTTTTCAAAACAAGTATTTGTGATCTGTCATATGTCCACCTGTATGATTAGGGCTATGACGGGTACCCTCCTGGTGGAGACACACAAAAAATTGCCATATATTCTTTGGATATGGATGATGCCTGACCACCATCTTCTCAGATTATGTTGGTCAGAACAATTGTATTCCAGATATGGCACATTATGGAGGCGAGACCTGACTGTAATGCTAAGTATAGTTGGTTTTTTTCACCCTCTAACTTTGATAGTCTCTCCATTAAATGCACCAAGAGGATTTTAAAAATCAGGCTGAATTATATTTATGCCCAGATGGATATGGGAGTCATATCTCTATTAAGGGTGGCCCCTTGGTATTGTAAATTTAAGCAAATACATAAATTAGAAAAATATCTTACTAGAGCCAGTAACTTTACAGTACGTTGGGCTCTGACACTTTTGCATTTCTAACTGATGTCCTCAAGTGCATTGGAGGGAAGATACAATCAGATCCCTTACGAGCTTAGCTTTTGTTCATGTGGTTCAGGACAGGTGGAAGATCTTCCCCACTATTTGCTTGTTTGCAGGCATACTGAAGAGGTAAGGTGTAAACTACTGTCCCCCATTTTGGTGGGAAAGGAGATATTCAGCATCGCCTTGTCTTTCTTCTGGCTACCGAGCATGACCCATCTATATGGAAGATTGCTAATCTGGCTCATGCCTTGGTGTCTAGATGGTGTGCCATTAAAAACAGCTCAGTTGTTCTTAATTGCTAGTAAACTGTTTTGATTAAGCGGGTTTTTTGTGGGTTGTTTTTTTTAATGTATTCTATTTTATTTATTCTTGTATGTGTTGTTTCAACTTTTTGGTTATGACAATAAACTATATAATATATACTTCTTTTTGCTTGTTTTAAACCTGCTGCCTGACCATTTCCTTGGGTGTCCCCTAGTTTTTGTATTGCGAGAAAGCATAAATAATAACTCCCTATCTGCATTTGTAAGTTTATAAACCTCTGTTATATTTTTGTCTCTCTTCTAAGATGAAAACTCCTAATCTCTGTAGTATCTCCTTATGTAGAAACTATTCTATAGTAACAATCATCTTCAGTGCCCTTCTTTATACCTACTGTATACCTTTTCTGGTTCTTCTATGTCCTTTTTAAGGGGGGTGATCAGAACTCCACACAGCATTTAAGGTGTGGCCACACTATTGGGTATCTTCAGATGGACGTGGGACTGGCCACCCCTAGAGCTGCTCTGGGGGTGCACCCATGCATCCGCCCTTGTCCAGCCCTGCCTGGGTCTGTTTTAAATGAATCCGGAGGCTGCAACAGCCCACAGTCTGCCTACATGGTCCCCGCCTCCCCCACACCAGAGAGTTGCGGGTGGATCGCCCAACGCTCTGGGCTGCTGCCTGCAACTTCATCGTGTTGCCTGGGGCAACCCCTGGCCGAGAATGGACCTGCAATGTCTATCTGCTGAGCAGACGGACTGCAACTCCACCGTGGACTGGTGCCCTGAGTTTGGCCGGCATGCTCGGCTGGCAGCACTCCGGGACGTTCCACCAGCAGGGACAGCCTGCTCGACCTCTGCTCCACCTGTACATCTCGCAGCCTCCTGTTAGACTGATCGGGCCACCCTGGGGTGCTGCAGAGCAGAGCCAGGGCTGCTGTCCATTGGAAAACACCCACTGTGCACCCTCATGATATGTTTTGGTTTTATCGATCTAAGCATTTAGAAAACACTTATCACTCATCATCATCTGAGTTCCTTGCAAATTCTGAAAATAAGCATAGGCAAGAGTGATACAAGCTGCAAATACAAGCTGCAAAGGTATGCTACGATCATTTCTTTTTTGTTTTATAGGCATGAAATAGCAAGATGAGGAATTTTCTTTTACCTTGCATCAGAGGAATTTGTTATGGCTCTCAAATAAGCTCTTTGGGAGCCAGCATTTACAGGATCATTAAACATTTAGGATTTAACCTCTTTGACATGCTGCACAAACACTAATATTGTGTACATCCTTCCAAGCGTTCATGTGAGACTGGTACTAATGTTGAGTGCAATTGTGTTCTAAACAATCTTTCCTTGTTAACAATGTGGAGAGTTCACTTGTTGATCATTGTAAATACGTATTTCTGTTTTTCTGACCTATGTTAGGTCGGAAGCTCATTGAAACAAGAGCAATGAAAGGATTATCAAATAATCTGTATTTTTCTTACTTTCATATATTTCAGTAACGAGTAATGTTGCTTCCAAGCAGGATGTGCAAATGCCCTGGATCTGAGTTAATAAAATCTAGTGTCCCAGTAATCAATCTGTTTTTAAAATGACAGCTGTCCAAAGCAAAAATGAATGATAAAAAAAAATAAAATCCCAAACCTATTGCCATCTGAGCACCTCTTCTATCAAACCCTACACAATAGCCTGAGCCGGACTTTGCAATCACTGAAACAATACTTTCCACTATTTGCCACAGGACAGGTTATTTTCAACAAAGGCTCTGACTTCAGGAGCAAAGCAAAAGTTATACTTACTGAGTTATTGTAGTGAGAGTCAATTTTCAATAGCACCAGAAACAAGTGATTAGGCACTTGGAGAAAAAGAAGTAATAAAGTCTTGAACCAGCTGGAAAAGTCCAGGAGACTGAAGCTGCTGCTGTAGGGATGCTGGGAAGGATTACAGTGCACCGAGTCCAGGAAGACACTGACAAAGCAGCAGCAGCCACAGCAGCATTAACTCTGGCCAGTGGGAAAGGAGAATAGAGGGGTCTACTAATTGGAAAGCTCCGCCTCTCCCTACATCACCTTCTGTTAGTCAATCTGCTCCAAGTCCATCCCCGCACTCGCATGCATCCTTTCCAGAACACTTAACACTGCTAACGTATTCGGGAATCCGAGAATTATTCACTCATCAACCTCTACCCTGGAACCACTTATTCTGAAGTAGTCCCAGTGACTAAGAATTGTTGCGGGATTGCAGGCTGAAAGTACATCAAAGGAGTTGCGACAGGACAAGAAAACTGATGATTTGTTCTCGAACACAGCAGGCCTGAATCAGCTGGCAGGCAGAGCACTGAGAGAAACCCCAATGACAAAGCCTCAGGTGACACAGGACCTTGTGGGGTGGGAACTGAGCATGGAAGCACTTTACAGACCCCTCTGGGCAAGGAGTCTTGCAAACGTGGGTGGATGATCCATTGCTCTCTCCTTGTTTTTTCGTTCTCCCCTCACTCCGTCCAAAGAGAAGAAAGGGACAGTGAGGGAAGAACGAAAAAATGAGAAGAAAGAGAGAGCAATGGAACATGAGAGAAGCAGAGAACAAATGTGTCATAACTGATTCAATGTACGTAAAAGTATAGCAGCTGTGTTTGGTACACATCAATACAGAGGAGGACAAAATGTTCTGGTCTTCATGAAATCAATGGGAAAGTCAACATCAAATTCTGATGTGTTTACCATGGGGAAAGAATTTGGTGGTGGGCTGCTGCATCTGTGCCCACCATGTTAAAATGCACTACAGGCAGAGTAGTATGCACAAGTCCAAAAAGCCATGGAAAACAAAGTAGTTCAGAAACCCCTTGTCACTATAGTATGCTAGCACTTATCTGAACGTGCTGCTATCTTCTTCTCCAGACTATCAACATTCACGTTTCAAAACTGAGGTGATGAGAGCCACTGACTTGCATGGACAGAGGACTGCACCCCAAAAGGACAATCTTCTGCTATTAAAGGCAAAAGGAGCTTTGTCATTGACTTTAATGGATGGAGGGTTGAAACCCAAGTCTCTAACTGTTATGGTTAAGCCTCAAAATGGGGGCTAAATGAAACTAGTATTAAAATTGCTTAGTCTACAGAGAGACTGAGCTGCGAGAGGTACAAACATTCCTCTCAGTGAGTTAACCCAGATACCCAATTATGATAATTTATCTATCAACAATGTCAACTATTTTGTTCATCACTGAAGGAAGGAATAAGGCAGTGGAGATTTCAGGCCTGCAGTTTGCCAAGTGAGGTCTCATTTTGATGTAACAACTGGCTGGCATTTGGAAAACATCACCACATACTCCCCTCCCCCCCTCTTTAAAAATGAACCAGCCGTATGGAGCCTAGGAGACCAGGGCGAGTACAGTGTTGTAAGGGCCCAAGCCTGGCTTCACTGGACTCAAGCCCTGCCTGAGCCCAATGCAGCCAGGCTCTTGTAAGCTTAGGCCCGATATGTGCAGGACGGCCCTGCCCCTCTCCACCACACAGTGCATCATGCCACTATGGGGTTCTGTAGGGAGCAGGACCATGTCAGAAGGGGCAGTGAAACATTATAACCCTGCCCCTTCCCAACAGGCCACTCCCACAGGGAGCACTGTTACATCATGGCCCTCAATAAGGGGTGAGCTAGTGTGGCCTGCCCCTTTCTAATATAGCCCTGCCCCACACAGAGCACTGTGACATCCCATAGTTCTATGGGAGCATGTGGCCTCTGGAAACTGGAGAGCCCAATCTAAGCCCAACCAAGAGGCTTGGGCTAGGAGTCTGCCTGAACTGAACTAAACTAAGCTCAATGTGGGACCAGTCGGATCCTGTTGGGCTCTGGAAATATTGCAGCATTCTGAGGAGGAGCCCAGAGAGCACATATGTTCACGTTTTCATTTCCGACATAATCCTTTGTCTTCAAGACTCATTTTGGTGACTCCATGGGAAGAGCTTATTTTATAGACTGAGTTTGCAAGGGTACTAAAACCT
Organism: Sphenodon punctatus; assembly: GCA_003113815.1. Lineage (NCBI taxonomy): Eukaryota > Metazoa > Chordata > Lepidosauria > Sphenodontia > Sphenodontidae > Sphenodon > Sphenodon punctatus. The sequence continues at coordinate 798,783 of QEPC01007042.1, forward strand.
TTTTATTGCAATCTGCTCCCTGCAGCTTCTGGTATTGATACTTTTTCTTACCCTTTTCCTCCTAACTTCTGTTAATCTCCCACTACGCATATAAATTTGATGATAAACAATAACTCATTTTCAGAGTTGAAGAAGATGATGGCTTTGTTACTGAAATCAGTCTGGTGGTGGTAACACACAATTCCAAAAGATAGTATGGTGGGAATGTCCCACCACAAATTCAGTATCTCCTGGAACATTGTAAAAGGGTGCAGCATTCCTTTTCTTTGCTTTTTTCTCTTTCTCTTTCCTTCCCTCACCCCAGAATTTTGCACCTAAATGCTATGTGTAGAGAAAGCATGAGACTGAATGAAGAATTGAAGTTGGTCCTGTTTGCTTGTGTTTGCTGCAGCACCTGTTTGCTTAAAAGGTAGGTGGTTTACGTTCGTTACCTCTGTTTCTCACTCCTCTTCTTTCCTCTCCTTTGGACGGATGAGTCTTATCTCCTCTAGAGCTGAAACAAGTAACCACTCTACTCTCTGGTATCTGGCCAGATGTTGCTGTATCTGGCATTCTCATACAGAGAAAAAAAAGCAAGGGAAAGGGAAGCTACACCCTTTCCTGAGCATAAGACAAACCAGGTGTTGTATTATTTATTTATTTATTATTTGCACTTTTACCCCACACCTCTCGCCTAATGGTGACTCGGGGCAGCTTACATAATATTAAAAAAAAATAAAACATTAAAACACATGAATAATAATGGAATAATATAAATACATATTATAAAAACAATCCAAAACCAATTCTGTGCAAAAAAATATAAATAGCCGCTCCCACCCCCTAACCCATCCCCCCCTCACCAAATGCCTGATGGAAGAGCCAGGTTTTACACGACTGGTGAAAGATGAGAAGATTCGAGCTAAGGCGGATCTCCCCTGGAAGAACATTCCACAGCAACAGTGCAGCCGCCGAGCACACCCACCTGTCCATATGGACCCGCCTATAACGCGGGAACTCCAGGAGGATGCTCCTGGACAACTGCAGGTGCTGCCCAAGGAATGAGACGATCCTTCAGATAAGTGGGGCCCAAGCCATGTAGGACTTTATAGATCAAAAGCAGCACCTTGAATTGAGCCTGGAAGACAACAGGCACGCCAGTGCATGCCTGGAGCACAGGTTTTATGTGCTCCCTGTGGACCGTCCCCGTGAGCAGGCAGGCCGCTGCATTTTGCACTAGTTGCAGCTTCCAAATGGTCACAAAGGGCAGCCCCATGTAGAGCGCATTGCGGTAATCTAGCCTCGAGGTTACGAATGCATGGATGACAATGGCGAGATTGAAGTCCAAATCATATAGCCTTTTCACCAGATGTAGTTGGCTGAAGGTGCCCCTGGCCACAGCCGACACCTGCAAATCCAGGCACAGCTGCGCATCCAGGAGCACCCCCAGGCTCCACACAGATGGAACCAATAGAGGGTGACCCCCCCAATACAGCAGGTGTTCCCCTCCCCCAGATCTGTAACACACACACCTCCAACATTACCTCTGTCTTGTCAGGATTGAGTTTCAATCGATTTGACCTCATCCAATCCCCCACAGCAGCCAGGCACTAGGATAGCATTGGTATTAGTGCCAAACCTGTATCACAGAGAGAGTATAATACATGGAGCACAAGATTATGTCTGGGTACATATGCCATGGGCAAATAAGAGAGGAATTCAGACAGGTGCTGTATGATGGTTTTAGTTCGTGATTTGCAGGCTCTGTGGGTCATTTGGATATAAGAACATAAGTAGTGCCATACTGAGTTAGACCAATGGTCCATCAAGCCCAACATCCTGTCCTTCGACAGTGGCCAATATCGATCGCATGGGAGAAGAACCAACGGTCACAATGGGCAATTCATTCCCCGTTTTTCTCTCCCAGCTCCTGACAGTAAGAAGTTCATTCCGTAAGCTACTTGATTAATAACCATTAATGGACCTACTCTCCAAGAACTTATCCAGGCCTTTTTAAAATCCAGCTATACTACTGGCCTTGACAATCAGTGTTTTCAGACGTTACGAGATCACAGTCAACCACAGTGAACCACACACAACCCCGCGGCGGGGCCTGAACGTCTGTTTGGCGGATGCCAGATGTTCACCACAGACAATCCCCATCAGGGGACAATATTAACCACCCTTCCGGAGCTCCGGCCCAGACCATCTCTGAAAGGGTGCTCAAAGCAATTCCCAATGGGAAACAACAAAACGTAACGACTGAAAGGCAACCACTAGCTGGAATCAAGCAAAATGATTCCCAGCTGGGGACAAAGCAAGCCGCGTCGCTGCCAGGCAACGAGCAACAACGTGGGCCGGGGAGGGAGATTTAAAGGGCACACAGCAGCAGGGGGACGTGGCGGGATGGAGCGAGGCAGAAGGGAGAGGAGAGCGGAGGGCGAGCGAGCAAGGGAGGAGGAGGAGGAGGTGCAGGCAGAGGAGGTGGTCGTGCTGAACATGGAGGCAGTGGAGGGAGAGCAGCAGCAGCAGCCACCGCCACCGGGACAGGCCACCCCGGAGACAACAACCAACCTGGGTGACGAGGCACCCCGGAAACGGGTAAGGGGAGCGAGGGGGGGCAGCGGCACAGGAGCACCAAGGGGGGCGGGCAGGCCAGCAGGATGGGGGAAAAGGGGGAGGGCCGCGGGGCTGAGGCAACCCGGCAATCAACCGCCCCCCCTCCCTTACAACCCACAGACATGGAAACGGGCCCAGGAGCCGGAGCCCCCGGAGAAGATGGACGGCGGGCATGAGGAAGAGGAGGAGGAGGACCAGGAGGACCCATGTGGGAGAAGGCCTTACCACCGAGAGGGGCAATGGGGGCACAGGGAAACCCAGGACTTCATTAGGATCTGGGGGACCCTGGAACACCATCTGGAGCTAGCCATGAACCAGCGGAACAAGCACGTCTTCCAGGAGATCGTGCGGGACATGGATGCAGTGGGGCACCACAGGACAGTGGCCCAGTGCCGCTCGAAGGTCAGGGAGCTCAAGAGGGGGTACAAGGCCATCAAGGACAACAACTGGCGGTCCGGCTATGGAGCCCGGACCGCCCCCTACTATGACGCCCTGGACCGCATCCTTCACATGAAGGGCTACATTGTCGCCCCATGCCTCATGGGGAGCGCCATGGTCCAAGGCAGGGAACGGGCCAAGGTACCCCCTCCCCTTGCCACCCCACAAGAAGGCACCGGCTCCAGGGGCCCCACCCCCCAAGAGGAATGCCCCAGGACCTTGGGGACCAGCAGGCCCCCCTCGTACACTAGCCCCGAGAGCACCCACCCGATGTCAGACATGGGGGGATCCGAGGCCGGCACACAGGTCGCCCCCAGCCAGGGGACACAGGGACTGCAGCAACACCAAGGGGTCGACCTGAGAGGGTTCAGACACCGACATCGAGGGTAAGCAAGCGGGGGGGAAAAGGGGATGGGCCGAGAGGGGAAGGGGGCACAACGGCCACAGGGCTGCCCCCAGCAACCCCTGACACCCCAGACCATGGAAACAGGCCAGGGGGTCACTGGGGGACATGTTACGCTGACCCCCACCCCAACCGTCCCATATCTTCACAGGTCACGGCACGCCCCGGCACGCAGGACAGGCAGGCGATGGGGACGGTGGCGAGCAGTCCCAGGAGCAGCCAGAGGTCCCAGGTGAGGCCACTCGATGAGTGGGGGGAGAGGGGGCCATGGGAGTCCGGGTAGGGGGACCTGGCACACGTGGTGCGGTGGAGAAGGGGCCTGGACACAGGGGGCAGCCAGGGGAGAGCACCTGCCAGCCACCTGAGGGGAGGCAGGACCCCCCAGCTGCGGCACGAAATGGGGGGCAGGAGGCTGGGGCACCTAACCAACCCTGCACCATGTACCCCAACAGGACAACCTGCCAGGTCCCACCAAGCCGTCCCCGTGCCCCGAGAGCAGCGGATGAGGGAGCACCGAGCATGGGTACGGCGCCGGAGGGAGGAGCAGGTGGAGTACATAGTCTGTAGCCCCACCAAGCAGGGCGGGCGGATGATAGCGGCCATCGACCGCATGGAGGCGGCCACCGAAAAGGCCATGCAGCAAGCGGAGGCCAGGGACCGGAGGCTGCAGGTGGAGGTGCACCCCAAATAGAGGCGGGAGTGCCAGGAGCACAGCAGGCAGGTGGAGGCGGATGGTGAGGGAGCATTCTGCCAAGATGGACCGGTCCCATGACATTGGTACCTCGCTGCTCCTGCACGCAGGGACCATGAGCGCCTACGTGATGGCCACCACCGTGCTGGGCAACCTGCCTGCCACGGCCCCAATGCTTGTCCCCTCGGTGCCCCCATCACCTCCGCCACTGCCCCAGCCACCGGCACGTCCGCTGGGGCCACGCATCCGCCTATCGGTCCCTGTAGGCCTCCAGAGGGAGCAGCCACCGAGGGGGACCCCTCCAGCCCCGGGTCCACCCGCCCTTCCAACACCGCCTGCCCCTCAGGACACCGAGGCCTCCAAGGACACTGTCGGGGACACGGACAGCGGGGGAGGGGAGCTCCTAGAGCTGCACAGCAGCCACAGGGCGGCAAAGAGGGAGGCCCCGGAGACATGCAGGCCATGGGGGAAAGGGGGCGAGCGGCCTGAGGGGGAGGGACACGGCACTGGGAGGTGGGTGGTGATGGTGGGGTGAACCATAGGAGGTAGTCACAATAAATGCATGGCCACCACAGTCGCAGTCCTGAATTTGTTCATGGGGCCGAGGCGGGGGGCGTCTAGGGGCGTGCCTAGAGCGCTGCCTCACGCCTCGGCCTCCAAGCTGATCCGCCTAGCCAGGGCAGCACAGATGCGCTTAGCGTACCGGTACTCTTGCGGGTTCTCTGTGTTCACATAGAGAGGTACGGGGCTGGGAGGGCACTGAGGCACGGGGTAGTCGAGGGCAGTCCCATCCGTCTCACACACGTTGTGCGGCACACAGCAGGCTCTGATCACCAGGGCCGAGGTCTCCACCGTGTAGTCCAGTCGGCCTGCAAGGCACATCCAGTGCTGCTTGAGGGCCACAAAGGCCCTCTCGACCACAGTTCTGCTTGCACACAGGCGGGTATTGTACAGCGCCTCCACAGGGTTCCTTGCGACCGGGTATGCCTTCATCAGCCACTGGGTGAGNCCAGTGCTGCTTGAGGGCCCCGAAGACCCTCTCGACCACGGTCTGGCTGGCACACTGGCGGGTATTGTACAGCGCCTCCACAGGGTTCCTTGCGACCGGGTATGCCTTCATCAGCCACTGGGTGAGTGGATAGGACGGGTCCCCCAGGATGCAGGGGGGCATCAGCACCCCCTTGATCCGGGTCATCCCCATGTCCGCAAAGTCCCCGCGGTACACCCAGGTATAGAAGGGAGAGATGGTCATGATCCGGGCATCGTGGCTGCACCCAGAGTGGCCCGTGTAAATGTCTATGAACCAGCCCCAGTGTTCCACGACCGCCTTCAGCTGCAGGGAGTGGTACCCGTGTCGGTTGACATACTCCAAGGCCTCACCCTTGGATGGGCAGAGGATCTCAATGTGGGTGTCGTCCACGGCGCCCATGCAGTTTGGGAATCCTCCAGACGCGAAGCCAGCCATCACGGCCTCCTGGTCCACACCAGCTGTATCGCTCGGTCCATGAGCACGCCCTCCACTGCCTCACAGATGTCCAGCAGGATCCCAGCAACGGTGCTCACCCCAACGCTGAAGTGCTGCGAGACGGACCTGTAGGAGTTGGGGGTTGCTAGGGCCCAGACCCCGATGGCCACCTACTGGACCATGGGAATGGGGGCCCGCATGGGGATGTGCTGCCACTCCAGCCAGGACGTTAACCGCTCCACGAGTCGCAGGAGGCAGTGCCTGTCCATCCGAAAGTGCGCTCTCCAGGCGGCCTCGTCCCACTGAGCCAGCGCCCTAGCCCACCAACCCTGTGCTCACTCCGTGACCCATATCCGCTGGGCAATGGGCATAGCGAGCTGGGCAGCACGGTCTATGGTCTCCCTCCGGCACCGGAGCTGGCCAGCCGCCTTGCAGAGCACAGCAGCCCGCTCCCAGCCACGGAGGAGGGCCTGTCTGGCATCCCGGAAACCCGCTGGGCCCTGAGCCAGGCCAGGGAGCGCCTGCGCCCATGGTGGGCTCTCCGGGCGCTAGCAGCGCTAGCAATGCACACCCGCAGCCAGGCAGTCAAGTGCACCTCTGCGGTCTGAATGCGCAGGAGGTCTGTGCGAGCTGTACCACTCTGCGCAGACTGCTAGGTGCATCCCGCAGGCGTCCAGCCATCCCAGCTCCATGGTGAATGGTGGCCCAGGTGGGTTGCACCCATTGTAGGCTGGTGCCTGTGTCTCAACCCCCCCCCCCCAGATCGCGACCTCGTGACTGGCCCTGGGTTGACTCTGCCCCCCCACCAGCTGAGTCGGCTCCTTCAGGGCACCAGGGGTGGGGCGGCAGTGGGCGACCCATTACGTACATCTGTGGTCCCTGCAAGGGGCCTGGTGCATGGTCCAGCCTGCGCCCAGGTGTGCGGGCAGCATCTGCCTTCATGCTGTCATCAGCTCCCACCTCTCTGTGTTGGCTGCCTGTTGTCCTCGCTGCCCTGATTAGTGTGTAGGCTATCCTGTATGTGTGCTTGGTTCCAGCAGCTGTGCTGGGTCTGCACCCGACGCCTTGCTCGTTTGCCGTGCCCTGTTGCGGCCTTATCGCTTAGCCTTGGATCTCCCCTGCTTCCCCTCCCATTCTTCCAGGGATTGTGGGGCCCCTTGTTCATTGCAGTTAGTATCATCTGCTCGCTGAACCATAGCTGGCAGTGCTTCCCCAGGGCTCGCGGGCCCCACCACCCCTGGCGCCCCTCATAGCTGGACCTTCCGCGAGACCATGGCCCTGTGTGACCTGTGGCATTCCCCGGCTGTGCAATTGCTCCTGAGCTGCCCGGACAACCTCACAGGTGCCTATGAGAGTCTGAGCTCTGGGCTGCGCTACTTTGGCTATGAGGCAACGCCCGCGATTGCCAGCTGCATGCGGAGACGCTGGGCCTGCGTCCCTTTCCCAATGGGCGCATCCCAGAGATAAGGTGCTCACATGTGGGGTGGTTGGCGGCGGAGACCATGTCTGCTCTCTCTGTGTGCAGCCTGGCCGCCTACATGGCCTGTCTGGCGGAGGGGGGCCCTGCACTGGCTGTGTCCATCTTTGGCTGTGTTCATGGGGCCCGTGGATACCAGCGGTCTTGTGGGGTGGTCTATCACCACCTGTTGGAGCTCGGTCACCTTCTGTGGCCCCCAGCTGCTGACTATGGCTTGTTGGAGCCCACCAGGGCGGAGCTGGTGGTGCTGGCTGGTGTGTGGTCCCGATCCGATGTCCAGATGGGGCTCGCCATGCAGGATCCCTTTGAGGCGTACTACCTCGTCGCCCACCACATGTCTGCGCTGGAATACCATCAGGGCATGCTCCAGTGGTCCCACTTCGTGCACCTGGCTGGCCTCTCTGTGAGCTCCCATCTCCGCCCTCACGCTGTGGGTCACTGCCCGCTCCCTCCCTGCTGTCCGGGGCTTGCTGCTGTGCAGGCCGATTCCTGGGGTTCCGCTGCTCCTGCCTGTGCTGCCTGGCCCCCTCCACGGGCCCCCCGTCCGCTTCTGCACCCATTGTTCCCCTCCGTGGCTGCCTTCTCCTGTGGCTGTGTGGCCCCCTGCAGCTGGCTGTGAGGCTCCCCTGTGCCTTCCGGGCCCTGGATGTTGGCCTCGCTGTGAGCTCCCATCTCCGCCCTGACGCTGTGGGTCGCTGCCCGCTCCCTCCCTGCTGTCCGGGGCTTGCTGCTGTGCAGGCCGATTTCTGGGGTTCCGCTGCTCCTGCCTGTGCTGCTGGGCCCCCTCCACGGGCCCCCCCGTCCGCTTCTGCATCCATTGTTCTCCTCCATGGCTGCCTTCTCCTGTGGCTGTGTCCTGATCTCCGAGGCGGCTCCCAGCACCCCGGGTGCTGCTGTCCTTCATAGCCCGGGGGTGATCCCTCCTGTGCCTGTGGCCCCCCCCCGCTCCCCTTGGGTGACTCTGTGACAGTGGGGTTCTGGGGCCCCTGGACTGCAACTCCCAGCGTCGTCCCGGGGGGGGGGGGCGGTTTGGACCGGCTGCTCTGCTCTTCGGCTCCAGTTCGCCTCCATCCCACCCTTGCCGACGTGTGGTGTTCCTGACAGCCTCCTGAACCGTTCCCGGGCCGCTCCCTGGTCCATGTGGCCAACCCCTGTGCCTCTGCTCTGCCCCTGAGGGATCCCCCGTTCCGGGACTGCCTGTGTAGCTGTGGGGGTGCCTGTGCAGGCTGTGCTGTTGTGGGGGCTCTGGATGCCGTTCCCTGTGTCCTGTCCTGCCCCTGGGCTGGGTCCCCCCCTCCTCCCTGTCCCCGCCCCCTTTCCTCCCCCCTGTGCCCGTTGTGTCATGTGTGCTCTCCGTCCCGCTGTGTTCCCATTTCCCTTCCTTTCCCGTGCGGTTGTGTATGCGCCTGGGCGTGTGTTTGTGCTGTGTGTTCCACTGTGATCTCATTGTCTCTGTGCCTGCTGTGTGTGCTGCCTCAGTGGCTCTTCTCCCTCCTCTCCCTCCCTTCCCATTCCCCTTTTGTGGGCATTTCCTTTTGGCACTTTTGGCTTCATTTGCTCTCAGTCGGCCATGTCTGCCTCCCACCCCTCCCCGGTGCCTTCTGGGTGTTTTGACCACGGCCCAGAATCGGCGTCACGTCTGTTGCGCTGCTCTGGGCCATGGTCTTTCGGTCCAATTCCCTGCCATGGTCCCGGTCCCGTCACGTCTGTTTGGGGCCTTCCTGGACCACGGGGGGTGGTTGGACGGCTCGCCACTGCTGGGAATCCACTGTGGTGAATCGGGACCGCGTAACGTCTGAAATCACCCAATGTCAAAAATATATCATTGTTTTGTTAGTATTAGTACTATTGCTTTTATTAGTCACATGAGAGACAGCACCACCAACTTCCTACCATGATGGAACAATTGTCTCCATACACGAAACATTATCACTACAAGTCAGGGAATGAAATAAATTAGCAAGGGAGGTTCTGGACTCTCCACTATTGGAATTTTAAAAAAACAGATTGAGTAAAGATCTGCCAAGGGTGATTCAGAACAGGGGAATGGACAAGATGACCTTACCACAACTAAGATTCTATGATTCTATAATGCACAAAGTACTCTTGCTATAAGATACAGCCTCAGTTTCAGAGATTTGGTAATTTGATCTTTCTAAACCATAACCACTGTATTCTTTCATTCTGATGCACTGCTGTCATCTAAGAGACAAAGACAATAGTTTTATTGCAATGGTTCTCGTTTATTTATTTTAAATATATATTCTCATACGGCATTTTATATATTATTAATTTAGGTGTTACTATAAAGTACACTGTTTAAAAATTTGCTGCATAACTAAGAGTATGTACTGTAGAGATGTAATCCTACTGATTCTTATTAGTCTTTTAGATGCACATTAATTCTCTCCATTCTAATGCTTCAGTGACCGCCAGTAAACAGATTGCATTGTCCTGAATAACATCTATTTCAAAACCAATTTAAAATCTCATTGATTTCAGTGGGACTTCTCTGGAGAAAGTGGCTTGAAAATTATCTGCCCCATTGAACTTGCTGATAAAAATGTAGCTTATCATATAGTATGGTTGGTTATTTTAGGATCATGCCCTAGAGTTCTTCCAAATGGTCTGTTTTTGTGGAAATCTCATCATTCTTCTGTCATAAAATCAACTCATGCAGCATTAGAGACTCCAATTTAAATGTCCTTTAACTGGTGATACTCCAGACTGACCTGACCTAACTGAATTGACCTGGGCTAGCAGTCTTTAAAGTATTAGTAGAGGGACAATTATTTTCTCTGGCTCTAAAAGGCAAACAGGTTTGATTCTGACACAAACAGCTATAGGAAGTAAAAGATCCAGAGGTCTAATGAAGAGGAATTCAATGCAAACCCATAACCGAGCTTTTCAAAGAGTTAAAGGAAGAAAATGCACATTAGAGGTAATTACCACTTGAAAACTTGCTGTAATAGCTATAGCATTAGGGAGATTGTCCATGCAAACTACTAACTATGATCATAAAGTGGGGGGGAGGGGGGAGGGAACATCCTCCATAATCCCCTGAGTAAAGGAAATGGCAAAGAATAGACTCTATAAAAGTCAGTATTGATGTATTCAGGTGGATTTTTTTTTCAAACTTAAGGTCAAAATATATTACCTTTTACAGATATGAGGTCGCACTGGAGAACGTCAGTACATCCTTGTGCTAGGAGTTTATTCTGTACAGTCTGTTCTGCATGCAGGGTTTCCAAATAAGCACTTCACCCACATATCTAGTCTGTGTTTAACCTAAATAGAAGTCATTCCATATCAGGTTCTTTTAAAGTTTTCCTACCAGCCATCTCCCTGACTAATCCAATCTCAGATTCCTAATAATATCCTAAGAGCCAGAGGAGATTAGAGATCTGAATACAGAGCCCATTCAGTAGTAACCATAGGCAATATCTCTATTCAGAAGCCAAAAGTAATCTTTTAATTTGATTTTTCCTACCATTTTTGTCACAACTACCAAATTGAGATGACCCTCCACCCACACCCACCTGGCCAGTGAACTGCAGTAAAAAAGTGCATAAATATTATTAATTATTATTATTATTATGTACATAGTACTGGCAATGTGCCTGGAGATGAACATTCATGATCAGAGACAGGTCCCTCCCTGGAGCGGCTTAGAATCTAGAGTAGGAAAAGGGACACATTCAAGAATGTGTTGAGAAGTTGCAGGTGCACATGCTTACTTTGGTTACAAATTTAACAGATATTATAAACTAGAGGAGAAAAACAAAAAATCTTCAGTTTGATAACAAGTCACAGTGGGTAATTTCACAGTGGGTTCAGTGTGGTGGCTGTGATCGCCGTAACATCTGGTTGACCCCCACCAGATGTTCACCACTGTGAATCTCTAGCGGGGGGTCAAAGCTAACCATGGTTCTGGACCTGAATGGCCGCTGCGCCCACCCATCGCCCCGTGGGTGGACAGCCAAGGGAGCACCAGGGGGTGGGGCTGAGTGGCCGCATGTCACACTGTGAAGCCCCGCCCCTCCCCGCGCAGCCCCGCCCTCTCCCCAAACCCCAGTAGCGATCAGGCTGGCACGTCTACAGGACGGTCGGTCTGATCACGGACCGGGATCCGAGATGGATCTCGGTCCAGGGTTCAGCGTGGCAGGCCAAACAGCCCATCACATCTGAAAATACCCAGTAATGAATCCTATTCTAGGGGAAATGTTAAAGTAAACTACTTTAAAATTGCAATCCTCATATTATTTACTCTGGAGTTAACCTCACTGAAGACAACAGGACTACTCCAGGTAAGTTGTTTGAGGATTATGGCCACTATCCACAAGCCACTTACTCCAGAGTAGCTCCATTGATGCCCTAAGTGGTTTCGTGGATTGCAGCCTATGACTTTTAATAGCTATAGGTCATATATTGACTGACATGATTGACAATCTAGTACAAACAGAAGGAAAACCCAGTAACAAAACAAGAAACCACAAAAACAATGACTGGTAATATGTAATAATGCAAAATGTAAATATATAAGAAGATAAAAAATACACAATAAAACCTCATACAAGTATATGGTATACAATAAAAACCCAACAGTTTCAAGCAGTATGCTCTTCTTCAAAGGGATCTACAAATAAACGAAACCAATGTTCAGCATAATGAATAACAATAAATCAAGCAGTAATAATTTGAAAAAAATATACCTTTTAAAGACCATTCCAATAAGCATATATACCTTTAAATAAACAGAACATATATTTTTTTTAAACTCTCACAATCTAGCCACATGGGCATCTCAGATTCCAGTCAGCTTCAAGCCAGGATAGTTACTGAATCTGATACTTTGTCTCACCCCATTTATGGGCAGGTCTTTCCTCAGATATTCAGGGGCAAATTTTTCCTCAAGACACTTAATTTCTTTCAGTAAGGAAAGAAATGTAAAATAGTTTTAGTTTGAAAATGCTATGCTTGCCCTACCTTACATTTCTATTCTATAGGCCAGACTGAAAAGTTCAAAAGGTGCCCTCCAATCCCAAGGTTATATCTTTAGGCCATAAATTTAGGAGCTAATTGGATTACTCATATACATAACGGTTTCAGGACTAAACCCAAGTAATGAATACTGTATCTCTCTCATGTAATTTTCAGGCACTTAAAATTGATTAGACCAAATTCAGATAAAATTCAGCACTTCTCCTCCAGAGCTCTTCCAACACAAATAACTATGTGGAGCACTAACTTTGGATTGGTCCGTTTTATTTTACTTTCAGCTGTTGGATAATAGCTTAAATTGCTCCATCTAGTGGGGCTTTGCCATTGGATATATCTAGATTTCTGTAAAATAGATAATTAAACAATTAATCATGTTTAATTAAACAGCAACCCCAAAATGAAGTTCAATGGATGTCAGGTTTCCTTCCAGGGATGAGCCAAGATAGATACCAAACAAACAACAACTTTATTACAAAAGGAAGTACTGTCTCAGCACTCCATAAGAATATATACTGCAGTTTCCTATAACAGATCCACCTCGTGGTTAAACAACATATTGCAATATCAGTTTTTTATCACAATGGGTCTTTACAAGCTTGCAAGTAGTGTTAGAATTGCAGCTTTTTAAGTCAACGTTTTTTAAACACTCAGTGTAAACAAATGGGATTTTTTTCTGCTACAATTATGACAATAGTGTCAGAAAGACCCTGGCAAAATAGGATATTTTCCAAATCAATTGAATCTGTCAGAGTAAAAGCAACGCAGATAGTAAAAAAAATATCTCTTAAATGCAAACTTTAGGAAAGTTTAAATCTAGGGTGGGGAATCTTTTCCCTCCACAGGCCACTTTTAAAATTAATATAAATTCCATGGGCCAGTTGGAGTTAGAGCTGGATGCACAGGACGAGGAAAGGAAGGAGAGAATCCAATGAATCTATGCCCTGGAGTCATCCCTTATCTTTAAATGCATGTCCCATCTCTGCTCCCTTTCTTAAGCTTACCCTTTCAATGGGTGAAAACAGACATGACGCTAACCGCCCTTGGTGGTCATTTATGCATGTTTCAGGGCTGCATAGGGCACCAATACAGCCCTGCAACATGCATAAATAACCACGAAGGGTGGTTAAAGGATGGTTAGCATCATAGCATCATTTTCACCCAATGCTTCAGGGTAGGGACTGGATCCATGAAATGAAGCCAGATAAAAAGCAGCCATGGGCCGGATTTGGCCTATGGGCTATAGGTTCACCCCCAGGTCTAAATGCTTGGAGGAGCAATAGAAGCAATTTCTTGACATCTGTTTTTTTCTGCATAAAATGTGGACTAACGTAGGTACAAATGAGCTCAGTCCTATGCGGAGCTACACGTATTCATTACTCATTGGTTTGACTTGTAATGAAGAGTCTCAGCTACCTGCAATTCTCTTATTTCAGGTTAGGTACTGGTTGGTTTAATGCAGTTAAGAACCTAAGCATAAATAGGTCTATACTGGGTCAGACCAATGGTCCATCGAGCCCAGCATCCTGTCTCCAACAGTGGTCAATCTTGGTTGCTTGGAAGAAGTGCTCAACAGGTTACAATGGGGCAATCCATTCCCTGCTGTTCATTCCCAGCTCCCGACAGTAAGAGATTAAATCCCCTACCTACCTCTGACTACCAGCTGCTAATGGACTGATCCTCCAGAAACTTGTCCAAGCCTTTCTTTAACCCAGCTATGCTACTGGCCTTGACCACATCTTCTAGCAACAAATTCCACAACTTAAGTGTTCGTTGAGTGAAAAAATACTTTCTTTTATTTGTTTTAAATCTGCTACCTGTTAGTTTCATGGAGTGTCTCCTAGTTCTAGTACTATTTCAGAGGGTTAATAACCGTTCCCTATTAACTTGTTCCATCGCACTCATGCTTTTATAAACTTCTGTCATATCCCCTCTCAATTGTCTCTTCTCCAAGCTGACAAGCCCCAACCTATCCAGCCTTTCTTCATAGAGGAGCCATTCCATACTCCTATCATTTTTGTTTCCCTTCTCTGTACCTTTTCTATTTCTACTATATCTTTTTTGAGATGAGGTGACAAGAACTGCACACAATATTCAAGGTGCAGTCACACCATAGATTTATATAGTGACATTATGATATTTTCAGGTTTATTTATATTATTTTATAGAGGTGGGACCCCAGGGCAATTACCGGATACCGGATTTACCGGTTTCCGGTTCTCAAAGAACCGGATTCTCGGATTAAATCCGGTATCCGGTACCGGTTTTATTCCATTGATTTCAATGGGGCACTGTGTCCCCATTGAAATCAATGGAATACAATTCCTCCCCCCTCCCCCTCCCAGGCTGCGTGGGTGGAAGGGGGGACACCCCC
>QEPC01007042.1:813326-871125 GCA_003113815.1 Sphenodon punctatus
AACTTTTTTGGTGGGACTTTTTACATTGCAGCCATTCATTTAAATGGCTGCAATGTAAAAAATCCGGTACCGGGAATCCGGTAACGGGACCGGATTTCGGATAATGCCGGTACGCCCAGTACCGGCATTATCGGATACCGGATTTACCGGCACGCCCACCCCTATTATTTTGGTTTATTTTGGTTTATTTTATTTATTTATTTATTTATTTATTTGTTGCTGCAAAAACCCTAGTCCATGCTCTAGTTATCTCTTGCCTTGACTACTGTAATTTCCTCCTTACTGGTCTCCCCTGCTCTGATCTCACCCCCCTCATCTCCATTCAATGCTCTGCTGCCAAAGACATCCACCTTGCCCATTGCTTTGACCACAATCAGCCCCTCTTCTCTGCCCTACGCTGGCTCCCTCTATGGGATTGCATTCAGTGCAAGCTCCTGGTCTTCACCTTCAAGGCTCTTCATAGCCTTGCTCCCCCATATCTCTCCGCATTTGTATCTGGCCACATTTCTGTTTGGGAACTTCATTCCTCCTCTGCCCCCACCCTCACCTCCTTGCGACTCCTCTGCTCCTCTAAATATGTTTGTACCTTCTCTGTTGCTACCCCTCATGCCTGAAACTCCCTCCCTTCCAACTTCCCTCCCTCCCTCCCAACAAATGGATACATTCATTCTGCTCCCTCCCAACTTTCAAATCCCTTCTGAAAACCTACCTCTTCCATCAGGCTTTCCCTGACTCACTATGAGTGAAATTGCATCTTCTTCCCTCCCTTACTCGGAATCTCTTCCCTGTAACTAAGTTAGGCACATGCTCCTGCATTTTCTGAACTTCATTAATGTATCCTTGTCTCTTTCCTCATCTCCCCCTTTCTTGGCTGTCTTAGATTGTAAACCCCTTGGGGTATGGAGCTGTCTATAACTACTGATTGTACAGTGCCAGGTACACTGCGAGTGCTATATTAATAATTAATGGGCAAGTCACAATTAATATTAATTAATAATTAATAATTGGAAATTGGCAATTACTAATTTATAACAATAAAATAATAACAATTAATAATTGATTCATGATTAATACTATCCCCTGATGAATAATTCCTAACATTCTGTTTGCTTTTTTTTGACAGCCACCACATGTTGAGCTGAGGATTTCAATGTATTGTCCACAATGATTTCAAGGTTCTTTTCCTGAGTGGTAAGTCCTAATTTAGAACCCAGCATTGTGTACATAAAGTTTGGATTGCGTTTCCTTATGTGTATCACTTTGCACTTGTCCACAAAAATTTCATCTGCTATTTAGATGCCATCACCCAGGCCATTTTTACACGGACGCCACCCCACCCCTGGCTTGGTGTTCGGGCATGCGTTGGGGGGGGGCCATCCATGTAAACAGCTGGAGGTGGGGGGGTGGGAATGGATGTCCGCTCAGTGTTCGTCCGCGTGAACACCGAGCGGGATGGGTGAGGGTGCATGCACACGCCCACGTAACACCCACCTCCATCCATCACCAACCCATCTCCACCCAAGGGGCCATCCAGAAAACCGGAGGAGGCCCCGTGGGTGGAGGTGGGTGGGTGTCCGTGTAAAGGGACACACACGCACACCTTCACCCACTGCGCCAAAACACCCATCCCCCCACTCACCCCGTCCATGTAAAAAGGGCCTGTCTCACAAGATCCTCCTGCAATTCTTCACAGTCCACTTGTGTTTTAACTACCTTGAATAACTTTGTGTCATCTGCAAATCTGATAGCCCACTCCTTACTCCCCTTTCCAAATCATTAATCAATACATTAAACAACATTGGTCCCAGTACAGATCCCTGGGACACTCCACTATTTACTTCTCCCCATTGTGAAAACTGACCATTCAGTCCTACTCTTGGCTTCCTATCCTTTAACCAGTTACCAATCCGCAAAAAGACACTGCCCTTCCTATCCCATCACTTTTTAATTTCCTCAAGAGTCTCTCATGAAGGACCTTAGCAAATGTCTTCTAAAATTCAGATACATTGTATCAACTGGCTCACCCTTATCCACATGCTCATTCACACCCTCAAAAAATTCCAATTTATTTTATTTTATTTATTTATTTAATAGATTTATACCCCGCCCCTCCTGCTAAAGCAGCCCGGGGCGGCTTCCAACAATTAAAACACAATAAAAACAATTTAAAACATCCAATACAATAATATACAAATATTAAAACAGGGCTAAATATAATAATGCATTAGTAGTTTCCAGGATTGCCTCTGAAGCCCTTTTTAAATATCAGAGTTACTTTTGCCACCCACCAGCCCTCAGGTACAGTGGCAGATTTTAGTGATAGGTTACAAATTACAAGTAGTAGGCCTGCAATCTCATCTTTGAGTTCCTTCAGAACTCTGTGGTGTATACTATCTGAGTATCTGGTTCTTGTGATTTGTTACTATAGAACCTCCTTCCAGAGCCACGTTTATTTCTGATAGCTGTTCTGATTCATCACCTACAAAGAACAGTATCAGTATGGGTATCTCCCCAACATCCTCTGCAGTGAAGACCAAAGCAAAGAATTCATTCAGTTTCTCTACAATGGTCGTATCTTCCCTGAGTGCTCCTTTTGATCCTCTGGTCATCTAATGGCCCAGCTAACTCTCTAGCAGGCTTCTTGTTTCTGATGTACTTTTAAAAAGTTTTTTATTAATAATTTTTACCTCTTTAGTTAGTCTCTCTTCAAATTCTTTCTTGGCCTGACTTATTAACGTTTTACATCT
The DNA here is from genome assembly GCA_003113815.1 of Sphenodon punctatus. Lineage (NCBI taxonomy): Eukaryota > Metazoa > Chordata > Lepidosauria > Sphenodontia > Sphenodontidae > Sphenodon > Sphenodon punctatus. The sequence continues at coordinate 816,074 of QEPC01007042.1, forward strand.
AATTTGCCAGTGCTTATGCTCTTTCCTATTTTCCAAATTAGAACTAGCTTTCCATTTTTTAAAGGATGCCTTTTTGGCTCTAATAGCCTCTTTTACGTCACCATTTAGCCACGCTGGCAGGCATGCAAGCAAGGTCCACTAGGCCTGGGTGGCACTTTGTGGGGGGCAGCAGAACTGGGGTCACATGACCCCAGTTTTCCCACCCTGTGCCGCCTCAGCCAGTCTGCGGCAGTCTGGCCACTTGGATGCCATCCATGGGGGGCTGGAGCATCGAGGCATCAGCCCTCCCCACGGCTCCTGTCTCCACAAAGTGAGGTTGCTGCTGCCTCCTGCACCCAAGCATTAAACCCTGGTTGGGGTTTAACACAGAGAAGCAGAAGCATGGCTTGGTTCTCATGCTTCTGAGTCTGCACAGTCAGGTTATAATGGCCGCAGCCAGTTAGTTGGGGGACGGGAGAGCAAGTCTACCTGCACAGCTACAGAACCTGCGCGGGGAGGCAGTGGGAGCACAACAACTCCCTGTGCGCCACCTGCACCTCCTCTTCTTCCTCTTCCCTCGTGTTCCCTTAGGTGGGCCAGAGGCAGGAGGGAGATGGAACCCTAGGAGGAATCACCTTCACCCTCCAGTGAGCATGCAGAACCATCTGACTCCTGGGGCCCCATGGCCCCAGCAACCACCCAAGATCCGGCCCTGGAAGTGCCTGCCCTCAAGCACTGAAGACCCTCCCCAAGCCTCGGAGCCCCACAGGCAAGTGCTGGCTGCTGGATGGGTGCGGTAGCAGAATGGGCCGCCCAGGGGCCACGCCTCTTTACAGGCAGACAGCTAGTGTGTGTGTGTGTGTGTGTGTGTGTGTGTGTGCCAGTCAAGGGAACAAGGCTGGGGGAAGTTGTGTGAGTGTGAGCCCCTTGCCACTCCCCCCTCTGTGTGTGTGTGTGTGTGTGTGTGTGTGTGTGTGTGTGTGTGTTGAACTTGTGAGTGTGATGAGATCCTCCTTGCCTGTGTGTGTATGTGTGTGTTGTGAGTGTGATGAGACTTTTGACCCTCCCCCGTGTGTGTTGAGTGTGATGAGACCCTCCTTGCCCATCCCCCCATGTGTGCGTGTGTTGTGAGTGTGATGAGACCCTTGCCCCTCTCCCCTGTATGTGTGTTGTGTGATGAGACCCTCGTCCCTCCCCGTGTGTGTGTCTGTTGTGAGTGCTGCTTGGGGGCAGCAGCACACTCCCCACCATCACCACCACACGAGCTCCTGGCTAGAGGCACAAAATTCCTAAATCTGGTCCTGCCCTTTGCTACCTTTTTTAACCTGGAGAATACATTTAATCTGGGTTTTCAAGAGGGTGTTTTTAAAGGAGATACTGCTCCTTTTAGTTTCTTTCTAATTAGTTTCCTCATTTTAGAATAGTCCCCCTTTTTAAAGTTAAATGTTACTGCTGTAGTTTTATTTACCATTCTCCCTCCAGTAATTATGTCAAATTTGATTATATTATGATCCCTATTGGAAAGCGGCTCCACCACGGTTACCCCTTGTACCTGGTCCTGCACTCCACTTAGGACTAGATCTAAAGTAGCTCCTCCTTTCATTGGTTCCAGGACCAGCTGCTCCAAGAAGCAGTCATTTATGGCATACAGAAACTGTACCTTCATATCACACCTGGAGGAGACATTCACCCAGTCAATATTAGGATAACTGAAATCACCCATTATTATTGTGTTACCGATTTTAGTAGCCTGTCTAATCTCCGCTAGCATTTCATAGTCAGTTTCACCATCCTGGTTACGGTGGCCGACTGCTATACACTTCCCCGTTAGGCATGGAATTTCTATCCATAGAGATTCCAGAGTACAATTCCCTTCCTGTAAAATTTTAAACTTATTTGACTCAGTGCTGTCTTTAGCATATAGAGCCAGCTCAATTTACTCTGTCATTTCAATATATTTTGTACCCCAGTATTACAGTATTCCATTGGTTGTCCTCATTCCATCAGATCTCTGAGATGCCTATTATGTCTAGATCTTCATTTAGTGCCATACATTCTTATTCTCCCCTCTTACTTTTTAGACTTCTGGCATTCACATATAGACACTTAAATGTATTATTTTTATTCTTATTCTTATTCTTAGTCTGTCCATTATAAGGCCCTTTTTACACAGACACTCTACCATCAATAAAATGGGTGTTACATTTTATTTTACATGGTACAGGGCAACACTGCACCCCTGCAACGTGGGCCCTTTTCACACCAGATATCTCCAGACAGTTTTGCTGGGTGGAGGCTTCTGTGTAAACACCACGGGCGGTGGGTGGGGTGCATTTCGCTGGGTGGAGATATCGGTGTAAACACTGTGGGCGGTGTGTGTAGGTGTGTGTGTGCTCCCGCGCAACACCCATCTCCACCCACCCACGGAGCAACCGATTCCACTGCCGATTGCTCGGGGTAGTGGGTGGAGATGGTTGTTGCGCAGGAGTACGCACACACCTACACCCACCACAAGTGGTGTTTACACAGACACCTCTACCCATCTCCACCCAGCGAAATGCACCCCACCCACCGCCTGCGGTGTTTACACAGACAGCTCCACCCATCTCCCAGCAAAACTGGGTGGAGGCATCTCGTGTGAAAAGGGCCCATGTTGCAGGGCTCCAGTGTTGCTCTGTACCATGTATAATAAAATGTAACACCCATTTTATCGGTGTTAAGAGTGTCTGTGTAAAAAGGACCTAAGTCACTGTTTCAGGTATTGGGGAATCATTTATATTTGTCAGTTCTGCACTGATTTTCGCCTGAGCTCCCTCAACTTCTTTCCTATCCTCTATATTAGGATACTCTAATTTCCCTGAATTAACAGCATCCTTTTGAGATGTCTCGGTCTGAACCATGCGTTCCTCAGCATCTGTCAGTTTCCCCACGGATTCTAGTTTAAAAGCTGTTCTAACTCGTTTTTAATTTTTAGTGCCAGAAGCCAGGTTTCATTCTGATTAAGGTGGAGCCCATAATCACAACCGAAAAAACAGAGGTACACTGTTTCATACAATACCAAAAATTTATATGTGCGTATGTATAACTATCAACCTCCCTGCCCACAAATAAAGGCAGGACTAATGAACAAAAACCTCATGTAACAATCAATGTCCAAATTATAAACAATTATAAAAGTCAATGAATTGACATAAAACCCGAAGGTCAAATATAATACAACAATATCAAAAGCAATAAAACGCAATCCCAAAGGTGTTTCAAGGCACAAGCCCCTTCCTCAGTGGGACATATTCATAAGCATGTGACATATAAAAGACTCTGTGGTTGTGTTTTAGCCTTTGGCTGAACAGGGGTCCAGTTGCTGCTGGGGATCCTTACCCCGATGGGGTGTTCTGTTTGTAAGGTGGAGCCCATGCCATTGGTATATGCTTTCCTTTCCCCAAAAGGTTCCCAGTTCATAATAAATTTTAAGCCCTCCTCTCTGCACCATCGTCTCATCCATGCATTGAGACTCTGGAGCTCAGCCTGCCTCTGGGGTCCTCCAGAACCTCCCTCCTACATCTTCCTACGTCATTGATACTCACATGTACCATGACAGCCAGCTCCTCCCCAGCACTCTCTAAAATTCTGCCTAGGTGATGCGTGAGGTCCAAAACCTTCTCACCAGGCCGGCAATTTACCATGTGGTCCTCACAGCCACCAGCAACACAGCTATCTACATTTCTAATAATCAAATCACCAACTACCACAACCACCCTGTTCCCACCCCCCTGGGCACACACCCCCTGGAGGCGTATCCTCGGTGCGAGAGGATAACACATCACCTGGAAGACAGGTCCCAGCTACAGGATCAGTTTCTGCGATTCCAGTCTGATGCTCTCCTTCCTGGAGGCTTTTCTCCTCCAAGACAGCACAGGGGCTGCCAGAGTGGAGGTAGGACTACTCTACTATGTCCCTGAAGGACTCCTCAATAAACCTCTCTCCTCCAGCTCTGCCACCGCACACGTTCTCTGAGAGCTAGGAGTTCTTTGCACCAGGTGCACACAATACAGCCTCTCCCCAATAGGAAGATAATCATACATGTTGCACTCTGTGCAAAAGACTGGATAGCCCCCATCCTGCTGCTGTACTGCTGTCTGCATCTCTCTCTGTCTCTCTTTTAATAGGAGGAACACAAACCTAGTTTTGTACCTAGCTAAGACAGGAAAGAGATAATTTTCCTGAGTTGCTAAACTCTGGGGCCCTTTAGTTTAGGGATTTAGGGTAATTTTAGATGTTACAAGACCACGGTCAACCACAGTGAATCCCCTGTGGTGGCCATTTATCCTGTGATGTCTGTTGGGGTTCCTGCCAGATGTTCACCCCAGTGAATCCCTGGCGGGAATCTCAATGACCATGATTCTGGACCTCCGGCCTCTTGGAGGTCTAGAATCGTGGTGGAATTGGGCCCCAACCGTGGCTGGATTGGCCACAATCTGGGATTGGCTGAAGGTAACATCTGTTACCTTCAGCCGACCTAGATCATGGTCCCAACTGTGGGACGGGATCGGGCGCAGTGGCTGGATTGGCTGCTGCACTCGCCCGTCTCCCAGAGGGCAGACGGCCGGGGGAGGACAGGGGGGGCAAGGCTGTGCGGCCGCACATCACGCCGCCCCGTCCCTTCCCCACGCAGCCCCGCCTGATCCCGCTCCAGAATCAGGCCGGCACGTCTAAAGGACGGCCAGTCTGATTCCTGACGGTCCATAGTTCAGCATGGCGGGCCTCCAGGTCCATCACATCTGAAATTACCCATAGTTAACAGGGATTTAGCCTATGGGTTTAGGGATTTAGGTGAGTAATTTAGTCAACTTGGGTTAAATACTACCTCCTTGCTTTGGGACTAAATACCACAGCACTTTTCAAGGGTTATGCAACTAAAGAGGGTCTCTAGTTTAATCTAGAGCAGCTAGGTGAGTATGTCAGTGAGTAGAGTGAGTTCTTACTCAAACTCACATTAACAGTGTCTCCCCTGCACGGTTCCTCCCATGGCCAACTCCCTTATTTTCTGGCACTGGCCCTGTTCGCTGGACCAACAGAGCAGTAACAGGCCTTCTGAACATATTTTCCATATGTGGAGGTGGAAAGAAATAGATCAGAAAAATTACCAATGCTCTTAGGTCTTCTAAAAATATCACTGAGAAAGTAACCTTTCAGAATGATGTTTCAGGATAAAAAGCATCGAGCATTGCAGGTATTGTGTAATCTTAACCATTATGGTGTTTTAATCAAATTTTATTTATTTATTTAATACATTTTTACCCCTCTCCTCCTGCAAACAGCTTGGGGAGGCTAACAAATTTCAGATAAAACAACATTTAAAATATTTAAAACAGTCATAAAAATCTTAACAATTAAAACAGGGAAGGACAAATTTTTTTATAACAAATAATAAAGAAGGGTAGGAGGATAAAAACCCACTAACCCACCCTCCCCAAAGGCCTGGGCGAACAGCCAGATTTTACAAACTCGCCGGAATGTTAAAAGGCTCAGGGCCAGGCGAGCTTCCTCCGGGAGGGAATTCCAAAGACACAGCCCGGCCACCGAGAATGCCCTCTCCATTGTGGCCCCCCGCTTAACATGGGGGACCTCCAAGAAGACACCCCCGGCAGACCGAAGGAGCCGCTCTGGGGCGCAGAGGGCGAAGCGATCCCTAAGGTATGAGGGGCTGAGACTGTGAAGGGTCTTATAGATCAACACCAATACCTTGAACCTGGCTCGGCACGCTATTGGCAACCAGTGCAGAGCCCAGAGCACAGGCGTTATGTGGTCCCGGCGACCCGTCCCCGAGAGGAGGCAGGTCGCCGCATTCTGCACGAGCTGCAGCCTCCAAACCAGGAACAAGGACAGCCCCACGTAGAGCACATTGCAGTAGTCCAGCCTCAAGGTGACAAAGGCATGGACGAGGGAGGCCAGGTCCGGGCCAGAGACATATGGACGCAACCTCCGCACCAGATACAACTGGCGGAAGGCAGCCTTCGCCACCCCCTCTACCTGCTGCTCCAGGCGGAGATCTGCGTCCAGCATCACCCCCAGACTCCGGACCTATTGAGCCTAATAAGGGGGGCCGACACCTCCCTCGCTCTCCCCACCACCATCACCTCCGTCTCATCAGGGTTGAGCTTCAGTCTGCTCTGCCACATCCACTCCGCCACGGCCTCCAAACACTGGGATAGCAACGAGACAGCAGGGTCTAGGTCAGCTGAAAAAGAGAGGTACAGCTGAGTATCATCAGCATATTGGTGACAATGCACCCCGAACCCTCTTACAACCTCCCCCAAGGGTTGCATATAAACATTAAATAGTAATGGAGACAGAATAGAACCCTGCAGAACGCCGTAGGACAGAAAGCGGGGGCAAGATGTTTCAGCTCTCAGCACTACCCACTGGCTTCTCCCCGAGAGGAATGAGCGTAACCATTCAAGAACGGTCCCGTTCAGTCCCCACAGGTCACGCAGCTGTCTCAACAACAGCCCATGGTCCACAGTGTCAAAAGCGGCCGAGAGATCTAGCAGGACAAGAAATGTGGAACATCCTGCGTCCATCTCTTGGCGGAGATCGTCGACCAAGGCCACCAACGCTGTCTCAGTGCCATAGCTGGGGCAGAACCCAGATTGAAAAGGGTCCAGGAAGCCAATGCTGTCTAGATGTGCCTGGAGCTGGATCGCCACCGCCCATTCAATAACCTTCCCTAAAAAGGGAAGGTTAGAGACAGGTCGGTAACTGGTGAGTGCGTCCACATCCAACGATGGTTTCTTCAGCAGGAGGCGCACCACGGCCTCCTTGAGGCTGGACAACAACCTCCCCTGCTTCAAGGACACATTAACCACCCTCGCCAGCACCGTCCCCAACATCTCCCTGAAGACTTTCACCAACCAGGACGGGCAAGGATCAAGTTCACAACAGGTGGCTCTCACAGACCCCAAGACATCGGCCGGCATCACTTCCTGAAACTCCCCCCACAAAGATGAACCAGACGGGGCCTCCATCACCTTGTGCTCCATCACCTCCTACCTACTGCTCTCTAATCTATCAAAAGAGTTATTTCATTATCCTTATCAATGCAACAACCCACCTGCAGGAAGGGACACTGGATTCATGGACCAGATTCATGAATTGGAAATGAGGTCAGATAAAAAGCAGTTATAGGCTAACTCTAATGGGCCGAGAGTCTTTTTGGTCAGCTGTTGTGATGAAAGGATATATGGTCAGCTGGAAAGGACCCAGCTGATAGTCTGGAGATTTCTTTATTCTCCCACAGACAAGTTATTTATCTTTAAAGTTTTAAATGAAATGGTAAACATTAATTATGGACGAAAGTAGTTTAGTGATAAATATAAGGCAGAGCTACAGGAATGATTTCATACAACAGCTCAGTCCTTTGGAGATGAAAGGTTCAGCCTGGGGTATGTACCATCAAGTTACATATAGTCCCAGCTCCACATCAGCCAATACTGAACTCTTGTGCAAGAAGCAGTCCCAGGTTGTTCTTCTACCATTTCCCTACCAAACAGAGAGATGTGTAAACGGGAAAGGTCTGAGGGTGTTTTTAAATGAATGCCACAGAAGGGTGTGTGTGTGTTCGTGGCTGCTGTTCACTGAGTGACACAGCTGCAGGGCACCCACGCACACGTGGGTGGGGAGCGCTTCAAATGAGTGGCTTCCAGTATGGTTGCCCTGTCCACGGAAGCGGCCACCCTGGCATTCACGGGGCACTCCAGATTTTTTAGGGATGTGCCGTGAGTGGCCAAGAGTGGCCGCTGCATGGGTCACGGGAGCATGCCTCCACATGCACCACATTCACATAAGCAGTTGGATATGTAGAGTGGGGAGCCATGCGTGAACGCGTCTCGTTTAAAAGCACCCTGAGAGATGCATACACCACAGGCTCTATGGATCAGGGACAAGATGGTGTAGTGCCACACTTCCATTCTGGGTTTTATATGAGACGCCTCCACACATGGACACCCACCCTCCATGTGGGGGAGCACTCAGGTGAATTCAGTGCATGGGGATGCACACTCCCGTGACCCACACACTGCCCACCCTGACCCTGCCCACGCACAGGGCACTCAGAAAAAAGCCAGAGAGCCTCGTGTGAATGGGGTGGGCGGCCATACGTGGGGCCACTTGTTTGAAGTGCTCCCCTACGCATGACGCCTCCGCCCCACGCACCGAACATGGGGGCCCCTGCCCATCTCATGTAAAAACACCCACAGCCCAATCATTCTCTTTTCACCCCTCAGACAGGGCATGAAAGCACGGTTGAGTTTATGCAAGCAGGGCCGCCCTTTTCACAGGGCAACCTGGGCTGACTGTCCCAACCTCCGCTCTTTTCTCTACTTCTGGGGGCCCCACAATGCCCTTAATTTCATCAGGTGCAGGGCTCTCACTCAATTACAGCCCCAAACACAACCATCTCTAGGGGCCTGCATAAGGTTTAAGATGGTAGGGCCATGGGAAGGGGTCATGAGGGTCCCCACATTTTATCTTCAGCCTGGGCCTTACCTATTCTAAGGCTTGTTATGCATGTAGGCAGGCAGGCTCCATATGGTGTTGGTGGCTGCAGACATCTCGTTATACATAAGGTTGCCAGGATTATGCTAGGAAATCATGCACTGCGCTCAGCGTTTTGGAATGAGGCTGAAGTTGGTTCTTTATTCCTGGTTCAACCTCATGCATTAGGAACTGACCATCCTGGCCAAAATAAAAGACCAGGACTTTGCATCTCTTGCAGGAACAAGGCGATAGCACCAAAAATGTTTAGCTTGAATGTGTCATTCATTTTTTAACAAGTAGAAAAATACCTTAGGGACCGCCTCACCCTTCGCGCCCCAGAGCGGCTCCTGCGGTCCGCCGGGGGTGCCTTCCTGGAGGTCCCCCGTGTTAAACGGGGGGCCACGATGGAGAGGGCATTCTCGGTGGTTGGGCCGCGGCTTTGGAACTCCCTTCCAGAGGAAGCTCGCCTGGCTCCTAGCCTATTAACATTCCGGCGTAGCTGTAAGACCTGGCTGTTCGCCCGGGCCTTTGGGAGGGAGGGGTAGGGGAATGTTTTTAGTTCCCCCACCTAGTGATATTTATACTGTCTTTTACCCTGTTTTTATATGATGGTGGATTTTAAAAATGTTTTAGGATTTTATTGTGGATTTTAATGTTGTGAGTCGCCCCGAGCTGCATGGCAGGAGGGGCGGGATAGAAGTTTATAAAATAAATAATAAAAATAAATAATTACAATGCAAAAACAAGAATTACCCCCCGCCCCCCATGAAGTTATGCTTCAACTCCTTTTTACATTTGGCTCCCCAAAAAATAAACACAAATAACTGTTTTCACTCATATCTTTTGGATAACCTTTTTTTTTTTTTGCTTGATGACATGTTGAAAGTACAAAATATTTTGAGTAAATAAATCAATTTATATATTTTTAAATCCCTTTCCAAACCCACATGCTCAATGGGAATATATAACCATACTTTGCCCTGAGATGTTAAAAGCGTTCCCACTTCCTCTACAGTGAAAGGTAGCAAACCCCACTGTTAGCAAGTCCCTTGTCTTTTTATATCTCGCTGGCATTGCCCCTGAGTGTGGGTTGCCAGCAGCTCTAACCGTGGGATCACAAGCAGGGCTTCGATGGGCTCCTGGGCGCAGTTCTCGGCCAATCCAGTGAAGTGACCCATGGGCGTCAGCCTCTCTTCACTGAACTCAGTGGCTCAGGTTCCCAGTCAGTAGGGAAGGGCTGCTCCCGCCTCTCGCTTACACAGCCCAGTAGCGCGCCTCCTCTGGCTTAGCAGGGCGGCTCGTCCCGGTCGAGCTGAGCAGCGTAGAAGGGGGAAGCGCCGCGGCGTCAGTAGTCTGCGCGAGCCCCTCCGGGCCCAGGTTCAAGGTAGCGCGGGGTACCAGTGGCCTGTGCTCCCCAGCATGGTGCGGCTGAGCCGGGCGCTGCTCCGGAAGGTTAGTGGGTCACTGGGCCGCTCCCGTGCTCTCCTTCTCCAGTCTCTGGGAGGGAGGGAGGGAGGGAGCCTATTTTGCGGTAGTGTTGCCTGCAGTGATGAGGGGGATTCGAGGCAGCACCCGAGGGGGGGGGGGGGTGTCAGGGAAGGGAATTCCGTCGGGGGAAGGGGCGTAAATTTTAGTGCCTGCCTGTCGCGTTCAGCGTGTGTGTGTGAGAAGTAAGTGTGAAAGGCTTCTTTCATTCTAGTGTTGCCGTTGAGACTTATTGTATTACATTGTTCGCTTTTTTTCTTGTACGTAGCAATACTGATTGTGCTCTTGTAATGGATTACATTGGGAATCCAGAGAAATTATTAAAATCTGGATTAATCCTCTACTTCTCAATATAGAAAGGATCTAACTAGAAAACTCCCTGGTCTCCAGGGGAGCTTTTCATTGGGTGTTTTTAGACACATGTTTCTCTTGGATGTTTGCTGTAACGTCCAGAACTTCCTGTGTGTCTAAATCACTCACCCAGATCTTAAACATCCAGGTCTTTGAACTTCTGCATGAAACTTCTCCCAGAACTTTTGTGTGTAAAAGGTTCTCCTAGTAAACTGCTTTGCTCCAGGCAGCTGTGGTCACTTGGTTTCCATGGCAGCCTGTCACGTTTACAGCTGCAGCTACTTTAGGCTGCCTCAGGAAAGTGTTCGTGTGAAGAATGCAACCAGGAACTGCCTCAGGGCAGTGTGTGTGTGTGAAGAATGAATCCGGAACGAACTTGTGGACTTGCAAACCCAGAAGATTGAAACATCCGGAACTTTAACGTGTGTCTAAAAATGTCCATTGACTTCATTGTGCTGTAGGGGCTTTATTGATTTAATATTGTATTTTAAATCTTCATTATCAATCAGTAAGGAAAACTGTGCAGCTATTGTGACTATGGCCCTTTTCACACAGACACTCTTAACACTGATAAAATTGGTTACATTTTATTACACATGTTGCAGGGCACCCATAGAGCACACCTGCAACATGTATAGCAACATGTAACACCTGTTTTATCAGTGTTAAGCGTGTCTGTGTGAAAAGGGCCTGTGACTGTTTTCACACAGCGCTGCTGCACACCCATCTCCACCCACGTAGAGCCTCCTCCATTTTATCAGATGGCTCCGTGAGTGAGTGGTGGGTGTTCACCGAGAGCGCACACCCATTTCCCCCACCCACCGTCACGGCATGCGCACAGACGACCTCCCCCACTGCACACTTGCCCACACACCCAGCGGGGGTGGGAGGCGTCTGTGCAGAATCACCCTAAAAAATAGTCCTTTATTAAAATATGCGAAGAAACACCAAAAATTAAGAGGAAGAGAGGGAATTAGGTTTTAATTTTCCAGAATTGTTTTTGAATTGGCTTCAGTATGCAATGATCTGTGTGCAGCTCTTATACTGTGTATGGCCCTTTGCACATAGGCACGCTAACACTGATAAAATGGGTGTTGCAACATGTATAATAAAATGTAACACCCATTTTATCAGTGTTCGAGTGTCTGTGTGAAAAGGACCTATATGAAATCAAGACTGTCTAAATGTGGCGTTTAACACTTATTATTATTATTTTATTGTAACAGTATGGCAACTTCATAGATGACCTAAGACTCTATGTGAAAGGAGGAAGTGGTGGAATGGGCTATCCTCGATTAGGTGGAGAAGGAGGGAAAGGTGGAGATGTCTGGCTTGTAGCCCAAAATAAAATTACTCTAAAGAAAATTAAAGACACATATCCCAATAAACGGTTCGTGGCAGGAACAGGAGCCAACAGTAGGTAAGGACTTGTAATTTGCCCTGATTTATACCGCTGAACATTTTAAATCTGTAAATGCCCGCTGTGACATGTTTGATTACTTTGCAGAAAAAATCGCTCAGATTCACCACAACTTCGACATTGCAGTGGGTGAACCAGAGGTTGTGGAAGCCCTGCCTTGTTTGGTTTCATGGGATCAATTTCAGTTGGTGTCATCTGCTGGGACGGGGGATGTTCTTGGGGCTCTTAGGGCCACCTTTTGTGAACTTGACCCATTCCCGTCCTGGCTAATTAAGGCCAGCCGGGAGATGGTGGAGCTGTTGCTGGCAGGGGGTGCTCAGTGCCTCCCTTTGGGAAGGCAACGTGCTGGGCTGCTTCAAAGAGGCGATGGTGCGGCCTCTGCTCAAAAAGCCATCACTTGACGTTGATTCCCTCACCAGTTATCGCCCAGTCTTTAACCTTCCCTTTTTAGGGAAGGTTATTGAGCGGGTGGTGGCCCTGCAGCTGCAGGGGTATCTAGACAGCACTGGTTATCTGGATTCCTTTCAGTCCGGTTTTCATCCAGGCTATGGCATGGAGACTGCACTTGTGACCTTGGTCGACTACCTTCGCCATGAATTAGATCAGGATTGTTCAACTCAACTTTTTTTGATCTGCCGACTGATTTTCATACCGTTGACCATGAGGTGTTGGTGACTCGTTTGCAAGATCCATCTGGAGTGGGCGGGATCATCCTTGACTGGTTCCGCTCCTTCCTGGCTGGAAGAACTCAGCGTGTGGTGGTTGGGAATTGTTCTTTAGCTCCACGGGACCTCACGTGGTGTCCTGCAAGGTTCTATTCTGTCCCTGCTCTTGTTCAATATGCAGCCACTTTGCGAGGTCAAGAGACGGTATGGGGTGCAGTGTCTTCAATATGTTGATGACACCCAGCTCTACCTCTCATTCTCTTCTGACCCAGACCCGGCAGTCTCGGTGCTTACCCGATGTCTGGCGGTTGTTGGGCATTGGATGAGGGCAAGCCGACTGAAGTTGAATTCCAATAAGACGAAGGTGATGGTGGTGGGAAGGGCAGTGGATGGGGTCCGCCCTCCGCTGGTATCCTAGGTCCGTAGTCTGGGCATGCTCCTCGATCCGCAGTTCTGCCTAGATCGCCGAGGAGTGTGTTTCGCCAGTTACATCTGGTGCGACGGCTTCAGCCGTATGTCTCAGATAGTGACCTGACCACTATCATTCATGCTTTCTCATTACCTCGAGATTGGACTATTGCAACACACGCTATGGGGGGCTACCTATGGTGACAGTCCCGAGACTGTAGCTATTGGAGAATGCTGCGGCCCATCTCCTTACAGAGATGGGTCGCCATGAGCACCTTAAACACCAGTGCTCCAGGTTCTGCGCTGGCTGCCTATAGTCTTCTGGGCTCGGTTCAGGGTATTGGCTTTGACCTATAAAGCCATATATGGCCTTGGCCCAACTTACCTGCAGGCCTTCCTTGCTCTCTGTGCTCTGGAGCGGCCTCTGGGGGCACCCTTCTCGAGGCCCCCTGTGTGGCTCGGGGGGCCTCTATGGTGAGGGCATTCTCGGTGGCCGAACCTATGCTAGAACTCCCTCCCGGTGGAGGCCCGGCTGGCCCCAGATCTCCCCTCCTTCCGTCGTATGTGTAAAACCTGGCTGTTCCGCCTGGCTTTTGGTGAGAAAGATGGGGTGTAGGGTAGGAGGGGGGTTAGTAAATGATTTTATAAATAAATAAAATAATCCTAAGCGTTCTTAATGTTTTATTTCCCTCATAGTGGTGTTGCATTGAAAGGTGCAAAAGGAAAGGACTGTGATGTAGGCGTGCCTGTGGGAATTTCAGTCACTACTGATGATCGGAAACTGATTGGTAGGAGTCTTTATTTTCCTTTTTACTGTAAGATAAAAGGTATAGGAAAAACAGGGTAATTAGCACACCTAGCAAACTTTCATGTGTTCCATGCAGTGTTTTATCTGTAATACTAATTGCAATATTAAATCACAATCAAACCTGTAAGGTTAAAATCAATGGGTTGTTCTCTAGGAAGTGACCAGGCACTTGTCTGTTAACTTTCTATTTTTAATAATTGCTGTATCTGGAACAACAAATGAGATCTTGCATGTTATCAGTGTAAGATGTGTGAAATAGATCTTGCTTGGAATATGAAATGCATAGTGCTCTTTTGCCTGTAACTTTCAAGAACTTTGCCTCTTAGAAATTCAATCACAATTTTTACAGATTGGATACTTCTTGGGGCATGCTAGGTTAACTTTTAAAATATTGTGTAGATAGGATGGTGTGTTTATAAATACATCTTTTTAAATTGTGCTTTTTAAAGTTGCAATTCTATCTTATGGTAGTCTTGGACAGAGACCTTGCAGCAGTAATCTTAATGAAAGAGTCTATAGTAGGGGTGGCCAGGAGGTGAATCATGATATATGGGTTGTTCACAAGCTAGTCTTCAGTATATCATGGTGGAGGAGAGGGGAATCAGCCACTCTGAGGAGATGGGCAAGGAGAGCTCCAGTGAGGCAGGGAAGACTGGGTGTTTTTAAACATGGCCCCTCCACCTTCCACGTGTCCAACTGCTCATGTGATGGTGGTGCGTTGAGGTGTGCTCCCCTGACCCACATAGCGGCGCCACACAGAGCACTCCTGAAAAACCCGGAATGCCCTGTTCTGGCCAAGATGGCCGTCTCTGTGGACAGGGCAGCCATGCTGGGAGACTCTCATTTGAAGCACTCCCCACGCACATTACATACATAGGTGCCCGCAGCCGCACCATTCAGCGGCTACACACACACACCCAACCTCCTGAGGCGTTTGTTTAAAAACATCTTCTCTGAGTGGAGTGATGAGTGAGTGACTCCACTCCTGAGACTGGTTGCTAAGGCACTTAGTGCCATCAGAAGGGATCCTGGTCTAGAGCGCTGGAGCCAGCAAGAGGCATCCTGGCTGATGGTTTGAGTTTGCCAAGTGGATCACATGCCCCATACGTCTGGTCACCCCTGCCCTGAAACACAAGAGATGCTTTGGCAGAGCTTAAGTGTGGAAGACTCTTGACCCCTGAAAGATTATCTCGTGAAAGGATACACAATCTCTAATTAACCCTAGCTCTTTAACGGAGGTAAAATGCGGGAATCTCTTGGCTCCTGGATAATTGTCCCATAATCGGGTATAAAGCACCTACAAAAATGTATTGTAGCCAAAAATAATTATCTACAGGAACCCTTATTGACTCTGAGGTTAACAGAGCCTGTCTTTAGGCATGTTGACTGCTGAAGTAATAAATACTACCCCACAGGTGGCAGTATCCACTCCTAGGGCTTCATAATGATAGATCAGCTGATTGCCCTAGTAGCCTACATCTCTTAGTAGCCAGAGCATGGGCCAAATTTGCTACGTTAACTGTAATTTCGATACTGGGATTAGCCAGCAGATAAGATAATTTCAAATGCATGTCCTAATATGTCTTCCCTTTCATGAGAGGATTCAGATATTTGGGGAAAAAATTGGCAAGATGTGGACAGGCAAATAAATAATATGGTAGGTCCTCCACCTGAAGATTACAAGAACAGAATCTCAGTTCATAGGGGATAGCATTGTACCTGCCCTCAGGCACTTTAGACGGCATCATTTGGAACCTTAAAAGGGTTAAAGCCCTTCGGATTGTATAGAGTTGCTTAAGGAGGTAAGATGGGATTCGCCTTGGTGGATCATTTTAATTTTGCCATACCATGGGGCAACCTGAGCTGTTTGAATGGATGACAGGTCTGCCTGGATATAAATATCCCTTAAGCAGTTCCTAATAATTGTTCTAGCTCGCTCTCTGGGGAGACCCAAGAAAAAATTATAAGAAAACCCGAGTGAACAAAGCAATCTATTCAGCTGAAATTTCCATGTCCTGGATGACCCAAGTTTGCACTGTTCAGCCCAACATAATATATCCTCCATCATGACCATCAGCTGTTGCCAATAGGTGAAAACACATACTGACTTTATATTCCAATGGAAGAATGCCTGTTTCAGTTCTTAACATGTAGACTGGGGTGCCTTTTGAAGCTCTCAAGATTGCCTGATGCACTTTATTCTGGACTGGTTCTAACTGACTTGGAGATGCACCCCCCCAGATTTCTGCACCATAGATAATGAGGGGACACTTTGACATCAATCCTATGCAAAGCTGACTTAACTAGTCTCCCTCCTGCCGTCCTCCAGAACTTAATTATTTCGTTAGCGGTCTGATATGCCTTCAGTTTAACTGAGGCCACATGCGGGTATGAACCCCAAAAAATAGAACCTTGCCCAGTGGTATAAATGGTTAGTGGTAACGTAGAAGTGGTCTAGGCTTTCTTTCCTTTTGTTAATAGCAGACAAATAATCTATTGTAGAAGAGCAATGTTGTTTCTGACTAATGTTCACATATTTGTTCTTCCTCTTCCCCTCAGGAGAACTTAATAAAGCCGGAGAAAGGCTTATGGTGGCTCAGGGAGGTTTTGGCGGCTCTTTGGTTACAAATTTCTTGCCCTTGAAAGGACAAGCACAGAGTGTTCATCTAGATTTGAAACTTATAGCTGATGTTGGCTTAGTTGGGTAAGTTTTGGGTCCAAGTGATTTCTTTTCCATCATAGTCCATGGGATTGTAAATAAATGTATGTGTTTCCAGTGGTGGGAACTTAGTACTTTGTCTCAGACTTAAACAGAAGTGCCATTACACACTTCATTACACAAATGAGGTATGAAAGATTTAAAGGTTGTGGATAGGAATTAAATGGGTGGTGATTTCTTTTATTTATTTTGAAAACCTCAAACTGTTTGTTTAAATTTCTGTCCTACCCTTTTCCCTGGAACTTAAGGTGGGTTACAACATATATAGAAGTATAATAAATATACACACGCAAAATCATTTAAAAAAAACCTTACCCCCAATCTTATAACTTGAGTTATAGCTGTCATGGATTGCTCATAGACATGTAGTGCAGGGACCTTTACATTAAATTTGGTGGTTCAAATCCTACTTAATTGACCTGTTTAAATCTCACAAAAATAATCTCTACCAACATCAGTTCAAATAGGTTCTCTTAGCGGTAGTTTTAGTAGTGATGTGCAGGGTCATCTTTGTGGCACATTGGTAGTGAAAATAGACAAACTTAAACTAGGGCTTCAGTTTACAGTGCTTTCACATCCTTATCCAAGGTGGTGTGTGCAGACCAAACTGTAATTGTTTATGAGCAAACACACTCTGTACATGCAGGGGGCCTGGGAGAAAGTCCCCTGCCTCGCAACCCAACTCTGGCTGGCTAAAGAGAAGATTAAGGGGAAATAGGATAGCAGTCTTCAAATCTCTACAGCAGGGGTGTCCACACTTAACTGGCCAGAGATCTACTGAAGTGAGGTGTTGCCCTTCAGAGATCTACCAGTGACACGGAAGTATGTCTTGGCCCTAATTTGCAGATTCCTTCCCTTTATTTGCACAATCACATCCTTCATTTACACAGTCACATCCCAGCCAGAAGAGAGGAATCGACACACTTGTGCATATATTTTTTGTTAGGCAAAATTAAACGCAGTCAAGCAGGATTTGCAATTATCAGAAGTTCAGAACACTTTCCGTTCCTTGGTAAACAGAGCTGATTTGGAAACCCTGCTGTCCTCCAAGAGACCCCGAATCCATGCTGCAAGCCTCTGCCCCCACTCCAGATCTGTCTGTCTGTTCTCTCCAAATGTGTCTGTTGTTCTCTCCAAGTTGGTGTTCCTCAAGGCTCTGTTCTTGGCCCTCTCCTCTTCTCGATCTATACCTCATCCTTAGGCAAACTCATTGCCTCCCATGGCTTCCAATACCACCTCTATGCTGATGACACTCAACTCTATCTCTCTACTCCCTCTCTCTCTCCCTCTGTTCAAGCTCGTCTCATCAACTGTCTCTCTGACATCTCTACCTGGATGTCTCAACGTCAACTCAAACTCAACATGGCTAAAACTGAACTCCTTATCTTCCCCCCTCATCCTTCCTCTCCTTCCTCACTGTCAATAACTATTGATGGAGTCACCATCCTGCCTGTCCCCCAAGCCCGTAGCCTAGGCTTCATCTTTGACTCAGCCCTTTCTTTTAAACCCTACATTGACTCTGTTGCTAAATCCTGTCGCTTCTCCCTCCATAACATTGCTAAGATTCGCCCTTTTCTCTCTGTCTCGTCTGCCAAAACTCTTGTTCATGCTCTGGTCATCTCTCGCCTCGATTACTGTAACCTCCTTCTCACTGGCCTTCCCCGGTCTCACCTTTCTCCCCTCATCTCTGTCCAAAACTCTGCTGCCAGGGTCATCTACCTCGCCAGTCGCTTCGACCATGTGCAGCCCCTCCTCTCTTCGCTTCACTGGCTTCCCCTTCCTGAACGAATCCTGCACAAGCTCCTAGTCTTCACCTATAAAGCTCTTCACAACCTTGCTCCCCCCTACCTCTCTGCACTTATCGCCCTCCATACTCCAGCCCGTGCACTTCGCTCCTCCTCTGTCCCTTCTCTCACCCTTCCACGCCTTCCCTGCTCCCCTAAGCGCCTTCGTCCCTTCTCACTTGCTGCCCCCCATGCCTGGAACTCCCTCCCTGTCCACATCCGCCTTGCCCCCTCCCTTCATACCTTCAAATCTCTCCTTAAAACTCACCTCTTTCGCTCTGCTCTGTCTGACTCTTTATCCTGCTGAGCCACTATTCCTATACCTACGATCGGTTTACCCTTATCCTTGCAACATGGACCTGCCTGCTGTCATTCTCATCGTAACCAAGCCAAGTACGTGCACTTGAGACCTCGCATCTTCATGAATGTTAGACCCCTTGTCTCTCCCTCTGTTCCCCTTCCTAAGTCTCTCCCCCAGCTCCTGTCTCTCAGATTGTAAGCCCTAGGGGCAGGGACCGTGTCTATTTTATTACTTTGTAAAGTGCCAGGTACACTGCTGGCGCTATATAAATGTTTGTTAATAATAATAATAATAATAAATGAACCACAACAGACCAAGGGAAGTAGGGAGGGAAGCTGGTGCAAGTGGGGATTGAGGGGCAGCAGAGGGCAGGGCTGGGAAAGCAACTGGTGGAGATGGGCAGCAGCAGAGCTGGGGGGCAGGCTGGGAAGGGGGTTTGCATGTGAGTATGAGGGGCAGGAGCAGTAGGTGGAAATGTAAGGAAAGGACCCTCATGTTTGGGCAAATCTGAGTGAACCAAAGTATGGTCGAGTAGCTCAGGCCTGGGGCCATTTACTGGAAAATGAAACCCATGGAGTCATTTACTGGAGGAGTGACACTTGATTTTAGATTCTCGGTAACAAGTGAAAAGGAATAACCAAGCACCTACATGTCCTTGTAGTTGCCGAGACAGCAGGAACTAGTGTGTGAGTCAGTGATAAGGGCCCTTGATTCAGCGTTATTGGAGCCAGAGGAAGCCAGATTGATACATTGTTACTGAGAATGACTAATTCCATTAGAGATTGTTTATAGGTACTGGAAACACTGAACTTTAAACACACTGTAAATGTGAAACTCACATGCGTATCTTGAATTATGCCAATGAGCTTTGTACCTGTTGGTCAGCTTTGGGGTCTTTGTCTGAAACCGTATAAGTGTACCTGGGGTGACATCAGGCTCTCAGACTTCTTCCATTAAGCCTTCAAGTTGCCCAGCATCACAACTTGATTGTGCAATCTGATTCATCTCTAAATAAAACTTTCTTTACTTTGGCATTCCATCTTGCATCTGGCTCTGTCTCCGGCCTCCTAGAGACTGGCTCTTAGACCACTACCACGGGATAAATCCCAACAAAATCCAACAGCTGGGATGTGACAGGGTGGCTGTGGGGTCAGGGAAGAGTGTGGCCCCTTTAAGAAGGCAGGCTGCTGGTGAAGGGTGGCTGAGGTGAACAGGCTGAATAGAACTGGACGCAGGCAAGAAAGGCTTGAGGGTGGATTTGTTGGACCCACGGCCCTGCCAGAGGAGCCGAGGCTGGGAATAAGTTCAAGGTGCTGGTTTTATCCTTTAAAACACTTCACGGCCTGGGCCCTACTTATCTGCGGGACCACCTCACTCCCAATGTGCCCGTGCGACCCTTGAGATCGTCCATGGGAGCCTTTTTGGAGGTTCCCCGGGTGAGGTGGGTGACTACTGATGTTAGATCTTTTCAGTGGCCGCCCCTGTACTGTGGAATTCACTCCCGGAGGAGGCTCGGTTGGCTCCCGCTCCTACTATTTCGGCGTTTATGTAAGACCTGGTTGTTCCGCCGGGCTTTTGGTGAAGGGGGAGGGGGGGTGGTGTCTTTTTTCCCCTGTATTTGTATTTTTAACTGTTTTAAATTGCTTTCTTGTGTTGTTGTTCGCTGCCCTGTGGGCAGGAGGGGTGGGATATACATTTTATATAAATAAATAAAAATAACCAGCCTGGCTGTGGAATAGACCAAGTTGGAGCCCAGCTGGAAAGACGGGGACACCGAAACGGAGAGCAGAAACTGTTATACCAGCTTCCAAACTGGCTTAATCTCTCCTTGGAGGTGTTATCCGTGCATGTAACAGTTCTTCATGGGCCTCTGCCCACGGTGCCTCTCTTGGGCCTTCACTCAAGGTGTTCATTTCAGAGTCTGTAGTCCACCCATTTCAGAGGGGGTGGTCTCTCAGGTCAGACAGGTGCCTGTCATTGTGTCTCTCTCCTCAGGATCCTTGGCTGAGTCGGCTGCTCCGAGGCTCTTGTACTCTGCTGGGTCTTCGCCCAGGCCACTGATGTCTCCCTTTTGTGGAGTCCCTAGTCTTGTCCTGGTATCTCCCTAGTGCCCCCAGCTAACTGGTGGGTTGCCAGCTCCACTGTCTTCCTGCAACCCCTTTATGCCCTAGGCACCCCAGCTGGCTCGCATGCAGCTTGTTAACCCAGGTCCTGGTTTCCCAGCAGTCTCTTGCCCAGCTCGTTCACCCCTAGGCTTTCTACAGAGCGCCTGAAAATAGTAGGCCTCCACCCTTGCTCAGAGTCAGACCTCAGCTGAGCAGTGCTGACTCCTGCAGTGTCTCTGAAGCAGCAGGCCCCTTTTCTTGCCAGAGTTATGCCTCCGCTGGGTAGTTCTGCTAGAGTTCCCCCTGCCCAGAGTCATACCTCAATTGAGTAGTGTTAAGGAGCTGTAGGGCTCCTGTATAGGCAGGTCCCTGCCTTGAGTAGGTCTTCCATCTGAGCAGTTCTCCCTGTGGTTTTCAGGCCTTCCCAAATCCCCTTTCCCTGGGTGAGGTCAGGGTTCCCAGCAGGAGAGCGCCTCACCGTGCTGGCTCCTAGGTGGGATTCAAGCTGTCAGGATCTGCTCTGCCTTCTAGAGTCCCAGCCTGGGGCATGTGACTTACCCTCTTCCAGTTAGGTGCCTCAAGGGAATGCCTTCCCTGCACTTAACCCCTTCCTGACCAGGCTCTGCTTACCCAGTGGTGGAGTGCTGCTGCGCTTCGGTTACTAGTTCTGTTGCCTTCCTGCAGCTTCTAGGGCACTGGTGGTGACCTACTTAGTGACAGTGCGCCGAGTCTCCTTGAGCCTGGTCCACTTACCCATGCACACGTACCTAGTTGGGTACTAGGTAGCTCAGTCTATTTCATTAATCAGATACCTTTGTTGGTGTGATTACCTTTTTGTTAAGCTATGAGAAAAGCTGTTCTTTGCTTTAAAGAACAGAGAGAGAGAGATGCAAATACTTTTAACATACCAGTGCCATTTAAGACAACATAAATAATATCTGCCTCCTGAGATTAATAAGAATCCTACAAGGAGTAACAGATTGTTTTCTAAGAGGTGAGTTAATAGAATTTTTTGATAACCAATGAGGCCATATATCTCCTCCCTGGGTGCAACGTTTGTCATGAATTCTGGGTTCTAACTTTCTTTGGGCCCTATGCTCCTCTACCAAAACTGCTTGAAATTAACTTGCAGGATTAGATGTTATTAAGGGACAGCATGCACACAGACACAATTGCATAAGCCTTCGTCACTATCTCAGTCTCTTCTATTGCTAGATTGTGTGTTTATGCAAGTGATGATTTCCAAATGAACGGTGTTTTAAAAATTTCATTTTTGGTTAATTTTTGCCTTTCTAATTGAACAACATATATGGTGTATTGGTTTCTTTTTTAAAACAAAATTGAGTACAGTTTCTGGTTGTCTTATATTAACACAATGCAGAACGATTGTAGCAGAGTATATTTGTTTTTGTTTTTTTTAAATACTTGTGAAGATGTTTCTATTTCATCTGTCAGGTTTTTGTTTGGGGTGGTTTTTTTTTTTGTAAATTCATTCTCCCCCCCCCATCAAACTAGAGGTTTCCTTTTAAGCAAATGGGAACAAAATCATTCAGTGAATCCTGGAAGAGAACTCTGTTTTATTACCCAGTTTGTGAGTCAACCTCTGAAAGCTTATGCTTTGATCTTGCTTGAGTTTGTTGTTTTTAGTTCTGTATAAGCATAAGTGCTATGTCATTAGAACTAGCAAAAATAAAATCTGATTGTTTTGGAAAAGGGATCATCGGGTTGAGGTACATTTTGATGCACAAAAAGGGTTTCAGCTTGAACTTCAAAGTGTGTACATCGTGCTCTGATAGAAATAAAATACTTCCTGAAGAAATGGAAAAACTAACCTTCTACAATGTCTCCATAGTTTTTGCCAGTATTGGGGTGGGTAGAAAACTAGCTCCAGCAATTTTCCTGTAATAAAAAACCTATCCTTTTTACTACTTTGAGGAATAAAGTTCTTTAAAATATCATGTTAGGCATGTTCCATGTCAACAGGTGTTTCTTCTATTTAGTGAATATTGTGTTAGTGGAGAAATTCTGGTTTCATGAATTAATACCTAAATCCACCAAATGGTACATTCTTTGTTCAGTCAGTATTCAGTAACTCTGATAATGAAAAGTATTTGTGGGTTATCATGTGCATTTAAAAATTGAAGCATATTAAAACAAAAACAACCACAAACCCACAAACTCTGAAAGCAGGCTTGCACCCATAAAAATAGTGATGGGAAGTGCTCCTGGGCCGTTCTGAGCAACAGGGATCTGGGAATACTCCATTCCCCTCCCCACCTGCAGTGCAAGCCTTCTTGCGTGACAGACCAGAGATACTCTTGTGCTTACATTCCTGCTTGCATTGCAAACAGGAGAGGGAGCACCTCTGGTTCCTCACTGGCAGCAGAGAAGGAGCAGTGCGAACCTCTGGCGCCTTGCACTTCCAGCAGGAGTGGGCATGAAGAAATTCTCATCCTGTAAGACACGGGTGGGGAACCTTTTCTGTCCTGGCTCCTGGGGGCCACATTGA
This sequence comes from Sphenodon punctatus, assembly GCA_003113815.1. Classification (NCBI taxonomy): domain Eukaryota; kingdom Metazoa; phylum Chordata; class Lepidosauria; order Sphenodontia; family Sphenodontidae; genus Sphenodon; species Sphenodon punctatus. The sequence goes on from QEPC01007042.1 coordinate 839,143, forward strand.
AAATTAGTACGAGCTCCGAGGGCCACATAGAGGTTGGGGTGGGGGTGCTTATGGGTGAATTAAAGAAAAGAAGGGCCCAGATCATGGATCTGAGCCATGAATCTATCCCCTGTCCTTGCGTGCATGCCCGCCTCTCTGCTCCCTTATCCTGAACTCATTTTTTCAGTGCTTGGGGGTAGAGATGGGATCCAGGGGCCAGTTCCAAGCACTGGAAAGGGCCCACATAAAAACTTGCTGAGGACCACATTTGGCCCCCGGGCCTGAGGTTTCCCACCCCTGCTGTAGGATCATAAAGGCCTTTTCCCATGATAACCTTCTTCTCCAGATTATTTGTATATACAACAGGGGTGGTGGACCTTTTTTCTCTCAGGGGGTACTTTGAAAATTAGTACAAGTTCTGAGGGCCACATAGAAATTGGGGGCATGTGCACTCAAGAAAAGGAGGGTCCAAGCCATGGAACTATGCCATGGTTCTGTCCTTTATGTGTGCCCTCATCTCTGCTCCCTTACCTTGAGCACAGGGTGGTTTTAAACGAGCAAGGCAATGGGAGAGCGATTCGAATGGGTGGCTCCCAGCATGGCTACCATGGCAGCCAACTCGCACTCCCTCTGCCACGGACCACGGGGGAGAGGGAAGAAAGCACACCGGGCTGACTTGAAATGTACGTGTCATGGGTGTGAGCGCTGGGGAACTGGGCTCCCCAACACTCGCAGCCAGTTCCGGTGACTTGCAAAGACTATGTCCCCCTCCAACAGTGCCTATGAACAGGACACCTGTCTGGTGTGGGTAGCCGCCCCAGTTAATATGGGCAGAGGATACGTAGGCGCCTGTTGCCATGGGGGGGTGGGGGTGGGTGCGTTTGCTTGCCCCACACAGCGCACTCCAAATTTCTCGGCAGTGAGTGATCATGTGGTGGGTGCTAAGTGGCTTACAGGAGCACGTATCCCCCCACCCCGGCACCACCTTCAGATGGGCGGTCAGATGAATGGCTCCTGGTTGGCCATGTGTGATAGCATCATTTATCTAATTATTTAATCACATTTTATGCCGCCCTTCCCATAGGCCAGGGCATTTCACAAACCATAAAAACAGTAAAATACAAAAACCTTCCCACAAAACTCACCAAATACCATCTCCCCATTCAATGAACCCCCTATGCCTGCCAAATGCCTTTACAAATGGGAAGGTCTTCTACCACCCCCGGAAAACTCTTGGTCTTGGGCTCAAATAAACCTCTAGGTGAAGGGAGTTCATAGCCTTGGGGCAGCAACCAAAAATGCCTCCCTGTAAGCCCTCGCGGTACAAACAAGACTAACAGATGGTACCCATGACGGGCCGCATCTTGTTTAATAACACCCTCAGTCTTTCAGAGCTGGGTTGGTAGGACTTCGATCCAGAGACCAGATCCGGGAACTGGAAAGGGACCACATAAAAACTTGCCATGGGCTGGATTTGGTCCCCAGACCTGAGGTTCCCCATCCCTGATATACAGTATGAAGTTTCAAAACTAAAGTTCCAGTTGATGTACTGTAACTACCAAGTCAACCCCTAAAGTTTCCTAAGCCTCAGTATTGTGATATGATATTTAGTATTTTAGCTTATTTTAAGACCTTAACGTATCATGGATTTCCTGGAGTATAGAAATGTAGTGTAGTATGTTGGTGCACAAATGAGCCTTAAACCAATGTCCTACACCATCCACTACCTAGAGATGGTAACTGAGACGCAGGCATGGGTTCCCTGTGATAATGCCTGCTGGCTTGTGGCTTAGTCTTGGGTAAAGCATTTTATGCTGTGGGAGTCTTTCACAGAACACCCTTTCTCCTTGCATACTCCCTATGTGTTTTATCTTTACCCAGCTGCTGGTTTCCCTGCATTTCAATAATTCCTCCTCCTCCCTGCTTTCCTTTGGTGTTTTCCACAGTGCGAAGGGTATGTAGACATGCAAAAGGCTATGGAGACAAATCCAGATATCAAAGTTGTAATGTTTAAATGGGGAGGGGGAGGGGCAGGGTGGGAAATACGTTAAGACTGCTATTTGTATTGCAGTAGTACCTAAAGGCATTATAGAAAATCATGGTTTTGTTGTGCTAGGTGCTGTACAAGCACATATGAGAAAGTTGTTTCCCCAGAATACTTACCCTCCAAGATGTGTAGATCTTGAATAAGGGACAGGGCAGAGAGCTCCACTCAGGCTGTCGGGTGTACAAATTATAATACAATTGTAGCTTTGAACATCATAGTATAGAATATGCAGGTGTGGCATAAATAGCTATTTATTGTGTAAATTCTTCTTTTGTTCCAGATTTCCAAATGCAGGAAAATCATCTTTACTAACCAAGATTTCTCATGCCAAGCCTGAGATTGCAGATTATGCATGTAAGTAAAACCATCTGCTTATTTGTTTTCATTGCTGTAATGTTAATTAAGTACATATTTCCTAATGACTTCATTGTACAGCTGGTAGAAAAGGACAGGGCAATGGGCGCTGCATGCATATGTTTGCATAGAGGTATTACCTGCAAGGTATCAGGAAAGCTTTCAAGGTAATTGATATTACTGTCGAGAAATCTCTCTTGGTGTGTGTTATGTTTACAAATGGTACATGAATGGATAAAGAACATCTGAAATTTAATTTAGATAATGTCTTCTGGTTTCATTTGCTTCCTCCCTCATTCTTACTTACTGGTTCTAACGTTCATGAATATCAGCACGGCACTAAGCTATGCCTTATCTATCTCTTTATAACTTCTGAAAGTCCTAGAACTATCTCTAAACAAGATATTTTCTGGAAGCAGAATTTATACCTAACACGGTCGGGCAGAAACTAAAGTAAAATCTGTCCACTTGCTACCAGTTCCTCTAAAAGCCATACTTCTTGTCAAGTATTATTTCTCAAAATGCTAAGATTGGCAGTCCAGATGTCCTTTGATAAAGCAGCTGTATAGAAAGATTGAAGGGTTTTTTGCTGTTCTGTGTCCATCCAAGTTGCAGGGGCGTGCCTCTGAGAGAGCAGTGGCTCTCACCTGCCACCTTTTAAAAACATTAAGGGGCAATTAGGCATGTAGCAAGCAGAAGACTGCATCCAGACTCGGGGTAGTTTACTGTCCAAGGCTACTTGCCTATGTTATAGCACATGGGGAAACTAACAAAGCAAACCACCGGCAGGGAAAGTAACATGAACGCATGGTTAAAAGCATCATTTAACGTGTCTCCCGTTGTTCTCAATCACAAAAGTCAGGGCGCAAAATCCTATCCAGCCTTTCGTGATTGAAAACAACGGAAGGTGTGTTAAATGACACTTTGAACCATGCACCCACGTTTCAAGCCTCACGTTACTTTCCCCGCCAGGAGTTTGCTTCTCGTTAGTTTTCCCAGTGCGGTAACATGGCCAAGCAACCTAATAGTACTCCATGCTGATGTCATTGGGAAGATGGCTAGACCGTAACTGCCGCTAGCTCAGAAAGGAAAATGTTTTCATATGCTTTAAGGGATCATTCACACAACTCGCACCCAGCTAGGGAAGTAGACCCGGAGTACAGCCCATCCTCCCTTCCCATCTCCACACACGCCCAGAGTGAGATGCAGTGTGAAACGGGTTTGTGACACAAGCAAATCCTTGCTGATCAAGTCTGATATTCCTTATCCAATCCTTTTTTTGAAACCATTTATCTGGTTGGCCTTTGCAACATACCATGGCTGTGTTCCACAGGCTAACTGTGACTTTTGTACTTTTTATCCTGCTGCTTGTTGCTATGTCTAATATTATGAGTCGGCATAAATAACGGCTCCCTATTTACTTTTTCTGCAGCAACACAATATTAATAATCTCTATAATATATTCGCTGTTCAGTTGTGTGTCTTAAATTGAGAATATTTTAATGAATAAAAAGAAAACCAAACCACAAAAGTGGACTTGAAAGTGCAAAAATAGGTTTAGTGTCTTATTTTATATTTCAGAATTCAGTGTGTGGACCGTTGAATGGTCTGTCGCTGGAGACTAATGGATCCAATAGGATTCCAGAACTCTTTGGGGAATTTACCCACTGACCTCAACGGCCTCCCTGTTGATACCTTGGTTGACTTGTGGTATGACATTTTGACCCAAGCTATTGACACAGTGGCACCCAGGTGTCTGCTTATTCCACAGCGGCAGCACAGGTCCCCTTGGTATACGGAGGACCTGAGACTACTAGAGCAAGAGGGTAGGCAGTTAGAGTGCAAATCGCGCTCAACTTGCGCCAAAGCCAACCAACTGTGGCTTATTTAAGGGACTATTCCGTAACTATGGTGGCAGCAAAGAAAGCTTTCTTTGTAGCCGTCATAACATCTGCAAAGTGCCATCTGGCAGAGCTCTTCCGATAGCAAAGAGTTTATTAAATCATGGTGGTATCTGCCCAGAGTTAGAGGCATTGGCTGCCCACTGTGACAGGTTTGCCACCTACTTTGCAGATAGTCACTTGTATTTGTCTTGACTTGGGCACTGCTACTTCAGGTGCAGGGTAAGAGTTTGGGGTTGAGAAGGCTCAGTCTTGTCCTGTTTACTTGGATCAGCTTCGATCGATCTCGCCATTGATGCGGAGGATGTGCGTGGGGGGGTGCAACCAGCGAGTTGTGAACTAGATCCTTGCCCGTCCTGACTGGTGAAAGCCAGCCAGAAGACATTGGGGGTGTTGCTGGCCAGGGTTGTCAATGCGTTCCTTCGGGAGGGCAGGCTGCCTGACAGTCTTAAACCTGTGGTCGTCCATCCCCTGCTCAAGAAACCATCTCTTGATGCTGACTCCTCTGCCAGCTATCACCCTGTCTCTAACCTTCCCTTTTTAGGGAAGGTTATTGAATGGGCGATTGCCTCGCAGCTTCGGGCGCATCTTGATGCTATTGGATTCCTGGACCCATGTCAGTTGTTGTTTTTATTATTATTAGCATTTATATAGCATCAGCGATGTACCTGGCGCTTTACAAAAAATAAGATGGACATGGCCCCTGTCCAAGAGCTTACAATCTAAAGACAGGGGGAGGGGAGACAGGGAAGGGAGAACAAAGGAAGAGACAAGGGATGCAACATTCATGAGGATACGAGAACTCGGGTACACTTTCTTGACTTGGTTACAGTAAATTGGGAGTTGACAGATAGCAGGTGTGGGATAATCCTGGGTGGGGATGATTAGCAGGAGTTTGGAAGGGTGGAGCGGAAGAAGTGGCTTTTGAGGAGGGATTTGAAAGTGTGGAGGGTGGGGGCAAAGCGGACGAGGCAGGGAGGGAGTTCCAGGCGTGCGGGGCAACGAGGGAGAAGGGACAAAGGTGGTTGGGGGAGCAGGGGAGGTATGGGAGGGTGAGGAAGGGGATGGAAGAGGAGCGGAGTGCTCGAACAGGGGTTTGGAAGGAGATCAGGGCAGAGAGGTAGGGGGGAGCGAGGTTGTGAAGGGCTTTGTAAGTGAGGACAAGGAGCTTGTGCAGAATACGCTCCGCCAGAGGGAGCCAGGGGAGAGAGGAGAGGCTGCACATGGTCAAATCGATGGGTCAGGTGGATGATCCTGGCAGCAGAGTTTTTAACAGAAACAAGGGAAGAAAGGTGAGAGCGGGGAAGGCCAGCAAGGAGGAGGTTATAATAGGTGAGGCGTGAGATGACTAGGGCGTGGATGAGAGTTTTGGCAGAGGAGACAGACAGAAAAGGGTGGATCTTAGCAGTGTTGTGGAGGGAGAAGCGACAGGATTTGGCGATGGAGTCAATGTAGGGCTTGAAGGTAAGGTGCGAGTCAAAAATTAAGCCCAAGCTACGGGCTTGGGGGACAGGGAGGATGGAGACCCCATCAATGGCAATTGACAGGGAAGAGGGAGAGAAGGAGTTCTGTTTTCACCATGTTCAGTTTGAGTTGGCGTTGAGACATCCAGGCAGAGATATCAGAGAGACAGTTGGTGAGACAAGCTTGAACAGAGGGGGAGAGGGAAGGTTTTTGTTCTTGGCATGGCACTGAGACTGTGCTTGTGGCCTTGGTTGACCATCTCCACTTGGAAAATGATAGGGAAAATTGTACCCTGTTGATTTTCTTATCTGTTGGTGGCCTTTGACACTGTTGATCATGGGGTGTTGTTGACACAGCTGTGGGACTTGGACGGTGTGTGCGGGATCACTCTTGAGTGGTTCCGCTCATTCCTGACTGGGAGAATCCACAGGATTCGTGATGAACAGTGGTTCATTGTCCCTTTGGATGCTCCTGTGTGGGGTCCCGCAGGGTTCCATCTTGTCTCCACTCCTGTTCAATGTGTATCTGAGGCCTTTGGGCAAGATCATTCGGAGATTTGGCGTGAGGTGCCATCAATATTCTGATGATACTCAGCTCTTTCTCTCCTTTCCATCTGATCTGGGTCCTGCAGTCTCTGTGCTTATCCAATGCCTGGCTGCCGTTGGGGACTGGATGCAGGCGAGCCGATTGAAGCTGAATTCAGACAAGACAAAGGTGATAATGGCTGGCTGGCTATGTAACCTGGGAGACGTTGGGACCCCTGTTATTAATAAGGTACAGCCTCCTTTAGTCAGGTTCACAGCCTTGGATCCACTGATGCGCTTGGATTGTGAGGTTGCAGCGGTGTCCAGGAGTGCCTTCCACCAATTACATCTGATGAGAAGGCTGCAACCATTTTTATCTGATTTGGATTTGGCCACCGTCATCCATACCTTCGCAACCTTAAGGCTAGACTACTGCAATGCATTCTACATGGGGCTGCCCTTGAAGATTGTTCAAAAGCTGCGGTTGGCGCAGAAGTGACTGCCGTCTTATGGGGGGTGGGTCACTGGGAGCACATTATTACGGTGCTCCAGAGTCTGCACTGGTTGCCAATAGCTTTCTGGGCAGAACTCAGTGCTGGTTTTAACCTATAAAGCCCTAAGCTATTTGGGACCCAGGTATCTGAACGACCACCACCTCCTTTTTGTCCCTTCGCAAACCCTGAGGTCAGCCAGTGGTGTCCTCTTGCAGGTGCCATCTCCCCGTGATGTTTTTTTACAACTAGGGCATGCAGGGAGGTCTTCCCAGTGGTTGCTCCATGATTATGGAACTCGCTTCACTTGGAGGTCCACCTTAGCCTGTGGAAGACGACAAGGAGCACTCCTTCCTTCTGTCTGCAATGTCTGGGAGTGCTGCTTCCCCACAGCAGTAACCGATTCCCTAGGGAAGAACTCTGGTTCCCCACTTATTAGCTGTTCAGTGGGACTGGAAGTATTCCTGGGAATAGAGGAGGAGTGCTTCCAGGTCACCGCTGCTCATCTAAGACCTTTTTATTTGGCCAGGCATTTGGCAGGATGGGATTGGGTGGGAGGTGTAGGGTTGGGTTGAGTGGGGTATTAAGTTTGTAATTATTATTATTGATTTTAATGGCCTCCTTATTTGTTTTTATGATTGTAAGCCATCCTGAGCCTTTGCAGGATGGGCAGCATATGAATGAATAGCTCCCCATTCTCTGCTGAGCCAGCAGGGCCCTGGGAACATGCTCTTGCCTGCAATGCTTGCACTGCAGCCAGGAAGGAAACACTTCCATGTCCCTGCTGATCAGCGGTGACCTGGAATGAGTTCAATGCCTGCTGTGTCCCACAACCAGTTGCGGGGGGGGGCTCTGGGGGAGGGAGCTGCAACCCTTTATAATGGAAGAGCCATTTTTTTTCCCTCTCCGTTCTGTGAGAGCTCTACTTATCAGGTTGCGTTTACAGAACTGTGGTGCTTGCACATAAAAAATCCTCCCTAGCCCTCATTGTATTTATTTATTATTACCACCAATACCTTCCCTTCCTCATACCCTACATTTTACCTTCTCCCTTTGCCTGCCCTTCTCCTCCCTGTACATTCTATATAGATAGGTAGTATAGATTAGATATAGAGCTGTATTATAGATTAGATTAAAATAGTTATATAGATAATTGATTGGATAATGGAGGTGACCCTTGCTCCGCCAGCTCTGCCAAACGCCCCAGCCTTGCATGTGCTGCTGTCTCCAAGCTCCACTCGGCTGTCCCAGCTGATATAGGGACGATCCTCGTAATTCCCCACCCCAGACTCTGCCCCCACAAGGGTGGGGGGAGGGAGCAGTGTCCCGCAGCACCCAGTAATGTTGTTTATTAATATATTATTGTGTTCTGGGTCCCCTGTGTGGGATATGACCCAGTAATGTTGTTTCATTGTTGCTGTGAGCCACCTCGAGGTGACCTGAGGTCAGGAGAGAGCGGGATATAAAGAAAAATACGATGATGATGGTTTTCCTTTTCCCTTCCCCTGTCTCACTTAGATTTAGATAAATATTAGTTGTGCACGGGAATCAATAACAATACTAATACAAAAAATCTTCATTTGAAACAGTACCGATATAAATAACGATAGATACCAAAAGATAAAGAAAATGATAAAAACAATAACGATAGCGAAAACGACATTGTCGTTCAGGATAACAAAAACTACATTTTTGAATAACGAAAACAATATGGGGGCCTGGTGCACACCCCTACTAAGCAGCACCACATTGTGAACACAGGGTCAAACTGGTGTTCATATCTAGGTCAAAACACACGTTCAGACACCCATTGATGTTAGGTCTAAAGACACCCAATGTGTCAAAGGGGGCAGATGGTCAACCGTGTCAAAAGCAGCAGCCCTATACTCCTCCTCCTTGTCCTAGTTGCTGTTTTTGACACTGTTGACCACCATCTGCTTCTTGACTGTGTGTATACTATTGTTCTGTTTGTCTTTTTGACCACTGCTGCTTGCTTATTTATTTATTTATTTTACAAATTTATATCCCGCCCCCTCCTGCAATGCAGCTCGGGGCGGCTAACAGCACAATAAAATATTAAAAATATACTTAAAATACAAATATAAAACATCATCTAAAAATATCACATAAAACAGGGCTAGAAAATAAATAAATAGATGGGTGGGGGATTAAAATCACCCCTCCCCACCCTCCCTCCCAAAGGCCTGGGCAAACAGCCAGGTCTTACAGTTCCGCCGAAATGTCAAAAGGCTTGGGGCCAGGCGAGCTTCCTCCGGAAGGGAGTTCCACAGCCGCGGCCCTACCACCGAGAATGCTCGCTCCATCGTGGCCCCCCGCTTAACACGGGGGACCTCCAGGAGGGCACCCCCGGCAGACCGCAGGAGCCGTTCCGGGGCGCGAAGGGCGAGGCGGTCCCTAAGATATGAGGGGCCAAGGAGGAGCATCCATATTGAGTGGATGCTTTCAATTAACTACCCACACTGACTCCAAGATCGTTTTCCTGAGTGAAAACAGTTAGAATTTAGAACCCCACATTGGAAAAACAGTCCTAGCTCTCTCTACGTACACAACATACGTTACTTAGCTTGTCTTGATGGAAATTTGCACTCTGACACTACCATTCTTTCCCCCCAGGATTCTGCCATTGTGTCTTAGGGTGGTGGTAGAAAATAGTGCCATAATTTTAAGAGGTGTGGTGTGGGACTCCCCTTCCCTAGAAAGCCAGATCTCTCCTTAGGGTGTTAACAAATGAGATGATAGTCTGCTGGAGTCCAGGTGTGGCCTGTGCAGCCCCGCTTGCATGTTTAGCGTGTAGAGCCTAATAAATAGGCAGCCCCCTGTGTGTGTGTGTGTGTTGTGTGCATGCGGGCAGCTGCAATCAGCCCCACTCACAGGTTTAGCGAGACAAGCCTAGTACGTGGGCAGGCGTTCTTCCCTGCTGTGCTCTGCCCATCAGCCCCCCTTTCCCAGTGTCCTGCCCCATTATAACTCACAGCTGTGGCAAACCTATGAGGGGAGAAAGTCGCCCCAGGTGTTTCTTCCGGTCTGTTAGGACTCTGGTAGGCAGTCCGGTGCCTGCTATCTCTGCCCACCCACGGAGGCTTATATCTGCCATCACTTGGCGGCAGGAATAGATGCTGAGAACTTCACAGGGCTTGTTATCGTGCTCCGGGCCTTCATGGCTTCCAAGCTCTGTAGCTGGATTGTGCTGGGAGGTGAAAGAGCTGCCCCCTTGAAATTGCTGCCCTATGTGGCCCTGTCCCTCCTGTCTCCACAGCTGCCACCAAGTTCCGTGGCAGCTATAACAGTGCAGGAGAGCTACCCTCAGTGTCCTCTCCCCCCACCCCCCCCCACCCCCCCCATCCATGCAGTCACCACTTAGCTCTGCATCCGGAATGGGGCAAGAGAGCTGCCCTAGGTGCCCCCCCCCCAGCCCCGAACCAGCCATGGAGCTTGGCAGCAGGGGTGAGGCTGCCTACAGTGGCTCTCCCCTCCATCCCCAATCCAGCCATTGCTGCCAAGCTCTGCGGCTGGATGGGCGAGGGGAGGGGTAGCAGCCACCTGGGGTTGTCGAGGGCAGCAAAATTGCTTGCACTACCCCCTGCCTGTTCCCTAAATGACTTGTTTCTCTGAAGAAGTTAACCACTGCCACCTGTGTTCTCCACAAAACATCTGAGAGACCAGCAGGACCACATGGAGAAGCCCCCCTCACCCACCCACCCTCTGTTAGCTCCAGCGAGCCAGTGCCTCTGTTCCAGGACCAGCGGAACCAAGCGATGCCGTGCATATCTGGAGAAATCAGGGACATCTTGTGTCGGCACATTAACCAGAATGCTACCACAAATCGGTGACTTCTTAATGGTCCTTTTAAAAAGTTAACATAAGTAATGTCATACTGGTCCATCAAGCCCAGCATCTTGTCTCCAGGATTGGCCAATCAATTTCTCTTAGGAGAAGTACCCAACAGGTCACAATGGGGAATCCATTCCCTGTTGTTCCGGCCCCCAACAGCAAGAGGTTACGTCCCCCAAACCTACGTGGCTAATAGACATGAATGGACCTATCCTCCAAGAACTTATCCAGTCCCTTTTTAAAACTAGCTACACTACTGGCTGTGACCACTTTCTCTGGCAGAAAGTTCCACAAGTTAACTGTGGGCTGAGTGAAAAAATACTTTCTCTTATTTGTGTTAACTCTGCTACCAGTTAATTTCATGGAGTGTCCCCTTGTTCTGGTACTGTTCGAGAGGGTAAATAACTGCTCCCTATTTATGTGTTTCACACCACTCATCATTTTATATACTTCTATAATCCCTTTGTCATCTCTTCTCCAAGCTGAAGAGCCCTAAGTTTAATACAGTAATTTTAAAATGTTGTGGGTTCTTTTTTTAAAAAAAAAGTTCAATAAATTCTTTAGAAATACTTCTAGTATGTCAGTGTGTTTTCCTCTGGCCTAGCTGCCCCCGCTCCCCTTCTGTGCTATTTCCCATCCTTTCCCTGTGTGTACCCTTAGTGACATTCCCAGGTGAGCTAGCTGCAGCCTTGACACTCTTCTTTTTCCTATTGGCGTTCTCAGGCTAGCTGGGTCTGGGATGGCAATAGGAAGTGCAGAGGCACAGGCGTGCTGCCAGCTACTGTATCCCCTCCTCCCTTCAAAGGCAAGTGCTTCTGACCACTAGCCATCAAAGTGGCTTATTGCTATGCCATACCACCATTCTTTTCTGGGCCACATGTGTGCCCACCCCCCGCCCTGATGTGCATGGCCAGAGAATGCATGGCCATTTTTGGTGTACGCACTCCCCTTCTCTTCTAACCCTCCTCACCCAAAGCAGCTTATCACTGTGCCATTCCTCCTTTCTCTACTGCCCCCACTCCCCCAAGCCTCCCACCTTTCCCAGAAGAAGCACAGAAACCATAACAATATAAACTTAAATTTAACTTAAGTCTGTTTATTTCTTCTTCCACCTTCCCCTTTAGGGGGCAGCCAGACATGCTTTCTTGAGTGGGGTGGGTGGGACTGGTAGGGGGACATTTTTCTCCTCCTCCTCCCGCAGGTCGGTCACTTTACCGCTGAGTTTACTGGAAAGCCTACAGGTTTTCTGAAATGCTCATAGATGGCTGTAGCATGTTGTTCTCTTTATCAGTCCTATAAAGGGGTGAAGAACATATGGAAATCGAGCACTACCATTCACACCCTCTACCCCCAGCTGCCATTTTGTATTCTATACCCCCTCCCCCGCCATTCCGCCATAGTGCCTCTCCTCTTTCTCCCCCCACCAGCTTGCCATGGTGCATTCCCACCCATTTCTCATACGCATCATTTACATCTGGTGCTGCTGTGTCCCGGAGTGTATCCTGCTGCTCCCCAGCACTCGTTTGGCCACCTGTGAACACAGTAAAGAAGAAAAACTGATAGTAATAAATGGAAACCTTTATCATGCAGCCCCCCTTCAGATGCATTAACTTACCATAGTTGCCTGACTGTCATTCTGAGCCATGTCCACAGCAATGAGAAGACTGGAAGTCACTGTTCTGAAGGGCAAGCATTGGGCACATGCTGCAAACCAGGATGAGCTGGGACAATGCATGTCTGAATTTGGTGGGTGTTGGTCTTTTAAGGTGCGAGTGAGAGCGAGAGTAGAAAGAGGGGCAGGAAGTGGTGGCTCTTCAGAACACTCTTGGCTCCTCATGCCCAACTATGTGGTGCTGGCGGACCTGTACAGGTGGAAGTGCTGCACGCAACCTAATTGCCGAGATGCGGATACATGGATGCACATTAGCCCACATTCGCCTACATGGCGGGCTCTGCATACTCTGAGACCCTGCCATGAGTGGAGACTGCTTGTCCAGTGGGTGGAGGCCATGTGGCAGGTGGGGACAAACACCTAATAAACAAGCAGGTGGACACCTACCTGGTGTGGGCCATCATCTTGTCTGTTAGCACCAAATCCTAACTTGTTCTTAAAATTAGTCTGTCACTGATAATGATGTTTACTTCTATACAGCCCACTCCTTCAGTTAGGTTTGTTTGAATTCTATTTTCTACTAAACTTGGGAACAGGCATTACTGCTTGGTTCCTCAGCCTTAATTAAGTGTGCTTTTTACATGTGAGCCAAAGACACCACGGTGTAATGTACAGCAACAAGTGAAACAAGTGACCTTTTTTCTCTTTCCTTTCCAGTCACAACAATAAAGCCTGAATTGGGAATGATTATGTATGCTGATCATAAGCAGGTTGGTTCTAAAAAGTAGTTTAATACATTAAAAATACTGCATATCCAACATTATTGTATATAATGTCTAGCAAAAAGAAAAATGTGTACATTTACAGCTCATTTATTTATTTATTTTCTAAATTTCTACCCTGCCCCTCCTAAAAATAGCTCGGGGCGGCTTCCAGCTATAAAACATACATATAAAAGATATATAAAACATATCAAAAAATACAGTTCAATATTAAACAGGGCCCGGGAACTCCCTAAAACCATAAATAAGGTAGGAGAGATAAAACCCTCTAACACCCCCTCCCCAAAGGCCTGGGCCTTTACAGTCAGTGCTGGCCCATCTGTCATTAAGACAGGATCAGCAGTTACCTAGCACAGCAAATGTTGGAGGGGCAGCAAAATCTTCCACCCCAGTGCTTCTATCCTAGGCCAGAGGTGGAATATCTCCAGCACTTGGCAGACCAAGGCAGAGAGGTTATGGGGACAGGAGTGTGCTTGAATGCAAGGGGGGCATGGGGTGGACTGGCCCTGATCTATACACGCACCCCTTTGGGGATGTCATGACTAAGCACATGGTTGAGTGTCATCAGTATGCTGATGATACACAAGTGTATCTCTCTTGTCCAGTGAACTCTGCCATGGAGGAATGCCTGGATGACATAGACAGCTAGATGTGACAGAACTACCTCGTGTTCAATCCGTGGAAGACTGAGGTGATGCTTCTGGGGAGAGGTAACCAATTGAGGATGCCCTCGCTTCCCTCGGGCCCCTGAAAGTTGACAGGGGTCGAATGGAAGTGGTGGGCCAGGTAAAGAACTTGGGCCTCATTTTCGACCATGCTCTGTCCATGAAAACTCAGGTCTCAGAAGTGGTTCAGAGATGTCTTTTTCAGCTACACAACTGGCGTACACTATATCTTTATTTATTTCATGCTGAGGACCTTGCCACAGTGGGTGGAAAAAAAATGAGATGGGACAAACCAGATCCCCTGGCTGTCCCGGGGAGGGCCACTGCAGCCGTCCCTCTGTGGGCGGTTGAGGAGGGCAATTCAAATGAGCAGCGCCATCCCCCTAGGGAATCTGGGCGGAGTGGCTGCCATCAGAAGTCCCTCCATGCCATGGGTCTGCCAAGGAGCAGCCCACGTGGGGCAGGAGGAACATGTGCAGCGGTATCGGTCCCCAGGAAAAGCCACTGCTAAACATGATGGGGGGTGGGGCCTGGAGGAACATGCTCACCTGGGCCACCAAACAACTGATTGGAGGAGGGCTGCAGGAGCGCACTCACCCAGGCCCACCTTGTGGTGGGGTTGGGCAGGGCCTAAGAGATGGGAAGGCTTACGTTAGCCCAGATTAACCCGACTGGGTAAGCCTTCGCCCACGCTGCGTCCCCAGCCTTCCCTGGACAACAGAGATGGATGTGGGCATATATCTGTTGGCCACCGAACTGACAAGCAGGCTACTTTCTCATATTTTTTTTTACCCAGTGACCCATGCCCTGGTGACCACGAGGCTTGGTTATTGTAACTTCCTCTTGTATAGGCTTCCAGTAGTACTTCTCTATCATTTGCAGCTTGTTGAGAATGTGACTGCCGCAGTGTGCCCACTGGCTGTGGGTAAGTTACGCAGGAACAGGCCTAGATCACTCAAGCAGTCTTTTGGGGAAATCGGCACATAACAGTTTATTTACACCAGTCATTCCTTAGGCCAGGCAGCAAGCCTCTGGCCAGTCTCAGGACAGTCTCTAGTATAAGCCAAGCCTAGCCAGGTAGCAGTCCACAGACTGAGTGTTTTCACTCACATCTAGGCTCTTCAAGCCTCAAGGTAGCTTCCTTACTGTACTTCCATCTAGGGAACCTTCCAGTCAGCATCTCGCAGAGATGGGTTCTCCTCTGTGGTCAGGAGCAGACTGCCCCTATTTCCAGGGTTGGCTCTCTCTTTTATGCCTGGAGCCATGCCCCACACACACTCACTCCCTGTTTGGTGGCCATCTTGTGCTTTGCTAAAATCCAAGCATCATTTTATGGCTCCGCTCTGCCACAGTGACAATGTGGCCGCTTACTATTTTGGGCAGCCGTGATCATATTATACCCTTCCTGTGTTCTCTATGTTGGCTTCCTATGGAATGATGGATTGACTTTAAGATTGTGCTGCTGGTTTTTAGGGCCCTGAATAGTATAGGCCCTGGCTATATTCAAGACCTGTTCCTGGAGCCTCGCACTGATGGTTATCTATGCTCAGAAACCACCCGCTATTTGATCCTACCATCATGTCTTTAAGTCAGCAGGTGTAACAGGGCTGAGCCCTGGGATGGGGGGCGTGTTCTTTACTTACAATATATTCATCATCATTGGTAACCTAATCACTTAATTAGGCCAGTACCTAAGACTGAATTTCATGGTGCCCCTCACATAAATTCAGCCAGCCAGGCACAGTCCCTCCTGAAGCCAGATCCTATGAAGTCTGCACATTGAGAGGGTCAGAGTGTCTCTCCCTAAACCTTTCTTGAGACAGGGCTCCATCTGGCTCCTTCTGCGCTGGTGGTGTCCCTTGCAGCTGGCCAGCTCAGCCTTTCTGAGGCTTTTGGACTGACTTAGTCAAACCCAGCTCAGCTGGCCTTTCTCATGTACTTAGCCTTAGTAACCCACTCAGGTGCATGGTGCTGCTTAGGCACTTCCCCTCATGACACCAGTACCTGCACCCCATTAACACCCTTTTCTGGTGCGGTCATCTTTGTTTTGTAGAGCCAGCACCTCTCCCTGGTGCTACCTGCTTAAAGAGCTGGTGCTCTGCTAGCCCAGTCATTCTGTCCCTATTACAGCAGGTGATTTGGCCTTCGCTGGGGTGGACCCCTCACTGTGGAACTTGTTCCCTCCACATGTCCAGCTCAGTTCCTCCCTCCTCACCTTCAAAAAGCACCTGAAGACTTATTTATTCTCTAGGTGTTCTTACGATCCACGGCTAGTTCCCCTTGATGTGTTTTTACATTCCCTTTTTTAAAATTGTTTTTAAATGGATTTGTATTTTTAATTCATTTTATATTATTTTATTGTTATGCTGTAAAGCACTCTTGAGTGTCATTTTGGTGTGCGAGGGCACTATAGAAATAAAATTATTTTATTATTATTATTCAAGCAGGCAGCTGGAAACACTGGGATGCAAAGGGACAGGACTTCCCCAACTACAAAGTGATGGGCACCCTGTCTCCACTTCGCTTGCCTTGGCAACACTTTGTCCCACCCCAGGCCATGGGGTCCCTGTTCTGGTGTCCACGGTGGCAAAAATACCAAAGGCAGGCCCTGTTTACAGTAAAGACTAACTATAAATTATCCCCTCTCTCCAATTCCAACATAACAATTTCCTTGTATGAGAATATTACTGAAATCTATTCTATGGCAATCTTTAGTTGTAGAAAACTAGTCCCTACTTAAATTTTGCTGGAGAACCTACCCACATTTTTGGAGTACTAGAATTTAGTAATAGGTCAGTATAAATCTGACCAACCTACTTGAATCTCCAGAAGTTACATAGTGTAGTCATAATAACTTGAATTTGATGCTTTAAAGATTTCACCGTTAAACAGGACAACAATTTATTTCCCAAACTGAGTTGTCCATACAACAGTTTATCATACAATAATTCCATTGGTCAAAAAATACCTCTGACTGTCCGGGGCTGGGAGTGAAGAGCAGGAAATGAATCACTTTATGACCAGCTGTTGTGTGCTTTTCCTGAAGTAACCGAGGCTGGCCCCTAGAAGACCGTATACTGGGCTAGATGGACCACTGGTATTTCTCATGTTCTCGCATTCGTTACTGAAGGGGGTGGAAACTTTGGTGCAGAAATTAATTGAAAATAAGTTTTCCTGATTTTAGATGGCTTTCCCTAAAAGACATAGGAATCTGCAAATCTACTGAAATGACTAGCTGTGCACAGAAAAAAATAGAGTTTTGCATAGTGTGTAAGCGTGATGTGGTAAAAATTGTGCAGAGAATTCCATTGGATAGAAAAGTAGAAAGATGTGTGACATTTAAATGTGCATACAGGGTTGTCTGGAAACGGGGGGTAACAAACAAGACGATAGCCTTCTGGATTTGGTTCATGGCACATGCAGTCCCCACTCTCGCGTTTAGCATGTAGAGCCTAATAAACAGGCAACCTCAGCATGTATTTCTTGTGCGTTTTTGGGCAGCCCCCACTCACCGCCTAATCGTAGGTTAAGCATGACAAACCTAATACATGGGCAGGCGTTCTTTCCTGCTGTGCTCCGCCCAACAACCCACTCCCCGTATCCCGCCCCCTTTCATGACTCTCAGTCATTGTGAACCATGGGAAGAAGAAACTGCACCAACTATTTGTTTCTTCCAGGCTATTATGACTCAGGGTGGCGGTTCAATGCCTGCTATCCGCACCCACCCACAGAGGCTTATACCTATCGACAGCTGGAAATAACCTTTTGCTATGCATAGAATGCTGAGTTTACAAATTGCATACTTTATTGAGTGCCTATAGTGAAAAGTGAAAGTGAAAATTGAAAGCCATGTCTTTGCATGTTGTCAACCACCTGGCTTCTCGCATCCGCATTCCACAGCAATGTACTGACAGGTAACAGTGCACAGTTTTATTGCGGTCTCTCCCATCATGGTGATGGCAGTGCCTCTTGGTTGTGATTGTGGAAGTGCTGTTGAACCAGTGGTGCAGTTCGCTGAACCCACTGAGGTGATGGAGGACTTTCAGCGGGATGGGTTCCTGAACTGCGCAGGGACGATCGATGGGAGCCATATCGCCATCTACCCACCCCACAGCAAAGACAACTACTTGAACCGGATTTTCTCCGTGGTTCTCCAGGCTACAGTGGACCGCCATGCCTCTTTCATGGATGTGCTGGTCGGATGGTCTGCAAAGAACCATGACGCCTGCATCTTCCACCAATCCCCCTTCTTTGTCTGCTTGTACACGGGAGACTTTGGACCCTCCAGTGATACATGCATAGACGGATGCTCATGAGGCCTCTTGTTCTTGGGGACCCTGCCTACCCACTGAAACCATGGCTTATGAAGGCCTACAGCATTGTCCGTGCCCCAGAGCAAAGGTTCTTTAACCAGCAGCCGAGCCCACCCACTCTGTTGTGCAGAGAGCTTTTAAAACAGTACTGGACATCAGTTGCTGCAAGGATTGATTTCCAACTGGAGACTGCTCACCTGCTAACAGCCGCCACCTGTGTTCTCCATGCCCTCTGTGAGACTGGTGGGGATGCATTGGAAACCACCACCCCTCCTCCGACAGTTAGCTCCAGCAAGCCAGTGCCCCTGTTCCGGGACCAGCTGAACCAAGTGGAGCAGTGCATAGCCAGAGCGATCCGGGACGCATTTCGCTGGTACATCAACCACAATAGTAGCACAAACACCCACCATCAGTGACAGTTTAATGATTTTAATGATGGTTCTTTTTGAGTTATCAGTAAAGCTGTTTAAAATGTGCTGTTAATCAGTAAAGCTGAGAATGCGGTGTCTGGGAAACAGCAAGCGTCACTGGGCATGGACTGCCAACCAGGAGGAGCTGGGAGAATGCATGTTTGAAAATGGCATAGTCAGACTTTTAAGGCAAACATTGTGTGCACCAGTGAGAGTGGGGCAGGAAGTGGTTGCTCCTCCGGAACGCTCTAAGGTTTTCGTCCACGACACTCTAGTGCTGGTGGACCTGTACACACATGATGCTGCACACAGGCTAATTGACGGAACACGGATGTGTCGGTGCATATTAGCCTGCATTCACTCTGCATGCTCCAAAATTCCTCCATAAGTAGGGGCTGCATGTCTGGTGGGTGGTGGCCATGTGGCCTGTGGGGGTGAACACCTAATAAATGAACAAGTGGACACCCACCTGGTGTGGTCTATCATCTTGTTTTAACACCCTGTGAAATGCAGTTGCTATCTCTGCTGATTTTGTTGTGGTTTTTAACAAAAAAAAAAGTTTTGGTTTGGTTAGAAGCTGTTTAAATATACTACTTGGAAGTTTAAGGTATGAAAGGCTTATAGTTGGATCAGAGGGCAACTGAGTACCCTGAATTTGTAGTTCTCAATAGTGTGTGTGTGTGTGTGTGTGGAGAGAGAGAGAGAGAGAGAGAGAGAGTAGAGGCTTCCTGAATTGCAGGCCCATATGTTAAACCTATATTGTTCCTTGTTTATTCATGGGCCTTGTGTGTTTTAGGGGGCTTCCCTCCTGAATTGCTGCAGGACTGACCAGGGTTTTGGGTCTGTGAGTCTCTATTTGGCCCCAGTGCTTCTCTAGCTAATGTTGTCATTTCAAATTTACTCATATATGGGGGCCCTGTGTGGTTACACAGTCTGTGCTACTCTGGATCCATCTGTGGCTGCAGAGCAGAAAATAATATTTTTCTAAATACTATTCATTTTCACTCCTTTTTTAATAGGTTTTTTCACCCTAGCCTCCTAAGTATTGAGTAGTTCAGTGCGGTCCATGCTACCAGGCTTATATGCAAGTTTGATGCCCGTGGTCATATGGAACTATCTCAAACATGCACATATTGTTTATATTGATTGTATATTGATATTTGTGTCATTTCTTTATTGATGATGTATTTATGTATGTTATATTTTTATATGATATGAGCCACCCCGAGCTGCAGGCAGGGGTGGCCAAGAAATCAAATGAAATAAATAAACAAAAAGCCTGGTAGCATGGACCCCACACTGAATTACTCAATAGGAGGCTAAGGAGAGTGTGTGTGTATAGAGAGAGGGGGAGATGTATGACCCAGGCAACACTACACATGTCATTCCCAAGATAAAAGGCATTCAACCAGGGACTCTGACAAAACCACGAGAACATTAAAAGTGCTTTTTTTGCCCCTTTCAAAAACAGGAAATGAAACTACTAGATTACAGGCTCAGTAGCTGGTGCTTTAATCTTTAAGCTGAATTTTAGTAGTATAAAATGACTGAAAATTTTAATAGTGTACTTCCTGTATCAGTTATTTTCCCTAGTAGCTGCTATCCATAGGTCAATGACACAATATTTTTAACTTTTAAAATCCATTTGGTATTTGATCATTATAAGCCTACTCATAAAATTATCTTGGTTAATAGAAGCAAATATGTAGCCTATCTATTTACTTGCCCATTTTTCCTGTAGCCTGCATACAAATGGAATTAATGGACACTCTCTCTGTTTCCCCCTGCTTTTTTTGTTGAAATGTTGTCTTGTCAATTCTGGGCTATTGTTAGGGGTTGAGGCTTACAAATGAGTCAGCTGTTGCTAGATCCTTCAAATTACTGAGTGTACCTTAACTCCCACTGATTTCACAGGATCAAGGCTTTAGGACTACATCTATTGATTTATTAATATTAAATGAGCTCTCTAGTACCTAAGGGGCATGTGTAGTTAACTTCAATACCTGAGTTTAGCAAACATTTTCTGTATGTCATTACAGAAATGCAGGGGGAAATGTTGATTTTTGAATCTGACTAAGTTTACAAGAAGCTTAACCTTGAAACTAATGATGAAAACCATGTAAACAAACTCTGCTTGCCCTTATTCGCTTTCATTTGTTGCTGTTCGTTTTGAAAAGATAATCTTTTTTCTAATTGATACCAAACATGTCCTTATGCTAGTTATCCTTCCATTAAAATTGTTAGCTATTAAAGAGCTGACTGCTGGATAGTGGAAGTGTGATATAGGCAGTTAACAAGCTACAGTTGTTGCATGTTGGATTCGGGTTTTGTTAAAATGCTTATAAAATGAGCATTCTAAAATATATAATTATGATCAAGATTCTGACAGTGCAAGTAATTGATATGATTAACTTATTATCAGAAAAACCCACAGGATTACCCATATTCCCCATGACGTCTTCAATGTCGGGACTATCCAAGACCCCGTCTTTACTCTTAGATACATTTGTGCAAATTCTAGCTAGATACATGTGTGCATCTAGGGACAAAGATGTGTCCCTGGATTGCTATATATAATTCACAGTGAAATAAGAGACGAAATCAAGACATGATACTCTTACTGCAGATACAGAAAAAATTCTCAATCCTGAACAGGAGCTGCCTTTTTCAAAATCCGTAACATATATTTGCAATGGCAACTTTTTCCATCCATCCCATTTATAGCATTGTCTCTTCCATATTCTGTCCATTACCAGATTCCAGAAATGGTTTGTCACTCATCTACATCAATAGTTTGTTGATCTGCCATTCTGCAGTGCATTACTCAATGCACTTTGTGATGAAGCTAGAGCTACGACTTATTAACCCAATGTGTATGTTTTGGAAAATGGAATGTTTTTGCTTTTAAGTAGAGAACAATATATCCAGTCGGCTTTCTTTTATTACGTTATGAGATTGTTCACTATATGCTGGTACAGTTATGCTGTACTGCAGAAAATATATTAAGCAGAAATGTCCTCAAAATGAGGCTGTGGGATGTAAGTTTTCCAAGTGACATTAGTGTGTATCACAGAGCTCATGAAACAGCCGAGTTCAGGGCTTATTGATGTTCTACAGAAATCTGTAGAACTGTTAGCAGGCTTTCAAAATTTAATAGTGACCTATTATAGGTCACTATTAAGTAGATCATTCAGTTGGTAGGAAGAGATGGTAGTCTTGGGATTCCTATTGTCTGATAACTATGTCCTTCATATTGTTTTCTGGCTAGTAGTCATCTGTTAAACTTGAGGTCCTTCTACTACTTGTTAGGATCGCTATTTGCCGGTCAAAGACTGATCCAAAGGAGCGGGGCCAGACTGTGATGGGTGCACAGGTTGGGATCATATCACAATCAAGGCCATGGAGGCTTTCCTAACCATATACCTTTGACCAGAAGGCCCGCTTTTCATCCATGCAGACAAATTTCTGCATGGATGAAATTTCAGTTGTGGTGATTTTTGGGAGGGGTATCTGTAGGTTAGGCCTCCCACCATAAGGCTTTGGGTCTCAGTCTTCTTGGATTGGTGCTGCCTCCCCAACTGCAGCAGGCGGGCTCCTGACACACACACTCGGGCTATCAGGAAGTGGAGGTTCAGCGCATACCACTCCTGCGTTAGACTCACTGAATCACTGCAGTTGGAGTGGGGTAATGACAACAATTGCTAACAATGACAATGTCATCAACAGGTGTGTGACAATTTGCAGACGTTTGGATTTGCGGCACAGTATTGTTCACTGGGTATGTCAGGGAACTATCTGGTCGAGCCACAGAGCCCAGCGCAGAGGTGGATCATGCGTGCATCTGACCTGGATTGGGATTGGTGGCATGCTCTGGGAAAGGCTTCTACAGGTGCTAGAAGCCAAGGAGAGGAGGCAAGGGCCACAGGACTTGCTGATTATCCGCTTTGTGGGGGAGGGGAATGACCTGGGGTTGGACTTAGTCCTCCAGCTCCCTGGCTGCATTAGGGCAACACTTTTCCTCCTGCATTCTAAGCGGCCAGGAATAACCATATGGTGGTCAGATATGCTAGAGCACAGAGCTTGGCGCTATGTGATTTAACCCGGAAAGGTGGAAAGGGGAAGCAAAAGGTCAATAGGGCAGTCTGGGCATGAGTTTAGTCGTTATTGGTGGTGGTGGTCACTATCAGTGGATTGTGTTTCAGGACGCTAGTCTCCACAGGCATGATTGGGTGCACCTGTTGGATAGAGGCAACGACATTTGGCTTGAGGATGTGAGGGAAGGCCTGCACTGGTGTTTTGGCATTCCTGTGGAGGGGGAAAGGTGTTAGTGGCTGCACCACTTCCTCCTCCTTTTTTTTTTTTTGTAGCAGATACCAACTTGGGAACCATGCCCGAGTAGAGCTCCTTAAGAGCAGGGGGAGATAGGGCACCTCCCCAATCGCCCAATGTGGGGGTGAAGTGGAGGCCGGGATGTCAGGGTAGACACAGACACACACACAGCTCAAGGCTTCGAATGGCTGGGCTGGGTTTACCAACCCCTTCCTTGGGGATGGGAATGAAACCAAGTGTCTGCTGGATCACCCGGATGGTGGTACTGGTGGGTCTAACCTGGCCCCACCTGGCATACATAGACATGGTTTCTCGCTGTTATACTCAAAGGGGTAACCTGGTATCAGGCCATCCTCTACAGTTGTTAAAGTTATTATTTATTATTATTATTCAAGCAGGCAGCTGGAAACACTGGGATGCAAAGGGACAGGACTTCCCCAACTACAAAGTGATGGGCACCCTGTCTCCACTTCGCTTGCCTTGGCAACACTTTGTCCCACCCCAGGCCATGGGGTCCCTGTTCTGGTGTCCACGGTGGCAAAAATACCAAAGGCAGGCCCTGTTTACAGTAAAGACTAACTATAAATTATCCCCTCTCTCCAATTCCAACATAACAATTTCCTTGTATGAGAATATTACTGAAATCTATTCTATGGCAATCTTTAGTTGTAGAAAACTAGTCCCTACTTAAATTTTGCTGGAGAACCTACCCACATTTTTGGAGTACTAGAATTTAGTAATAGGTCAGTATAAATCTGACCAACCTACTTGAATCTCCAGAAGTTACATAGTGTAGTCATAATAACTTGAATTTGATGCTTTAAAGATTTCACCGTTAAACAGGACAACAATTTATTTCCCAAACTGAGTTGTCCATACAACAGTTTATCATACAATAATTCCATTGGTCAAAAAATACCTCTGACTGTCCGGGGCTGGGAGTGAAGAGCAGGAAATGAATCACTTTATGACCAGCTGTTGTGTGCTTTTCCTGAAGTAACCGAGGCTGGCCCCTAGAAGACCGTATACTGGGCTAGATGGACCACTGGTATTTCTCATGTTCTCGCATTCGTTACTGAAGGGGGTGGAAACTTTGGTGCAGAAATTAATTGAAAATAAGTTTTCCTGATTTTAGATGGCTTTCCCTAAAAGACATAGGAATCTGCAAATCTACTGAAATGACTAGCTGTGCACAGAAAAAAATAGAGTTTTGCATAGTGTGTAAGCGTGATGTGGTAAAAATTGTGCAGAGAATTCCATTGGATAGAAAAGTAGAAAGATGTGTGACATTTAAATGTGCATACAGGGTTGTCTGGAAACGGGGGGTAACAAACAAGACGATAGCCTTCTGGATTTGGTTCATGGCACATGCAGTCCCCACTCTCGCGTTTAGCATGTAGAGCCTAATAAACAGGCAACCTCAGCATGTATTTCTTGTGCGTTTTTGGGCAGCCCCCACTCACCGCCTAATCGTAGGTTAAGCATGACAAACCTAATACATGGGCAGGCGTTCTTTCCTGCTGTGCTCCGCCCAACAACCCACTCCCCGTATCCCGCCCCCTTTCATGACTCTCAGTCATTGTGAACCATGGGAAGAAGAAACTGCACCAACTATTTGTTTCTTCCAGGCTATTATGACTCAGGGTGGCGGTTCAATGCCTGCTATCCGCACCCACCCACAGAGGCTTATACCTATCGACAGCTGGAAATAACCTTTTGCTATGCATAGAATGCTGAGTTTACAAATTGCATACTTTATTGAGTGCCTATAGTGAAAAGTGAAAGTGAAAATTGAAAGCCATGTCTTTGCATGTTGTCAACCACCTGGCTTCTCGCATCCGCATTCCACAGCAATGTACTGACAGGTAACAGTGCACAGTTTTATTGCGGTCTCTCCCATCATGGTGATGGCAGTGCCTCTTGGTTGTGATTGTGGAAGTGCTGTTGAACCAGTGGTGCAGTTCGCTGAACCCACTGAGGTGATGGAGGACTTTCAGCGGGATGGGTTCCTGAACTGCGCAGGGACGATCGATGGGAGCCATATCGCCATCTACCCACCCCACAGCAAAGACAACTACTTGAACCGGATTTTCTCCGTGGTTCTCCAGGCTACAGTGGACCGCCATGCCTCTTTCATGGATGTGCTGGTCGGATGGTCTGCAAAGAACCATGACGCCTGCATCTTCCACCAATCCCCCTTCTTTGTCTGCTTGTACACGGGAGACTTTGGACCCTCCAGTGATACATGCATAGACGGATGCTCATGAGGCCTCTTGTTCTTGGGGACCCTGCCTACCCACTGAAACCATGGCTTATGAAGGCCTACAGCATTGTCCGTGCCCCAGAGCAAAGGTTCTTTAACCAGCAGCCGAGCCCACCCACTCTGTTGTGCAGAGAGCTTTTAAAACAGTACTGGACATCAGTTGCTGCAAGGATTGATTTCCAACTGGAGACTGCTCACCTGCTAACAGCCGCCACCTGTGTTCTCCATGCCCTCTGTGAGACTGGTGGGGATGCATTGGAAACCACCACCCCTCCTCCGACAGTTAGCTCCAGCAAGCCAGTGCCCCTGTTCCGGGACCAGCTGAACCAAGTGGAGCAGTGCATAGCCAGAGCGATCCGGGACGCATTTCGCTGGTACATCAACCACAATAGTAGCACAAACACCCACCATCAGTGACAGTTTAATGATTTTAATGATGGTTCTTTTTGAGTTATCAGTAAAGCTGTTTAAAATGTGCTGTTAATCAGTAAAGCTGAGAATGCGGTGTCTGGGAAACAGCAAGCGTCACTGGGCATGGACTGCCAACCAGGAGGAGCTGGGAGAATGCATGTTTGAAAATGGCATAGTCAGACTTTTAAGGCAAACATTGTGTGCACCAGTGAGAGTGGGGCAGGAAGTGGTTGCTCCTCCGGAACGCTCTAAGGTTTTCGTCCACGACACTCTAGTGCTGGTGGACCTGTACACACATGATGCTGCACACAGGCTAATTGACGGAACACGGATGTGTCGGTGCATATTAGCCTGCATTCACTCTGCATGCTCCAAAATTCCTCCATAAGTAGGGGCTGCATGTCTGGTGGGTGGTGGCCATGTGGCCTGTGGGGGTGAACACCTAATAAATGAACAAGTGGACACCCACCTGGTGTGGACTATCATCTTGTTTTAACACCCTGTGAAATGCAGTTGCTATCTCTGCTGATTTTGTTGTGGTTTTTAACAANCAATGTATAAAAGACATGGGCATAAAAAATATAAAATCAAAACATAATAAGCTGGTACTAAAATAAACAATCCCCTAAACCCCCCACCCCGTCTCCCCTGCCAAAAACATGGCGGAATATTCAGGTCTTACATGGTTGATGGAAAGAGGGACGATCCGGGGACAGACTAACCTCAGTTGGGAGGGAATTCTACAGCTTTGGAGCAGCTACCGAGAACACCCTCTGCATGGTTGCCACTTGTGTCACCCGTGGGACCTCTAGGAGGGTGCTCCTGGAAGATCGCAGGGGCTCCAGCACCCAGGGAGTGAGGCGGTCCCGCAGGTACGTGGGGCCCAGACAGTGTAGGACTTTATATAAAGGTCAGTATCAACACCTTGAATTGGGCCCAGAAGACTACAGGCAGCCAGTGCAACAAAGGAGCACTGGTGCTCTATGATCCCGGTGACCCATTCCCATAAGGAGATGGGCCACCGCATTCTGCACCAGCTGCAGTCTCTGAACCATCACCAGGGGTAGCCCCATGTAGAGTGCATTGCAGTAGTTTAATCTTGAGCTGATGAAGGCCTAGATGATAGTGACCAGGTCAGAGTCTGAGATATATGGCTAAAGCCGACGTATCCGGTATAATTGACAAAAGACGCTCCTTGCCGCCGCTGACACCTGGGCATCCAGGCAAAGCCAGGAGTCGAGGACCACCCCCAGATGCTGAATCTGAGGGACCAAGGAAGGACAAACCCCCATCAACGATGGGAGTCCCCAACTCCCCCGCCCCACCCACCAGCATCACCTTTGTCTTGTAAGGATTCAGCCTCGGACAGCTCACCATCATCCAGTCCCCCACAGCTGCCAAGCATTGGGTAAGCACCGAGACTGCTGGTGGTCAGATGAAAAGGAGAGGTAGAGTTGGGTATCATACTGATGCATCAGCATATTGATGACACGGCACATCAAACCCCCTTACCACCTCCCCCAGAGGCTGCATATACACGTTGAACATGAGAGGGGACAGAATGGCACCTTGCAGAACTCCACACGAGAGGCCCCAGGAAGATGAAGAATAGTCCCCCAAGGCCACCCACTGAGTCCTCCCCGACAGGAAGGAACGGAGCCATTCAAGAACAATTCCTCCTGCCCGGTTCTGCAAGCAGGTCACCAGCACTCATAGCCAACAATGTCAATGGCAGCTGACAGATCTAACAGGATCAGCAAGATGGAACGGCCCTGATCCAACTCACGGTGGAGGTTGTCGACCAAGGCCGCAGGCGCGGTCACGGTGCCGTAACCCAAACAAAAGCCAGACTGCGAGGGATCAAGAAAACTGATGCGGTCCAAATGCTGCTGAGCCACCACCTGTTCAGTACCCCTAAAAGGGGAAGGTTAGAGACAGAGCTTTATCTAGCTTTGTTCACGATGTAATTCCATACGCAGTCTCTACATAGCCATAGTCTCTATCACCCAGCCAGGCAGCTGGCTGTACTCACAATCACTGTAGGCCAGGCTCAGTCTTCCTTGAAGCCCACCAAGCCTTTTCACCCTGGCAGCTTCTATGGGCAGGCAGCCTTGTCTTGGAGTTAGTCTTCTCCAGCTCCTACCTCTTTCACAGTCACAGCCCAACTGCAGTCTTTGAGCTCTAGCTCAGCTTTATACTCTGACTGGGCTGGCTTGGCCACGCCCAACCCACAGCTGCTTCTAGTCAAGTGCTGTTCTCTGCTTCTGGAACTCCTTCAGCAAGGTGAGGGTGCTAACTCTGTTAAAGGGCCAGTGACCCGCAGGGACTCTGCCCTGTTACAGAGCCATATCTGGCTGAGCTGACACGCCTTCCAATTATAAGGCACATATTCAGCTACGTTTTCAAGTAATGGAGTCGGTGGTTAATAACACTATGCTAAAGTACCCATCCATTTAAGGTTATGTCCCAGCGGTTCAGGTGAAATAAAAGATCTTCCCCACTATCTCTTTAATTGTCATAAGTATCCGTTAATTAGAGAGCAGTGGATTGCTCCGATTTTAAAAGGTATAGAGCATTTAATAATACTGAAGAAATTGGCTTTTTAATTTAATTCTCATGTACCTCTGTTAAATCGAAAGCAATCTATGTCGATCTAGCGCAACTAAGCAACCTTTAGTGGTTTTTAGGTAGGATTTTGTTATGTTATATGTGGGCTTTTTAATGAAGCCTATTTATTTTGTGTTGTCTGATATTTTATATACTTATGCTGGTTTATTATCTTTTTAGTTGGATTTCATACTTTTCTGTTTTTTGCTATACGGTGAAAGTCAAATAGAAATAAACTTTTGACTGACTGACTGACAGCTTCTAAGAACATATTGTGTGTATTAAGCCTCGTGAAGAAACCAGTTAAGATCTAGATAATTTCAGGTAGCTACTGCATGGAAAAGAAGCAGTGGAGCTGTTCATACAAGCAGGAAAGCAGCACTTTGTGGACTTGCATTTGGAATGTTGTTTTTAAACCATAAGGACTGGAAACTTCATTTTCTCTCTTAAAGAAAGCTTAGGAGATTGATAGCTTAATTCTTCCTGTTTTCTAGATAAAGCTATTTCGTCACCATGGATGAGAGGATTTTGCAAGCTCTCTGCTGTTTATTATTAGCACTGTATTTTCCAGGTTTCTGAGAACTAGCTAATACTTAATAGCTGAGCCACCAGCAATGCTGTCTTACCATAAGAGCAACAAATTATAGATATTTCTTTGTGTACTAAATCGGACTGCTGATGGCACTTGTTAAGTGATTGCATTTGCTTCTAAATATTGCCATTAAACATGTTTTTATAACTCTACTGATATTTCTCTAGCATGAATACCCACAAAAAGGCCCCTTGTAAAATATGCTGCACTGAAATATCTGCCTCTTTGTTCTTGTAAATTTGAGGTGGTGGTCTTTTTTAAAAAAAATAAATATTTTCCCTCTTCTTCTTGAGAACCTTTATTTTTATCCTCCTAGATCTCTGTAGCTGACCTGCCGGGGTTGATTGAAGGTGCACATGCAAATAAGGGAATGGGCCACAAATTTCTGAAGCACATTGAAAGAACTAAACAGCTTCTCTTTGTTGTAAGTATAGACCAGAACTAGTAACTTTACCAAGTTTAGTTTATGCCTTTCTAATTAACTTGGATCCTGTTCACACAAAATAACCAATGTGGGACAAACAACACTTTCTCCAGATAACTGCATGAAAGGCCACATGATGATTGGTCATTTGCTTATGAGAGAGGGTACTATTCCTCTTTGAATCAAGAATAGCTAACTCTTGCATTCCATAGATAAAACTACCTTAGAATTTGGAAGCTGTGACACTCCGCAGGGTAGCTTACCCAACTTTAGTGCACTGTAAAGAACCTCTGATGTTTGCTTGTCTGTATGCACGCAACTTAATGTTTACTATCCAGTGGACCAGTGTTCCCTAAATTTAATTGCAGCTGGCATTCAAAAGATGCTTCAGTCATAAGTTCCCTGTATTATTTTACTCCTAGAATGGGAGTGGGCCATGGCTCAGGTGGTAGAGCACATGCTTTGCATGTATACTGTTCCAAGTTCAATCCCTGGCATCTCCAGTTCAGGATCTCTGGTAACACACCTGAGTGAGGCCTCTGCTGGGGATCCTGGAGGGTCTTGTGTAACACACCTGGGTGAGGCCTCTGCCAGAGACTCTGGAGAGCCGGATTTGAAACCCTGCTGCCGTGTCAGGTTGTGACAGTACTGGGCTAAGCTGGACCATTGGTCTTGGGAGCCTTTAGACACTATTGCATTGTAAATTAATGTGTTCGTTATTCACTAGAGCCTTCGTTCAGTACTTAATTAAAATAGAAATGCACTTAATGTGAGCAGACATGAGCCTTCAAGAAAGGGTCTGTGCAGCAGTTCATATCATGATCGCTACATTTTACTGTCAACTTTTCAGGGAAGAGGTATTTCTTAAAATGTTTATACAGTGCCATGCACAGAAACTCCTAATCCTGTTTAGGACTTCTGGGCACAACACAAGTGCAAACAGTGGGAATAAAAAGATTTTTGAGGATGAGCAGCGCTTGTTTCTCTTATTATTAAAGGAAGGTGTCTCCGTTTAATAATAAACAGAATTTCATTAATATGGCCTATGTGCTCAGAGGAAATGAGACAGTGTGTTTATAAGTACGTACTATTCTAAACATCTTTATGTTGCATTTACATTAATTTAGATTTGATAAGTTTCCTTGTGTGACCATCCAGTATTGTGGATGTTCATTCCATAAATCAAAGATAGCCAAGTAGCAGACAGGGGCCCTTTTCAAATGGGCACGGGTGTGTGGGGGAATGGGTGGGTGCCACAGTGGGTGGGCGCTGCCTGGGCCGCCCCTCACACAGATGCCCACCCATCTCCACACACGGAGGCACCTCCGTTGTTTCCAGTACCTCTGTGCGTGGGGGGATTGGTGGAGGTGGTGGAGCGCGGGAGCATGTACACGAATTCTCCCCTCCCTCCCCCCTAGCTGCGGCAGTCAAACGGACGCCCGCCCACGCAGTCGCACACATGGGGGGGAGGGGGTGTCGTAAAAAGGGCCAGAGGGTAGAGCTTTGCTGCCAGGAAGTGATAAGAAAAAGCTCTTTTGTAAACCGTCTGCCTGAAGAATGCCAGAATTTCTGTTCATGCTACTAACCATCACGTATACAGTGATGCCACAAAGTGCATGGACTTGTGTGTTAATTTGGCACATGACCATCTTTGTGATAGAAAATAATAAAATCTTTCCATTGGTCTCCAGAGATTATTTCATGTATATTGTTAATGAAAGAAGAATTAGGACTAATTATAAGCCATTTTCTCTCTTAGGCTGCTTTTAAACGAGGAGCGCCGAAGCGCCTCCTCAACGCCGCATTAAAGCAAAGCCGCCAGAAGTGACGTTCTCCCCGTTGCCGGCGGCGGCTGGAGATACGGGGCTTTGGAGCAACGCGTTCTTAAGCCAGATAATTGAACTCTTAAGAACGCGCCGCTGCAAAGCCCCGTGTCTCCAGCCGCCGCCGGCAACGGGAGAACATCACTTCCGGCGGCTTTGCTTTAATGCGGCGTTTGGGAGGCGCTTCAGCGCGCCCTCGTTTAAAAGCAGTGTTAGACCTGCTCCTTGCAAGTTGTTGGCTTACCCCTTAACTATTGTCTTCTATGCATGTTGCAAAATTTGGATTCTGTTTTGCCCTTATTCTATTTTACCCTGATTCTAAAGTCTCTTTTATAGATGGAAGTATAGTAGTGTTCGTTTCTTGCGTTGTTGCAATGGTTACACTAGAGTTCTTGAGATTCTGCTATTAGAATGACTTTGCTTTACTTGTAGCTAAAATATGTAAATCAGCCTTAGTTATAACTTTTATTTATCTCTGAGTGTGGCCACTTGAGAAGCCATTCAGTTGGGGCTGCTAATGTACAGAGTGTGTTGTCGGCTTCTCTCCCCATGTGCCCCTTTGCCCTTTACCATGCAAAGAGTGGGCTTTTCCTCCTTATCCAAAGAGAGGGGAAATAGGGAATGTGTGCTGAACTGGTTTGTGTGTTTATAGGAGCTTGGTAGTTAGTGGAGTATCTCGTGAAGGAAAAGAGAATGGAAGTCTGGGGGGAAATATTGGGGTTTGATCACTTTTTTAATTCTTTCTAGGTTGATGTCTCTGGGTTTCAGCTTTCTTCTAAAACTCCATTCAGAACAGCCTTTGAAACTGTGCTACTACTAACAAAGGTACGTTTTCATCCCTATCAATGCTTCTTACAGTGGTGCCATCAAAGACTATTAAGTATTAGTTTAAAAATCTTTGAAACGTTTGACTTTTCTAAATTAAAACCTAAATAAAATGCAGCTAACAAAGAATGGCTGAATGGTTCTGATGCTTCAGAGGCTTGATTAGGAGTGGCTGACCTGAGGAGCTTCTGGGCATGCGTGAGCAGTAGCTGCCTCTGCAAAACACTCCAGACAGCCCAGCCAGACTTCGCATAAAAAAAAGGTAAAAAACGTGGACTTGCAGCCCCTAATGGGAAAAAACATAAAAAAGAACCC
>QEPC01007042.1:871225-892223 GCA_003113815.1 Sphenodon punctatus
ACACACACCTCCTGATCCAAGTACTGTGCACATGGGAGTGGGGGAATAATGTAAACCAAAGGCTTGTTGTGGTAAGGATATATTAATACAAATTGGCTTCTTTGTTTTAAGGAGCTAGAATTATATAAAGAACAACTTCGGACAAAACCGGCACTACTTGCTGTTAATAAAATGGACCTGCCTGGTGCACAAGAAAATTTGAATAGGCTTATGGAACAGCTACAGAATCCTCAAGGTAAACTCTATTTGTAATGAGCAGCAGCTCTTCTTCGTTGATAAGAGTTAACACACACACGTTTTTAATGTATCAGTTTGGGAACTCTTAATATTTGTGGAAGTACTTCTGTTATCCGATCAAAGATGTTGAACAATGGGGATCAGAAGTCCTTACTTTTGCTTAAAATAACTTTTTCGTAAGCTTTGGGACCCCAACTTTGCTTTTTATAGTGGTTTGGTTTTTATTTATGTAACCTTTAATGTAAAAGCCCATCTCACAGTATGCTGGCTGAAATTAGCCAGGAGATTGTGATGTGTGAGCACTAGATGAATATGATTATAAGGAGATGTTAATTATTAAACAGCAATAGTTTTAACAAAATATGTTCTTATACTCTGAATATGTTCTGGGCACAATCAAAATAGCTTTTTAAAGTCACTCTGTCTGCAGCGTTAATCGGCTACCTGCTACAACAGCTTGAAACCCGTGGCTTGGGACATGGTAAGAATTAGGTTGAGTGAATTAGTATTGGTAAACGAATCAAAGGAAATGATCTTGCTTGGAAGAGATGTTGGAAAAAGACATGGCCACTGTCCTCCATGGTTTCATCATCTCAAGGCTAGATTACTACAACGCACCCTACATGGGGCTGCCCTTGATGACTGTTCAGAAGCTGCCGCTGGTGCAGAATGTGGTGGCCCAGCTCCTTTCAGGGACAGTCACTGGGAGCACATTACACCCTATAGCTTTCTGGGTACAATTCAAGGTGCTGGTTTTGACCTTTAAAGCCCTAGATGGTCTGGGCCCCACATATCCTGTCCTTCCGTGCCCCACCTCCTGGACTTGAGGTGGTGTAAGACTTTTTTGCTTCAAAAGGCATTGGGTGAGCTGGGATAGGGAGTTGGGGTGGTTTTGGGGTTGGGCTGTGGGGGTGGGGAGGTGGTATTGGGGGAGTTGTAGAAGGGTTGTTGTTTTTAGGGGGTGGTTGTATTGGTTTTTAATATTTTGTGAGACGCTCTGAGCCTCCGGGAAAGGGCGGCACATAAATTTAAATAAATATTTAAGGACAATTTAATCTGTAAGTTCAAATATGAAACTTTACTGTCTCTTTCTAAATTTAGGTGCAAGCTTAGGTTGCAGTAGGAGAGCTTGCAAGCTTACTTTCCAGCGTAGGCTCATCTGAAAAGTTTGATTGGAAGCAGGGGAAATCTCCTCATGTGAAGACTGAGAATGTAAAGCACAACTGCTGTTGAAAGTACTTCTGTGCTAAAACCTTTCCTCTCAAATTCTGGCATCCTTTTTAAAAGCATATGTATTTAAAAAAATTACAGGATTCCAGTCACAGTAGGACACGGGTCGGAAATCTCAGGGCCAGGGGCCAAGTCCAGCCTGCAGCTAGTTCTTATCTGGCCTTGAATCCAGTTATTTACCCCCAAGCACTTCAAAGACTGAGTTCAGCACAAGGAAGTGGAGATGAAGGCATGCACACAAGGAAACCACCTTCTAGAGTCCACATCCGCAACTCCTCGTGGCCCTTGGTGCTTGTATTAATTTTAAAGTGGCCCCTGGGGGGGCGTGTTAGGGCCTGTAGTAGAAGAAGAATGTTAAGTTTCTTACCTTTTAGAAAGATTTCAATTAATATAGTCCTACTAACCTGAAGATTTTTATGACTGCTTTACAACATACAGAACTACTGGGTACTAATTGTAACGCTCCTCTTTCAGATTATTTACATTTACTTCAGAGAGAACTGATTCCAGAGAGCCCTGTGAATTTTAGAGAGATCATCCCTATATCTGCTAATACAAGTGAAGGAACTGAAGAGCTAAAAATGTGCATAAGAAAGTTACTAGATGAGGAAGAAGAGAAGCAAAATGAAGAATATCGGAAAGAGAAAGTTAATATTTTACAAACCACAAAACTATCACAATTGGTTACAGGATAGACTCTATTGTAGAATGATTATTGGATTTTTTTTATGAGCTACTGAGTTTGTATAACAGCAAGCGCATGGTAACCCATCATGCAATGGAATTGGACATCTTCATTCTCTTTTGCCATTATCAATTGAACCACTTAGTTCAGTTATTATCTGACACACAGTAAAAAGGATGGTTAAAGAAGTTAACAATACTCTGATACATAGTACACTTCCAAAAAATAAAGATGTACATTTTTAAAAAAACATTGAGACTCTCATTTCTTGACTCTGAAACTTGTAGATGCTCTTTCTAACTCCCTTGCACATACCAAAGATTTCATGGAGAACTACTGAATTAGGATTTCACTTGAATGAGCAGCTACATGCTGTGCACAATACAAGCACATTTGATCATTTTCCTTAAATATTTTGGGTGGGGATATTTAAAATGTCTAGAGGAGTTAGATGCTAGAGAGGTTGGTTGGGTTTTTGGTTAGGGTTGTTGGGGAGGGTGGGAGTTTTTTATGGTATGAATTTTATATATCTTTGTATGTTTGTTCTGAGCCGCCCTGGGCTTTTTGAGAGAGAACATAAGTGCCATACTGGGTCAGGTCAATGGTCCATCTAGCCTAGCATCCTGTCTGACAGTGGCCAATCATGGTGGCTTGGGAGAAGCACCCAACAGATCACAATGGGGGATCCATTCCCTGTTGTTCTCCCCCCAGCTCCCGTCATGTTCCCTGATCCTGTCTGGCTAATAGCTGCTAATGGACCAATCTTCCAGAAACTTGTCCAAACCACTTTTAAACTCAGCTATAGAACTGGCCCTTACCACAGCCTCTGGCAGTAGATTCCACAACCCAATTATACGCTGAGTGAAAAAATATTTTCTTTTATTTGTTTTAAAATTGCCACCCATGAGTTTCATGGCGTGTCTCCTAGTTCTAGTACTAGTTGTGAGGGTAAATAACTGTTCCTTGTTTATTAGTTCCACACCACTCATTCAAATTTCTCTGCAATGTCCATATCCTCTCTGAGCGCCCCTTTTACTCCCTTGTCATCTAATGGTCCAACTGACTCTCTAGCAGGCTTCTTGCTTCTGAAGGCGGCATATAAAGTTAAGTAAATTAACTCCACTAACTTGGATACCTTACTCCTAAACGCTACTCCAGGCCTGTACCCCTTATCTTTTGGAGCTGTGTTTGGGAGAATGACTGTGCCTTTCTGCTGCTGTTAGCAAGATGTATGCAGGCTCTAGTTTCCCATTTCATAGTACTCTGTTCTAAAATAGAGAAGAGGCAAACTTGCAAGCAAACATTCCCCACTGCCCCCTGCTTGGCTGGAGAGATGCTAGATTTGTAGCGGGTACTTGACCATCTAATCCTCTCTCTCAAACCCAACAACCACAGAGCCGCAGGAAGGAGCTGAGGTATCCGACTACGGAGAAGGAATAGGATTTTCCACTACAAGTGAGCAGTGTGTAAAGTATGGCTATGATATATATAAATCAGTCCAAAACCCAGATTCTGGGCATAGTCAATGGAGGCAAGTGACAGGGAGCTTGTTGTGGCTTCCTAAATCTGACCATTTGCAAGCTGGGTACAGTCCCAGTGGGTTGAAGAGCAGCTTTGTGCTTTTCTAACCTAGCATAGGGTGTGGGTACCATCAGAGTCATACGACGGGATGCAGAGAGGCCGTGGGGGCTGGTTCATATTGTGGAACTCTCTTTCCCCTAGAGGTTTGTCAATCCTGAGCCCTTTCCAGAGTCCATGCAAGACTTTTCTGTTTGGTATGTAGGGATAGGGATTTATGGGTGGGTGTATGTTTTGGGTTTTTTTAATGTTTATTATTTATTTATGTTACCCATACTGAGCCTTCAGGGAAGGCTGGAGTATAAACTTAAATAATAAACATTTTAAAAAGCCTCTTAAAGGTACCATAGGTTAGCTGGGGAGGATAGCAAGAAGCGAGTGTAGGAAGGAGTTCATGTGGAGGTCTTACAAGGGAGAAATTTAGCAGTGGGACACTTCTGCTCCTTCCGTTTGCTGTAAGGAGCAGAGAATCTCCACTTAGCTTGGATTATTTGGTAGCAATGTTAATTGACTGAGATTGGAATACGGCACTGCAAAGAGGCTGGGGGAGAGGGGTGGGGGGGGTGTTTTCTGTGGTTCCTCCAATGGTTCCCTTTCTCCCCTTTTGCATCCAGCACAACTTTGGGTGTTTTTAAATGAGATACTTTGGCCATCCATTAACCACGCATGCAACTGCGTGTGTGAAGGGGGTGCATGGGGATGCGTGCTGCTGAGAGCCATACAGCACCACTCACGGTCACTCTCAGAGCACTGTCAGAAAAGCTGGAGTGTGCTGTTGGGGGCAAGCCAAAAAAGTGTGGGGAGGGGACAGGTGCCCATGCTATAAGACTGAAATGAGAATAGATTTTATTCTCATGAAAATCTTGCAAGAATTGAGAATCAGAGTTGAGATCTTGCAGACATCTCGACCCAGATTCAGATTCTCACAAGCTTTCTCGCTCCCCTCTCTGCACCCTCTCCCCAAGAAATTTAAGGCGGGAGGGAGGAGGAAGTCACGCTCTGTTCCCTTACCAGGTTTTTTTACTTTGTCAGGGTCTGGCAGCTGTCTTGGTTGGGAAAGCTTTCCAAAAGCAAGCAGGAGGGAGGGAGCAGACTCAGCTGATAACCTTAGCATTCTATTGGCTAGCAGGAGTCAGTAGCCAATAGAATGCTGAAAAGCTGTATTGAGCCCACCTCTTCAGCTCTCCTGTTTCCACCTGGAAGTCCTTTCCACATGGGGGGGGGGGGCAGATCTTGAGCATTCTATTGGCTAGACCCACACATCAGAGCAGCAGACCTTGCAACAAACGTAGATGCCAGCTGTGTTTACGCAAACACTATAGTGATAGGACCTAATAACACCAGCTACAGAATCGGAGGATCCTATACATGCACCTCTGCTAGGGTAGTATATATGGCATTTTGCCAAAAGTGTTCTATGACTTACGTTGGCCAGACAGAAGAATTAACAGACATAAACTTGATATAAGAAAGAAGAATGTACATAGGCCAGTGGGAGAACACTTCTACCTACCTAACCATTTAATCTGACCTCAGGGTGACTGTCCTTCAACAAATTCATATCAGGGGTCATTTACAATGTGCGATAGCATAGGAATTCATAAAGAAATTTGATCATGTTAAACTTAGATTCAATAGGGATTATGGATTCTAATCGCATTACGAAGAATGATCTGACCTCACTCAACTCCATGGATAGTTGAAAGACATTCCACATTTTCAACTATTATGTCTTATTACAGACACTGGTATCCCAGGATATACGATTGTTATAGTCATATGCTCTGGAGTCTTACACCCTGATGGTCTTGTCTCACACTGCCCCTTTAAATTAGAAGTTCTGTCACAGCAACTAAGCTGCTGAAAAGTTTTAAGATCCAACATTCCACAACTGCCTCGGTTTTGCAGTTACGGTTTTTATTTCTTTGTTTCAACATTTATATCCCACCTCCTCCTGCCCAATGGTAGCCTAGGGTGGTGAACATATAATAAAAACATATATATAAAATACAATATAATATAAAATCTCAATTAAAACCAAAGATGACAGAGGTCTGAGAAATTAAATAATCCCTTACCCCAAAAGAACCACCCGCTACCCGCCCCCCTCACCATATGCCTGGTGAAACAGCCAGGTTTTACGTTGTCTATGGAAGATCTGGAGAGAGGCAAATCTGTACTGGGAGGGAATTCCATAGCTGCGGCGCAGCTACCAAGAATGCCCTCTCGAACGTTGCCCCCCAGGAAACCTCCAAAAGGGTGCCCCCAGCCAACCGCAGGGGCCGATCCAGGACACAAGGGCGGAGGTGGTCCCACAGGTAAGTGGGGCCCAGGCCATATAGGCTTTAAAGGTAATGACCAACATCTTGAATCAGACATGGAAGACTATGGGCAGCCAGTGGAGAGAACGGAGCATAGGTGTTATATGCTCCCGTCGCTACAAGGAGACGAACTGCCGCATTCTGCACCAGCTGCAGTCTCTGGGTCATCACCAAGGGTAGCCCCACGTAGAGTGCGTTGCAGTAGTCCAATCTTGAGGTGATTAATGCATGGATGACAGTGGCAAAATCGGAGCCTGAGATCTAAGGCCAAAGCGACGGACCAGATGTATGTTACAAAACGCACACCTCACTACAGCTGCCACCTAGGCATCCAGGCGGAACTGTAAAGCGAGGAGTACGCCCAGACTCTGAACTTGAGGGACCAAGGAGGGATGCACCCCATCAGTGATGGGAGCCTTCACCCCTTGCCCCTTCCCACCATCACCACCTCCCTCTTGTCAGGATTCATCTTCCGACAGTTCGTCCTCATCTAATCCCCCACCACAGCCAGACACCAGGCGAACACTGAGATTGCTGGGCCAGAGTCAGATGAAAATGAGAGGTAAAGCTGTGTGTCATCAGCATACTGATGACACCAAACTTCAAATCCTGTCACGATCTCGCCCAAAGGCTGCATGTACACTTTGAACAGGAGAGGGGCAGAATAGATCCATGCAGGTCTCCACATGTGAGGTCCCAGGGAGACTATATATAATCCCCCAGTACCACACACTGAGTTCTTCTGTCCAGGAATGAGCTGAATCATTCAAGAACAGTCCCACCCCAGCACGGTTCTGCAGGCGGGTCACCAGCATCTCATGGTCAACCGTGTCAAAAGCCGCTGAAGAGTGGACTGACCTCAGTCCAACTCTCAGCCCAGATCATCGACCAAGGCCACAACCGCAGTCTCAGTGCCATAGCCTGGGTGAAAGCCGATCTGCAAGAGATCAAGGAAACTGATGCAGTCCAGATGCCCCTGGAACTGCTGGACCACTGCCCGTTCCATAACCTTCCCTTAAAAAGGGAAGGTTAGAGACTGGCCGATAGCTGGCAAGAGCGTCAACGTCAAAACTTGACTTGTTGATCAGAGGCCGCACCACAGCCTCCTTCAGACATCCCACGACCTTGCCCTCAACAAGGGAGACATCGACAACCCCCACCAGTAATAGCCCCAACATCTCCCGGTTAGCTTTCACCAACCAGAATGGGCAAGGATCAAGTTCAGAAGTCATGGCCCTCACAGCTCCCAGTATCTCCACCGTGTCAATGGATAATACCCGCTGAAACTGATCCCACAAAACCAGACCAGATGGGGCATTCATAATCTCAGGTATATCTACTATATTAGGTGCTGCATCAAAATCATGGTGGATACAAGCGATTTTGTCCACAAAATAGTTGATAAACATGTCACAGTGAGCACTGGAAGATTCCAGTTCCAGGCGGAGGGTGGCCGGACTGTTCCAGCCCCTTCATCACCTGGAAAAGCTCAGCTGGATGCAATTTTGCAGATGATATGACAACAAAGAAACTCGACTTTGCTGCCCGCGTAGCCATGGCATAGGCTTTTAACCTAGCTCTATGCTGCAATCAGTCTGCTTCAGAATGAATACGGCGCCACCGTCACTCTAACCATCTCTCCTCCTGCTTCAGCCAACACATGCCTTCCATAAACCATGGGGCCCTGTGTCGCCTATGCTCAGGGAGCGTACACCTGGGAGCCGTCTGCCAACAAGGTGTTCCAAAGAACAAGATCATTGAACGATCAGCCGTCAACTTTGACAGGTATATCTCCCAGAGCATTCTGGTTCCATAAGTCTCTGGGGGCGAACCATCCAAATAGGTTCCACACCCTGCTGGGTGCAGA
Organism: Sphenodon punctatus; assembly: GCA_003113815.1. Lineage (NCBI taxonomy): Eukaryota > Metazoa > Chordata > Lepidosauria > Sphenodontia > Sphenodontidae > Sphenodon > Sphenodon punctatus. The sequence goes on from QEPC01007042.1 coordinate 879,144, forward strand.
CATGCACTGGGAGACTGGCCCAGAGGAGATAGTGGTCTATCCATCTATGCATCTGAGGAAGTGGGTTGTTAGCCACGAAAGCTCATGCCTAAATAAAACTGAATAATTATAAATCTTTTCAAAGTTAGTCTATAAGGTGCCATAGGTTAGCATGTTATTCTTTCTATAATATATTCGCTGACTCCTACTAACATGGCTTCCAAAAATTCGATTACTATTGGCTAGCAGGAGCTGAGCACTCAATAGAATGCAGAAAAGCCGTGCCGAGCCTGCCTCTTCCCTTCAGCTCCCCCCTCCCCTCGGGAACTAGGGAGGAATACTGTAGTTGATTTGCACGTTTACCCATGTGATTACCTTGTCTGGGGCCGGAAACACATGGAAGGCTGAAAGAGCTAGGCGAGAGACTGATTGAGGCAGCCACACTAGGGTAGGGGCTGTACCAACAGGTGCCTCAGTAGTACTGTCAGGACCTGGTTGTCCTGCACCTAAATTGTCCAAGTGATTACAAGTGTGGTCAGCAATTGGAGAGCCCAACTGAGGATCCGCATCTGCTATTGCTACTTCAGCTTCTTCTCCTTCCAAAAAAAGGGTCCCCATTCCCATCACCGAGATCCCGAAGCTGTAAAGCAAGAACCTGGAGCATTTCCAACCTGCGACTGTTGGATTCGGGGGTACTTTTGGGGGTGAAAAGACCCGAATCTAACTCGGGATGAAGGTGCTGAAATAGACTGAATAATATGCAGAGAGGAAACCCCTCTGGAATGTGACAGGAGTAGCTGTGAGTGGCTTTGAACTACAGCCCTGGAACTCCCAGCAGCTAGGACAGGAAATCTCTCCAGATCCTGACAAGGAATGGCATCCCAACCTATTTCTACCTCATCAGGGTCTTGCTCACTGGACTGATTGAGAGGTTAAAAAAAAAAAAGAGGGAAGAAGAGCACAACCAGACTAATGGCTCGCCACTATGTAATAGTAAGGAATTTCCTGGGCAAAATTCCCAGTCTAGGTTCGACTAATGGATAGAGGCGTAGCGAGGTTGGAATGGGCCCAGGTGCAAGAAATGGACTCCACCCACCCGTCACCATCCTCTCCCCTGTCCCACCCCCTTCCCTTCTTCCTCCCCCCAGCGCCTCTCCCTCCCTCTGCTTACTGCACCTGAGCCCTGGAGGCTGCAGCTGCACTGCCTGCCTTGTGCCACCATCAGTGCTTGCTCTGTCCTGTGTTACCCGCTCGGTGAGCCCCATGTGCACCAGGTGCTTTTGCTCAGCTCAGTCTCTGTCTGGCCATGCCGCAACAGGACAGGATTTGTGCTCCCCTCCAGCTTGGGCCCCAGGACAAATGTCCCTCCTGTCCCTATGATAGCTAGGATAAGGTCAAATTAGCCTTCGGCAAATCCAGTTGATTCGTGACTCGTTCTCATTTGTAGGAGCAAGACAAGAATTGTGATTGTCAAAAAAACCAACAAACCGAGGATCGTGTTTCAGCCCTAGCCCACACATCCCTGTATGAAACAGAGTTTCAACCCATGCCAGCAAACAAGCCTGCAGTCCACCATCTCCTTGATCCTGCCCACGGTCCTGCCGGGAGCTCTCTGGAAACCTCTTAAAGGACACACGCATAAAATACAACACAATGGTGGCTCAAAGCTCACTGAAGCTCACCCTCCTCATGATACACGAGAGAAAAGCCAGCACCATAGAGAACAACTACTTCCTGCATGTCCCCCCCCACCCCCCAGTATGCGTCTCTGTTGCCAGGGACTGTCAGCAGCTGCCCTGGCTCCCGGGCAGGAAGGGGTTACTGGCTGCTGTAGCTTCATGTTTCCATGGTGTCTGTGCTGTGTGCCTTGGCAGAGTGCAAGCAGTTGGGTGGGACTTGGTGTGGGGAGTGTTCCTGTGCAGGGCAAGGGGGAACGGCTTCCCGTACGAGTTGTTTGCAGAGTAGATCCATGGTGGCAGGAGTACATGGAGGCTGCCTGTGTGGCCATGGTGGCCACCCTGGGAGCCGCCTGTTAGAATCCCTCCCCACTCACTCCACATGCATGGACACCTCGCAGCTGCATCACTCAGAAGACATGGACCTTGCCACAAGCCATGATCATTTAAAAACACCCTTTGTGTTCACCTTCAAGGCTCCTTATGGTCTTGCTTCTCCCCATCTGTCCTCATTTCCTGCTATATTCCCACCCAAGAACTTTGCTTCTTCTCTTTTTGTCTCACCCATCCCATGGTGGAGTCAAAGTTGTGTTCAATGTGAGCGATTTTGTCTGCGAAGTATGCCATAAATATATCACAGCTGGCCCTGGATGACTGGCCCAAGCAGAGACAGACTGGACTGACCAGACCCCTCACCAACTGGAAAAGCTCTGCTGGACGCGAATTCGAAGACGCTGTGATGGCAGTAAAGAACCTTTTCTGCCCTCACAGTCACAGCATATCTCTTTAAAAATAATCTGTCACAATCGGTCGTCTTCAGCGGGAGTGCAGCGCCACCGCTGCTCTAACCGACTCCCTTCATGCTTCAGCCACCCCAGAGCATCCATAAACCATGGAGACCTGCAGTGCCAAAACACCAGGAGCGGACACCTGGGAGCCACCTGCTCAATAGCCCCAGCCAACCAGTCATTCCAGAAGACCACAAGGGCATCAATGGAGCGGTCACCGAGGTCTGTGAGCAATTCCCCCATGAGCATTCTGGAACCCAGAGGACTCCATTAGTCTCTGAGGGTGAACCATCCTAATCGATCCTTCACCCCAACAGTCAGGTAGGCATGGGGATGAGAGCCTGAAGGAGGTAATGGTCCTTTCCTTTTAGAATGGGCCCTTTTACTATAACTTGATCAGATACCGCTAGCTTGTCTGAGTAGCAAAAGATATGGCTGGGGTGGGAAACTTTCCCCCATCCCATAGATCACATTGCAAATTAGGAGTTCAGGCAGGAGTGCTCAAGGGCTGTGCTCAGAATGGGGGGAGGAAGGGAAGGCTTCGGATCATGAATCTATGCCCTAGATGCAATCCCTGTTGCTGAGCACATGCTCTCATCTCTACTCCTTTTCCCCTGAGTTCTGTGCTTGATGGTAGGGGCTGGATCCAGAGCCAGATCCAGGAATTGGAAAGAGGTCAAATAAAAAACAGTCACAGGCTGAAGGTTCTCTGTTTTGGGACTATATGGTATAGAATATGTCAAAATTCCTAATTAGCCATTTGGTTCCGTTTAGGTACAATGGTTCACAGCTGGGACCTTCAACACAAAAATAAGACAAAAAGCAGAACTGGAACTGGGCATTTGACTACTAACTAAACTTACTACTGCGTTTAGGGTATTTCCAATACTAAACAAAGGGTATCTAGCCTGTCATGAAGGTAAATGGAATGAGTTCCACAAAGCAAAGGAATAATTCTTCCCTTTTCCTTTTAGCTTTAACTGGTGTTTGAAATGATCATCTTTATTAGCTTAACAATGGGGTTATAACAAATAGCTGATGCAAACTGAATATTCAATTTAATTTCAATTTCACATTCCACATTCAAATTTGCATCCTGTTTGAATGTTACAATGCAACTAGCAAGGGGTTTTTCATTAGTTTACAATTATTTATCTATTTATTTATTTTGAAATATTTTATCCCGTACCCTCCTGCAGAATAGCAGCTCGGGGCAATTATGCTACTTTCTGTATATATAAATACTTTGGAGAAGGGGAAAACCCCTGAAAGTAGGTCTGTGCCTATGGAAATATGTTCTCCTGGCTTTTTCTTCTCAAAAGGATTGCTGCTATGCCCTTTTTTCTACAGCACAAGCACCAGCCCGTCTCTCCTTGGCTAGGGCTGCAGGCAGAGAGAGAATGTAGCTGTTTGCCCCCAATCAACTGACTAGCAGCCCCCTCAGCTCAATCTTTGGCTTGGGCTGGAATTTGCAAGCAGGTGGGGAAGTTTCTGCTGCTCCCTGCTGATCAGCTGTTGGAAGAGAGCAACAGCGCCTCTGCCTGTGTAACCAAAACAGCCAGACTATATGCACAAATATAGTCTGACTGCTTTGGTTACATGAACTCCACTCCTCCTCTGTCCCTTCTCTCGCCCTCCCCTGCTTCCTTAACCCCTTCTCCCTAGCTGCCCCCCACACCTGGAACTCTCTCCTTGCCCACATCTGCCTCGCCCCCTCCCTTTGTACCTTCACAGCCTTCCTCAAGACCCACCTCTTCTGCTCTGCCCTCCCTGACTCCTCACTCCTCTCACCTAACTCCTGCTGATACCCTCCATCCAGTACAATCGGTTACCTAAGGTCTGTGTACTCATATCCTCACCACATGGCCCAGCCAGCCATCGTTCTCGATGTAACCAAGCCAAGCGCGTGCACCTGGGACCTCACATCTTCGTAAATGTTAGACCCCTTGTCTCTCCCTCTGTTCCCCTTCCTTCGTCTCCCCTGCCCTCTGTCTCTCAGACTGTAAGCCCTAGGGGCAGGGACTGTGTTGTTTATTCCATTACTTTGTAAAGCGCCAGGTACATTGCTGGTGCTATATAAATGCTTGCTAATAATAATAATAATATAATAATTAATTGTGTGATTAGGGTCTTATCAGGGCTTGAAGAATTGCATTATGGTCTATTTGCATGGTGCTCAGTGCATCCTGGCCTTCTGCCTGCATTGCATTCGGAGATAAGGAAACTAAGGGGAAATTAAGGCAAGCCAAAAAGAGGGTTTGGGAAGGGGATGCTTCTGCCCTGTGCCTGTATTTAAATTCCACCACTTCTGTGGTTCACGGCCCGAGAGCCTCTTTCCTCCCACCTTCTTCCCTCCCCCTCTGCTCACACAAAGATCCCCCATCCCATTCCCTCTACCCCTTTTTTTTGTCTCCTACACAGTCCAACTTCCTACCCCATCCCCTCATCTTTTCCCTCGATATCAATGTATTTGCAGCTCTGGAGTTCTTTGCTCGCCAGCTGGTTACTGGCACAGCACGTTTCAGCAATACAATTAAGTTAAATGCAAAGCGCATTTCAGTATCCAACCAGCTGAAATTTAACTTAGTTTGATTCAAATCAGTTTAAAATCCATCAGTTAAAAGGACTGAGCAAAATACACAAAGTTGAACTTTATGCTAATATTTGCAGTGGTGCAATTTTAAATTTGCATATTAAAGGAAATGTTTCACACAAGTTAAGTGCGCCCGGAAGCTGCTGTGTGGGGCCCTCGCATGGCCGATGCACGGGTTGGAAGTGTGGGGAGCGCAATAAACAGGCAGCTGCCACTCAGTGGGGCTAACACTCCCAAGGCCACATGACAGCTGCGGGGGGCGGTGTGTGTGCCAGCAATCCTGCTGTTCCCGGAGCAGCCAGGCAGCTGTGGGGACAGTGCAATTGCTCGCAGAGCCGCCTAGCTGCCAGGCAGCCCCTGGGAAAGGGAAATTGCTAGCTCTCCCCTCCATCCAGGACTGCGCCTCAGCTGAGTGGGCATGATCTCTACTCCCTTCCTGCTCAGCTGAGTGGGCATGATCTCTACTCCCTTCCTACTCGGGCCGCCTCTCAGCTGAGTGGGCATGATCTCTACTCCCTTCCTGCTCGGGCCGCCTCTCAGCTGAGTGGGCATGATCTCTACTCCCTTCCTGCTCGGGCCGCCTCTCAGCTGAGTGGGCATGATCTCTACTCCCTTCCTGCTCGGGCCGCCTCTCAGCTGAGTGGGCATGATCTCTACTCCCTTCCTGCTCGGGCCGCCTCTCAGCTGAGTGGGCATGATCTCTACTCCCTTCCTGCTCGGGCCGCCTCTCAGCTGAGTGGGCATGATCTCTACTCCCTTCCTGCTCGGGCCGCCTCTCAGCTGAGTGGGCATGATCTCTACTCCCTTCCTGCTCGGGCCGCCTCTCAGCTGAGTGGGCATGATCTCTACTCCCTTCCTGCTCGGGCCGCCTCTCAGCTGAGTGGGCATGATCTCTACTCCCCTCCTGCTCGGGCCGCCTCTCAGCTGAGTGGGCATGATCTCTGCTCCCCTCCTGCTCGGGCCGCCTCTCAGCTGAGTGGGCATGATCTCTGAGTTGGGCTGCTCGTTAGGTTAGTCAGGGAAACAAAATTGTCAGGAGCAGGGGAACTATGGCAGGAATGGATTACCCAACTGTAACGTGCTGAGGCAACCGAGGCTGGCCGCTGTTGGAAACAAAATGCTGGGCTAGATGGATCATTGGACTGACCCAGTAAAGGCACCTACGTTCTGAAGGAACCTGGTGTTTCCAAAATTAAGCTAACGCTAACTCTCTGAATCTGCGTGAAGGAATTTGAGGGCTGGTGCATTGAGCGTTGACTGGGAGACCCATTAATGCCACTAAAATCAACAGAACTATTTATATGTATGTGTTTGCAGGATGGGGCTTTCAGGGGGCCAGTAAGACAAGAAAATAATGTGAGCACCTCTTGCAAATTCCATCATTGCAACAAGTCCCCATATTAAGGACTGAAGAGAGGCATTCTCAGTGGCTGCTCCACAGCTTTGCAACTCCCTTCCCTCAAAGGTTTGCCAAAGCCATGGCCTGAGTATCTTTGGAGACAGCATAAAAAACTATTTATTTGGCCAGGGATTTAACAAGCAGGATTGGAACTTGGAGTGTATTTTATATGTATTTTTATATGGTTTTATGGTTTAATGTTATTTTATAAGTACTTTTTTGATGAGGTTAGCCATGCTGAGCCTTCAGGAATGGGTGGCATAAAAATCCAACTAAATAAATAATCCAAAGACTTCAGGAATGTGTTTTATAAAATGCATACATGTTAAAAGAAAAATCAAACACGTCGGCACTTAGCAATAAACTTTAATAATAATAGACTTTATTGCTTAGCCGATTTGGCCACTGCAAACAGTACATAAACCAAGACCATGGAAATAATAAAATTCCAAATAGTTAAAAATAATACAGAATTAAAATACAATAAGAACACACAAGATTGTCAGACCACAAATAAAGAAATAAGTCTCTCACGTGATCCAGCAAGGGTAAAACAGTGTACTCAAAAATAAACAAGTGCTAACTGGATTCCTGTTTCATGTTCTGCTTTATATTATATTAACTATGGTCAAATAATGGCCCACTTTCCCTGTAGTTTCGGAAGAGCGATCACCCAAGACAAAGCTCACATAGAACTCAGGGAGTCTGCCCAGAAAAGGGGCAATCAAAGGGGCTATATATTTCCCACATCCCCCAAGGAACAGAGGACATTCCAACAGAATGTGTTTCAATTAGTCGACCTGCTTTAAAATGCACTGATGATGCCGCTCAGCTAACGGAATTCCTCTCTACTCAGTCAGTGCAGAGGGAAAGGAATTTAGTCTGGCCAAAAAAAAAAAAAAAGCCTTCTAGACCTTAGCGACAGACTGCCACCCGGATAGGACATGAGTGATCGAGAATTGTTTGCTATCAATGGATATAGCCCCAAAGCCCTACTATCTCCGATTTCAGATCTTAACTTTTGCCACGTAATATCAGAGACCCTTTCCGCCAGTAACTTTCTGGCCCCTTTGAACCCCAAAGGGACCAAAGCCACAGGACTAAACCCCAGACAGTTTATTTTATCAACCACCACAGCAGCCCATGTGTTCGGCGTCTTGTCCTCGAGGACCAATGGTGACCATGGAGCAGCCTTTTTAAAGAAAAGCAGGAGCCAGTAAGATATTACCCCCAACCAGTTTCTCTCAGACTGAGGTAGTAAACCACATTCTAAGCAGAGAGCTAGGTTGTTTATCCCTGCAGGGGCAGATAGTAAAGCCCTTATAAAACCCAATTGTAATCTTTCCAGGCCTTTGATTTTACCTAGTGTCCATAAATGGGCTCCATATAATGTTTGGGGAATAGATTTTAATCGTCGGGGTGACCAATTGCCCTCCCCTTGACTTGAAAAAGGCTAATGCTTTATGTAAATGTTTGGCCTTGTCTTGTACGGCCTGGATTTGCAATGACTAGGCCCCATTTGCTTGGAAAAGAAGTCCCAAGTATTTGTAAACATGAACTTGGGATATTACATTATTATCCAACAACCATTTGTGATTCAGTTTCTTGCAGGAGAAAACCATAACCTTTGTCTTCTCATAATTAAATTCAAGAAGGTTCCTCCTGCAATAACTCCCAAATGCCTCCAAGAGTTGCCTCAGACCTGCCTGGGAGCAAGATAGTAATTCTGCATCATCTGTGTACAAAAGGCAAGGGATACTTGTATCCCCTAGCTGTGGGGCATGGAAGGCTAATGCAGCAAACTCATCCACCATATCATTCAAATAAATATTAAATAGTGTTGAGGCTAGTATACACCCTTGTTTAACTCCCCTTCCAGTGGCTATACTGTCAGACTGTTCCTTGGCTATTGAGTCTGACCTTCAATGAGGTGTTCCTATACAGTCTGTAAATTAAATACAGTAGTCTACCATCCATATTCAGTGTGGCTAACTTACCGCAAAGGCACTCCCTAGACACCGTATCGAACGCTGCCTTGAGATTAACGAAGGCCGCGTACGATGCATTAGAGAATCCAGCATGCTTCTGAACAAGATGTGAAAGCAAAAAACAGTGGTCACTGGTAGATCTCCCTTTCCTGAAGCCAATCTGGGCATCATTCAAAATACCCTTTACCTTCAGCCATTCGTTAAGTCTTAAAAGTAGGTATTTTGCATATAATTTGTTAACTATACTTAACAGGCTGATAGGCCTATAATTTCTAGGGTCTACCGGGCAGCCCTTCTTGTATATCGGGACTACAATAGCTTGCCCCCAATCCACTGGGATATTGCCAGATGCATTTATCCCTGTGAAAAGAGCCGCCAGAACTGGGGCACACCATTCAGTCCCAGATTTCAACAGTTCTGCCGGGATGAAGTCTGTCCCCGGAGCTTTACCAATCTTTAGGCTGCCAATTAAATCCACTATCAGCTCAGGAGAGACCGGTTCCCACTCAGGTGTGGATAGGGATAAAGTCTGAAAGATGGCATTAATACTAGGAAAAAAAAATCAAGCCAAAAAGTGTTCCATGTCAAAACTGTAACAGAAGATACATCGGCAGGCGCCTTCTCCCGACCAATACCCCTGACCAGCTTCCAGATGGGCATGTCTGATCATGACTTGTCCCAGTTCGGGGGATTCTGGGTGAACAAAGATTGTGCTCCACTAGGGGAAAGAAGGTCAAAGGATTCTGGATTAAATAAAAATGGTATAGCTTTAGCTAAATTGTTATACCAACTGGACATGTATACACTAAATGGACATTATTGGCGTGATCACCCAGGGGAGCATACATATTTCTCTAACGGGCTGCAGTACGGTTGATTATATATTAATCTCTCCTGGCTTAATCCCTCTAGTTAAATCTTTCCAGGTGGGATCCCAGATGGAAAGTGATCACCTACCCCTTATTCTCCATCTGAGTGGGTCTCAGTTCTAGGATGTTGTTTTTTCCGCCAGACCACAAGTCAGTACTGACTCAGGGCTGGGACTGATAAGGAAGTGCTGGGAGAAGCAGTTAGAGCAGGCTATGATAACTACCTTATATTCCCCAAAGGGAATGCAGTTTTTTAATTGGATAAGGAAGGCCAACTTGTATGAGGAATTGCTGATCAAATACCAAAGATTGGCGGAGTGGCTTCCGCCCCTTCTAACCATCAGAAGATCCGGTGATCCCTTGACAAAACAGGTGGGGAGGCTCCCCCCCCTAGCTGTTATGACAAAGATTGTTGGAAGGCAAGGAAAGAACTGAGATGCCTTTATCGAAAATGTAAAGTATCTCATAGGAACAGTCTCCTGAAAGATTTGTTGAGTAAAAGAAGGGAATATAGGACACTGTTAGTTTTAAAGAGAGAGAACTTCAATAGGTGTGCTTGGCACTCTCCCGCTAAAGCTGCTAAGGATATAAAGCTGCTAAGATTCTGGAAGCTGGTTAGCAATGAACTAGCACTTTTCATCTTCCAAATACTTCATACATTTTAATTATACGCAGCTATACAAAATTGCTACTTTTTGAGTATATAATGTACATTGATGATCTAAAAATACCATTTATATTGAAATCACCCACACTGATGGGAGAACAGAGAAATCTGAGGACACTTTTGATTCCTATTAACTAGAGACAAATAGGAAGTATCTGGAAATGGAGAAAATACTTCAAAATGATAGCTTGGTGGCTATGGTTGGGACAGGGTTAACTTTAGCTTATAACCCACTGCACCTGCAAACAAACCAATGATTCAGTTTCCCCACTTGCAATCTTTATGGGCTACTTCTCTTGCAACCAGGGGTTTTTCCACATGCTCTTGCAAGAGTGTGTACGTGCACAAAGCCAGATTCACAAGTAGGGTGGCCAGATATGCAACTTTTAGAGGATGCTTATGAGTAATACAGGACTGCATTGGCAGATACAGTGTCAAGGCAACACAAATTTTCTATAGACTATATGAAGCTCCACCATTTGGGCTCTTCGCCCTACAAGCCCACCATGGTTCCTATCCTTCCCCCTCACCAAGGCAGGGTGAGGGGGAAGGATAGGAACCATGGCGGGCTTGTAGGGCGAAGAGCCCAAATGGTGGAGCTTCATATAGTCTATAGAGAATTTGTGGTGCCTTGACATTGTATCTAAACAGAGGACCAGTTTTGTTGTATCCGGTTCTGCAAATGCGCAGAGTCCACACCAACTTTAAAGTAAATGAAAACTTTGTAAAATGAGAATAGATCAGGTAATAAATCAAAAGTAAAATAATGGTTCAGAGATGCAGACAGTTGTAACTGAAAACAAAAGGTAAAATCCACCCTGGCTGCATCCACTTGAATGACTCCTTACTCATGGCTAGTTACGTTCGCAATTTTAATCCAATGCTGGGTTTTCCAGTAGTTCAGGTAGAGGAATACCAATTCATTTTTGTTCTTTGCTAATTTAGCTACAAAAGTCTTTGATCAGTTCTAGTGATAATCAGATTTTCATTGTGTATGCCCAACTACCCCTGCTCCCGGGGACAGGAAAATTGGGATATTTCAGACAAGACACTCCCCATCCACCTTCCACTCAGTATACATGTTACAGGGCACCTACCTATAAGGAAACACTGCAACCTTGCAACATGTACAGTGTATGGGTGGGTAGTGGGTGGAGACTGTCTTGTCTGAAAATGCCCTTGGGCTACTTTCCTATAATTTTCCTTGAGTTTCTACCCACATAGCACTCCTACATAGGGTCATTCCCCAGTTTGACCAGCAGGAGGCAGAGTTAAACTAAACTGGTTCCAGCTATAAAAGGGATGACCCCTCTCCTAGAAACCGGTAAGATTGCTTCCAAAGCAGCCACCATGAATAATCACGTGTGATGTATACCCACTCATATCAAATTGAATGTGCACTTTTTATTGGCTTAAACAGAGTGCCAATATGATTGAGAAAATCATATGGAAGATCCCTGATCTCTACCTTTCACAATCACATAAAAACAATCAACAAAGAATTAACTGTCCCTGCAGCTTGACACCTGAGGGTGGGAACTGAACTGCTGTGTAGGTCTTACTCAGAAGGGTAAGTAGACCAATTTTCTTTTCTCCGAGTGTGCTACCCTCCCAGCAGCCCTACATAGGGAGGGGTGGGGTCACAGAGCTGAGGATATCTGTGGCTGCTAATTCAACTACGGCTTGGAGGACTCGCCTACCAAAGACTTTCAGCTGCTCTGTGTGAATACTCCTTTACTGTCTAGTCAAAGAGTGAAAAGATGCCCAAGTAGCTGCTCTGCAGATCTCATTAGGGGCATGAGCCCTCCAGGCACGGGATGTGGCCATGCCCCTGAGGGAGTGAGCCTTGACATGCTCCGGAGGGGTAAGCCCCTCCATCCTGTAAGCTTTGGTAATACGTTGCTGGATCCAGCATGCAATTGTGGATCCATAAACCTTTGTACGCTTTGCCCTGGATCAATATGCCACAAACAAGGCTAGAGACTTGCAAAAGGGTGCTGCGTACATGCAAGGTGTGTATTCCACTTCCTCCACCACCAAGGCGGGCATGGATCCAATTCACAATAAATGGCTTGAACAGTCCCAAGAGCATCCCCCACATCCAAGGGCGACACAACCCGAAACTCATCCTACAAAACAGTACAAGAAGGGACTGCCTTTGACCCACCCACTGCTACAAAAGTTGCATCAAAACTGTGGTGAATTTGAGTTATTTTATATGTTAAAAAGTCCACAAACAAATCACAGTGAGCATTTGATGGTTCTACTTCCAGGCGGAGGGAGGCCGGACTGACCAGCTCCCTCACCACTCGGAACAGCTCACCTGGCCGGGACTTATCGGACGTAATGAGGGCAGCAAAGAAAACCTTCTTTGCTGTCTGCACCGCAACAGCATAGGTACATAACCAGACTCTATGCAGCAATCAGTCAACTTCAGCACGCGAGTGGCACCACCGTCGCTCTAACCACTGCCCTTCCCGCTTCATCCACCGCAGCTCCTCCGAATACCATGGGGAGCGACGTTGTCGGTGATTCAGGAGCAGATGCCTGGGAGCCACACAGTCGATGGCCTCCACCAACATGGAATTCTACATGGACACGAGGCCATTGAGCGAGCAGCCATTGAGGTCAGAGGAAACATCCCCTAGAGCTATCTGGAACCTTTCTGGTTTTACAAGCCTTCAGGGGCGAACCAACCTAACTGGTTCCGCACCCTCCCGGGGGCTGACATGCGCCAGGATACCAGCCTGGAGAAGATAACAATCCGTCCACAGCAAGAGCACTGTTGACACCTCCCCCGCTAATAGATTCCCCTGCCTCAAGGCCAGTGCAAAATATCATGTCCAAGGTATGTCCCACACACACACCCCGTAACATGTGTGGGGCCCACTACTCTCTGAGACAGGCCCATGGTGGCTATTTATTTATTTATTTATTTATTTATTTTACAGATTTATATCCCGCCCCCTCCTGCAATGCAGCTCGGGGCGGCTAACAACAATAATAAAATATTAAAATTCACTTCAAAATATAAATATAAAATACATCATCTAAAACACATCATATAAAACAGGGCTAGAAAAACAAATAAATAAATGGGCGGGGGATTAAAATCACCCCC
>QEPC01007042.1:910014-928572 GCA_003113815.1 Sphenodon punctatus
TGATTAATGGGAGAATCATGGGCCAAAATGGACTGATATGTGGCGGGGAGAGCATGGGTCAAAATGAAGTGATTGATGGGGGGTGGGAAGCATGGGCCAAAATGAACCGATTACTGGGGGGAGGTTTCTTTGATGGATAGATAATAGTTTATTGTGTGGCCACTGGCCATTGCAGGTTTCCTTGAAATAAAGGAGGAAGGAAAGTGTGTTTCTGTGGCTTTAAAGCGCAATCTATGATATTGTTGGCGTGCAAATTAAGTGAGGGGAAACAGAGCCCCCCCCCAGCTCTATGCCAATGGGTCTGTGTCTAGACAAGAGAGAGTCCTCTGTAAGGGCCACTTCATTGCTGGTCTGGATGGAGCTTGCGAGGGAACACTTTCATTTTCTTTGACCTTTCCTGTTCTCTGTCTCTGAGCTCTTCTAGGCTGGGCATGTGCATGTGTGCTAAACTTTGACTGGGATTGTAGAATGTAGTCTTTTTGCTCTGGCTACATGGGGATGTTCCACATCTGTGCAGAAAGGAGAATTTTATATCAATGTACACTGTATGCAATTTGAATATGCAGCTTTATACCAGGTTTCTTTTTTTTGTTGGGGTGGGGGGAGGGATTCCTGTATAGTGCAATTTCAACGTGTAATCTGCCATTCTGCTTTACTCAGATCTGAATGCTGCAGCTATTTTGTTGTGGCCCTGAGGGGGTGGGTGTGTGTGTGTGTGTGTGTGTGTGTGAAATATGTGATCAGTTTTTTTTTAATCCTGCTATGGTGCTACCACTCTTGGGGAGAGAGAGAGAGAGAGAGAGAGAGAGAGAGTTATCTTGCTGGAGTCCCATCCACTGAATGGATGGGATGTTAGTGGGACGGCTCTCTCTGTCTCCATCTGGCAGTGTTTTGCACAGCAACAAGGACTTCCCACTGTTAACTGATGCTCTCTTCATCAGATATTAACCCTTATAACTCCTAGCCCCTGGATATTGTATATTTAGAAGCTGTCAGCAGGCCTCGCCCCATCCCTTAAGCCCCGCCCCATCCCTTAAGCTCTGCCCACTTTGGGTTTTTGGAGCGCGCGCATGCTTTGCACACGCGCAAATGAGGGGCCCATAACTGTGGCTTGAGCCCGGGCCCTTCTCAACCTTGCTACGCCCCTGCTCTGGCCCTTTTCACATAGACACACTAATACTGATAAAATGGGTGTTACATTTTATTATACATGTTGCAGGGCTGCAGGTGTGCTCTATGGGTGCCCTACAAAATGTATAATAAAACGTAACACCCATTTTATTTGTGTTAGCGTGTCTGTGTGAAAAGGGCCTCCGTTTGGTACATTACAGATGGAAATGTGAAAGGTTAGAAAGCTGCCTTGTTTGCTAGCTGGGGAGAAGTAGCACTGAAAGACGGAATTTTTTTTTTTTTTAGTGATAGCTAAGTCAAAACATTATTTTCCACTCAGCAGGGCCTGATTCACCATCACCTGTGTGAACATGGAGACCTGAGCAAAGCTGCCATTTTGGGTGAAAACAAACAAGACGATAGCCCACACCAGGCAGATCTCCACATGTCCATTTATTAGGTGTTCGCCCCCAACGTCCATGTGGCCACCAGACATGCAGCCTCCACCCATGGGTCATTTCTAAACTGACCATGGTGGGTGGGCGGATGGGTGTGTGGCCACGCTGGGTGTAGGTGGAACGGGTGCACACCCATCTCCGCCCACGGAGCATCGGGCATTGGGTCCCATTGCTCCGTGCATGGGTGATGGGTGGAGATGAGTGTAGCATGGGAGCACACATGCACGTACCCCCACCCATTCTCCGTGGCTTTCACACGGGCGCCTCCACCCATCTCCACACAGTGAAACTGCATGAAGATGGGTGGGGGCATCTCATGTGAAAAGGGTCGTGGTGGAGTTTCTGAGAATGTGGAGCCCGCAGTGTGGGCGAATGAGGGCTAATGTGTCCATGTCTCCTCAATTAATTTGCATACAGTGTCTCTGCGTGTACACATCTACCAGCACCGTAGGGTCCCGGGCAGATATCTTAGAGCATCTGAGGAATGACTGCTTCCTACCCCTCTCTCTGCTCTTACTCTCACTGGTGCTGCAAATGGGGACTACCTACAAGCACATAAAATACATGGAGGGGGCTGCTTGTTTTTTCAGCTGGATGCACTAAACATCTGAGTGGGGGCTGCACAGACCAAAGCTGGACACCAGCGAACTATCGTCTTGTTTTTAAATACCCTTTGACGCTGGTAGCATTTTAATACACCTCTTTGACACAGCACGGATCAGTGGAAAGTCGGACCTTAAGGATTGCTTTCCTACCCCAAGAAAATGTTCATTTTAATGTTCCTTGTTTCTTTCTATTGCAGGAAGCATCTTTTCTGCTTAGACATGGGCTGCCGAGATGTCCATGCAGCGACAGTGCTGGCCTTCCTGTCTGGAACAGCTGCATTAGCAGGACTCATTGCTGCCGATTTACTTCCTAACTGGAGGCAAATGAGACTGCACACATTCAACAAAAATGAGAAGAATGTGACCGTTTACATTGGACTTTGGATAAAATGTTCTCGCTTTGATGGGAGCAAAGACTGTGTGATATACGATACGGAGTGGTATACAGCAATTGATCAGCTGGATTTACGGGTTCTTCAGTTTGCTCTCCCTGTTAGTATGCTAACTGCAGTCTCAGCCCTGCTGCTGTGTTTGATTGGCATGTGTAACACGGCTTTCATATCCACTGTGCCAAACATCAAACTTGCAAAATGTCTTGTGAATAGCGCAGGATGCCACCTGGTGGCTGGCCTGTTTTTCCTCCTTGCATGTCTCATCTGTCTTGTCCCATCAGTCTGGGTCATTTTTTATAACAACCACCTGAACAAAATCTATGAGCCTGTTTTTTCCTTTGACATTTCCGTGTATATTGCCATTGCCAGCGCAGGAGGCTTGTTGTTCACTGCCGTTCTGTTATTTTTGTGGTACTGTGCATGCAAAAGCCTGCCTTCTCCGTTCTGGCAGCCTCTGTATTCCCATGCCCCTAGCGTGCATAGCTATGCATCCCAGCCCTATTCTGCACGATCTCGCCTCTCCGCCATTGAAATTGACATTCCTGTTGTGACACACACTGCTTAGAGCAAGTGTATTTTGGCAGAGCACACATCTTTAGCTTTCATGCCTTGGCTGTCTCTGGCCAAACCATTCCCCGCTGCCTTACTTTTCTAGTATTGATAAAGTGTGCATAAAAAACACTACCATGCTGTCTTGGTAGCATTTTACTCCCATTTTGCTCAGGCTTATTATTACATAGGGGAGGCTTTAGGCATTTTGTCACCCCAAGCAGAATGCCAGGAGCCCTCCCCACCAGGGGAAAGAGCACTAGAGGAAGGGGGTGTTGTTCACCAAGTAATTCAGTGTAAGAAAGTTCAGTGGGCACTGAATTGTTGAGAGGCTTAGTGAAATTGACATGCCACTAAAGGATTCTGTGTGGGCTGGGCTGCCGGCTCCTTGCCTGACAGCTGACCAGCAGGGGACAGGGAATCGCTGTGTCTCTCACTGTGTAAGGCAGCCAGCTCAGAACTTGCACTTTGGGCTGAGGGACGCAGCGGCTGCTGCTGCTCCCCACTGATCACAGGAAAACCAGGAGTACTCCAGCAATACAGCTTCAAAGGCAGTGAATTTAAGAGGGACAGCATTCTATTAAATTCATTGCCTTAGGCTGTCCCCTACCTTTGTCTAATGCTAAATTCTGGCATGCTACTATACCAAGTAAGGCAACAGAGAATCAAGCTCGTGTTTTAAGTTAATTTGCTTTTTAGCATTTTTCTGGCAAAATCCTTCCATGCACTTGCTACTGAAAAAAATGACTGCTGCTAATTTTAAACCGCTCTCTGCCTGCCATCCAGTTGTCGTCTTGCTTGTTCATACCAAAGGGATTTTGAAACTTCCTCCACAGATACAATCAACTGCTACTAAGAAAGAAAAGGCTCTGATCATGTCATGAGAGCCATGTGGGTAGGCACCTGTGCCCATACCGAGCCCTGCTGAATGCAATGAGGCTTTGGATGGGTGCAGCCACGTAGCAGTTTCTCACTGGAGATTAGGGTTTACGTTGTTGCATCTGGAAATTGTGACATACTGCTTGGAGCACAAAGAGGGCTAGAAGTGAGTTGTAAATCTTGTATTTTACATAGATATATAATATTATGGTGGCCAGATATGCAAAGTTTAGAGGACACCTATGAGAAATACAAGTTGCAGGGCTGCATTGGAGCCAGTGCAGCCCTGCAACTTGTCTGTCTTGTAAGTGTCCTCTATAACTTACATATCTGGCCCCACCCTATAGTATATATGTTAAGACAGCATCGATGAAAACAGTTACTTACACATTCAGTCCTGTTACAATTTTGTTTTCCATATTTTCATATGCAAAAAATCATCTGCTTCTGAACTTCAGATATAGAATTACTGTCTAGTTACCCTTACATCTCAAGATACAAATTGGAGGGGGGGTGGTTTTGTTTTTTAAATTGGCTCATTTCATTGTTTTGTCTTGTTTACACTAGGATAGTGTACCTTTACACACTCTCTGGTGCCTTTCATTCAATGAATTTTCTCAATTTTAAGATTGCCTATAGGAAGTAAAAATACATAAGGAGTGTTTTGACCTGCAGTCAGACATTTATTATAAAATTTGAACATTTTATTTGAAAGACAGTTAAACAGAAAAGGCCTAAAATTAAAGCTGCTTTAGTAGTATTTTAGTCTGATTAGAAGCATCCTCCAGATTCCATAGATTCTATATAAACCACATACAATCTTAGACTATTCAGCATTGCTTTACTCTATTGTAAATAGTCTCAGTGAAACAATTTTATAACCTTGGAAAGAGCTTATTTTTTCAAGATAGACATCTTTATGCATATAACGAAAATTAGGGTTGTGTTTTTTTTAATTAAAGGTGGATGTTATGGGAAATCTGGAATACAGTGGTTGTCAGGCTTTTCAAGCTGTAGCTTGTTTACAAATCAGGACTTTATCGCACCACTCATGCTCTTCTTCAGATGTTTGTATGAAGGCGCCAGATGTCTCTCTTTGATTACTCCTAGCTTTGACATTTTCAGACAGTCCCAAGACTTCAATGATTTGTGGGTTTTGGGTGCCCAACTTGAAACTCTCTAAGGGACATTCATTTGCCATAAAGTGGTGAGCATTCATTCTCTGAAAACGGGAGTCCTTTAAAGTATCTCAGTTTAAGCAGAAGTCATCCTATTGACTTTGATGGCATTATTCATACTTAAAATTTAAGCATGTGCTTAAGTGCTTTGCAGGTTCAAGCGTGTGGCACTTTGCATAAATCAAATTTATAATCCAGGTCGTGTGCTTATTTTCATTTTTAATTTTTTAAAAAAAACAAAACTTTCTGACAATTGAGTTCCACCTGGGATTTGAAGGTCAGATTAGGTTCTTCTCCTTATCTCAGTACAGTATGTCTAATCATAAAGACTGGGTACAGCCACATTAGCTGGGGCGAGTCCAATCCCCCTGCCTGCCCCCGGGCAGGAAATTGCAGCGGCCACATTTTGACCTGGCGAGACATCATCTGCCCACCTGTGGCCATTACAAGCCCCAGCACACCACGGGCTAGACTGAGGAACTGGCCACAGGGGTTGGATGACCGGACTCCTGCTGCACTGCAGGATCAGGCCTGCTGCTGCTAGATGGCTGATTGGGGGGGGGGGGATGGAGGAGGGTGCATGCTCATCACACCCATCCAACAGCTGATCTGGGAAAGGGGGCCAAGTGTGCTCCTCCCAACAGACTGATTGGAAGAGAAGGGGGTCCTGGAGGAGCGCTCACCCTCCTCCCACCCATCCAACAGCTGATTGGGGAAGGGGGCCCCTGGAGGAGTAAGTATGGGTCCCCTCCCCTTGATCAGTTTTTGGGCAGGTGGGAGGAGCATGCACGGCCTCCCCTCCCTCTGTCCAGCTGTTGGGTGAGCAGGAGGAGTGTGCTTCTCTGGCCCCTCCTCAGATCCCTCCTCGTAGGCTACATGGGAGGCAGCCCGTTAACCTATTTTGGCCAGTGTTATCCCACTTCGGGCAACGTTACTACGCGCTACATCCCTGGCCTTCTCTGGCAAACACATCGTGTAGCATCCAGCTCCCCTCCCTGCTGTGCCTGGGGCAGGGTGAACCTCTGGTAGCCATTGGCCATATGATTAACTGCATCACATGTTAACATTGCCCAAAGTTGGAATCTCACTGCCCAAAGTGGGTTAACATCTTGTGTGGCTTCACCCATATGCCAAATTATGCCCTCACCGAATATTTATTGATGGCAACAGTGAGATGCAAAGGAGTTCATTCTTAGATCCCTAGATAGTCATGAGACTTTTAAAATGTTGACTCCTTTTTGTTTCTGAGCCTTTGGGGGGCACACAGCCGTCACATTTTTATGCTTTCCTCCAGAAAGGCTGGGACTTGCTTTTATTAAAAGCTAATCACAAATCTTGTGATTTCAGGCTTTTAGAAACTCCTAAAGCCATGAGACGTGTGACATTATTCTGGACAATAAAACAGAAATCCCATCTTTTTACATTATATTGTGTACACAGTAAACCGAGACTACCATGACTACAGAGGGGTGTTTTAAAGTGAAACCATGCTTTAAGCTCCCTTTTATTGTCCTGCCAGTTTATCTCCTGAGCATACTGCTCCCTTTTTAGTCTTGGACGCAAAAGCAAAGCGCCGTGGAGGCCTTGATTTCTTCTCTTTTTCTATGCCTTATTTAGAATGTTCTAAGTTTGCCAGTCAATATTTCTCAGACATGGCCAGTGTGTCTGTTGTCTTCAGAGCCAGGAAGTGAAAGGTGCTTAATGCTCCCAGAGGTGCATGCATCAGCTCCCATTGGTTAGTAATGAAGATGAAGGTGTTAAGCACCTGCCAGGATTGGGCCTTGATTCCTATTTGTATTTTGCATTAAAAATCCTGAATCTGGTGTTTTTTGTTACACATGTGCATTTCAAAATTTGCTGCTGAGCTTTTGTAAAGCCTTGTTTTGAAAAATGTACTTTAAATTTTTAAAAAACAAAAACAAAACGTGAAATAGGCATGGGCCGTGAAACTCAGAGCTGACTCCAGATTTCAAATTTTGTGGATTCAGGTCTGGGTACAGTCAAGCTAACTTTATCTTGTTTTGTTCGTACAAGTGCAGCACAATTTTCTAATAAGGTGTACAAATGTGAATTTTTTGAAATAGTTGTGTTGTATTTCTCCGTTTATGAAAAAAAATGTATTTTTTGAAGTTTGCCTCCTGCAGAATGGAATTCCATTTTCAATTTCCTGTAATTGTTTGGTTATAGTGTTTGATTTTTTTAATGTAAAACAAAAAATATGTATTTTTAATAAAAACAGATTATCATACAATTATGGTTTATTTTTAGGTTAGAGCTATGAATAAAAAAAGCAAAATGACCCCAGAATAATATACAGTTTTTAAAAAGTCATCTGATCTCCCATTGACTTAATTGTGTCAACATGGACAAGTTTTATGTTCTCTAAGCCCTTTCCATGCAATACACATGGCTCCATCAGGATGATTCCCTCCTACTCCTTCAGAGAGTTTGGTACAAACGTAAATCTTTAAATTGCAATCCTGAAATGGTTTACTCAGTAGTCCATTAAAGTAAAAGGGATTATTTTCGCAGAGGTGGCTGGAGGAGTGAAGCCTAGGTTTAGTTTATTCATGATGGTGCTGCATGATAAGGCCAAGCCCAAAAATCACATGGCCTCAGTCTGAAGTTGTGGAAGCCTGGCTGGGTTGACATGAGTAGGCTGCAAGGTCATACAGCTCTACAGCAAAGTTATCATCTTTGGGTGATTTCAGACGTGACAGGGTGCCTATTGGAATCACCTTTTGATTCCCTGCCGGAATCAAAACGTCACATCCAACAGACGTGCCGGCTGATTCCGGCGGGGAATCTGGGGAGGGGGCGGGGCTGCACGGCGCAACATGTGGCCGCACAGCCCCGCCCCCCCATGCTCCCCCAGCCGCCCACCCTCCTGGAGACAGGCGGGCGCCGGGGCCAATCCGGCCGCTGGCCCGATTCCGACCCAGGGTCTGGGCCACGGCCCGGAATCAGCACCAGTAACAGACGTTACCATCTGCCGATTCCGGGCCGTGGTTCAATTAACCACGCTTTCGGAGATGGTGCCCGGACCATCCTCGAAAGTATGGTTATTTTGCTCACCACCGGTGGTTCACCGTGGTGAACATCTGACGGCACGCAAACAGACATTACGGAACCATTTGCCACCACGGGATTGTCTGTGGTTGAGCGTGATCTCGTAACGTCTGAAAATACCCATGGATTGGTATTTCAAAAACTGGTAACCATGATGCATTACTTAATGGTTTGGGAATTGATTTTAGAACAGTACAAACTTTTTAAAATTTATTTTAATTTTTAAAAGCTTTACATGGAACAAACAAAATGCTAGTCTCAGATCAAACTGCTCTGTTCAGTACCCGTTTTGTATTGTGTTGCTTCTGCTGTGGGGTGAAGGAGAAGTAGCGATTAACAATGCAACAGTATTTTCTTCAGCAACATCATTAACATATGAATGGTAAGAGGCTGAGTTTAACAAAAAACAACAAAACAATGTAGTCTTTCAAGTCAGCAAGTAGCTGCAGTTTGTACTAAAATAACATTATTAAAAGATTTATCAGAGAGATTTGCAGGCTACTGCTGGAAATATTGGATATCTTTATTTTATCTTCACACATACCTAAAGGCCTTGTTTGTTCTTAGTTTATGCTGGAACATCTTTATAGTCTAGCATGTTTGTCACTTATTTCAAGTAATCATACATTTTGGAATTGCTGTAAAGAGATTAAGGATTGAGCTAAGGTAGGAAAGGGTAAATTATACCTATTATGAATACACTTTCATGAGTTGAGATGGTCCTTGGTTCTTGCTATCAAATTTTGACAGCTACGTTACTCATGCTGTGAGTAAGACTCCTAATAAGCATTGTTTGTGCTTCTTAAAGCAACCCTAACAGTAACACACTCAAGGTGTAATCATCCATTTGTTGAAGTGGAGGATGCCCTGTCAGAATTTTTTTTCTCCTATGATGAAATGTTCTCTTTACTCCTAACTTCTGTTAGTTAAAAAGTGGCAACTGCCATTACCACTGTGAAGATGTATAGTGTTCTGGATTTGGGGAATCTGGTCTGTCGTCCCTCCCCCCTACGAATGTAACTCCATGTTGTGATTCATTCCCCTGGATTGTAGCTCATTGTATAGGGCCATCAATCACACCTGAGCTCGCCTGCCAGCCTCTTGTCTTACAGATGGGTCTGGCTAGGTGGGGCCAAGTACTGGCTGGGCAATGTTGATGAGTACTGGGTTGGACAGCTTTCAGTCTGTGTCCGAGAGTGGAGAGCTGAAGCCAAGAAGGAGGAGGCCAGGGTGAAGGGTGGGGGAAGAAGGCTACAGGAACAGACAGCCTTTTGCGGAACCCCTGGGGTGCTGGCCCTGGAGGGTTTAGCAGTGGGACTTGGCCGGAGAAGCTGGCAGCTGGTCCCAGCCATTCCTCTCCACTTGTACATTTGTAAATAAATGGACTCTTCTACCTACACAGTAAGTCTCCAGTTTCTCTCTCCTGCTAAAGGGATACCGGCCCAGCAAGGCTGCCCCTGCAACTCCCATCACTTGGGGAAGTGGGGTGAGCAACAAAAAAGCTACCACCTTTTAACTCCTAGTTCAGACGTTAGGAGTAAAGGGAACATTTCATCATAGCAGAAAAAAAATTTTTTGCCGAGGCATCCTCCACTTCAATAGGTGGATGATTACACCCCAAGTGTGTCTGTTTGATGAAATGGAATAAACCATTCTGCTACATAATGCAGATGGCAGGGCTACAATATATATATGACTTTCAAAAGTACAAAATAACAGTTTGAAAAGCTGTAGCAAGCAGAGCATGATGATCCCATGGGGAACGGAGTGGTTTCTGCACAGGAGTTGTGACATCTGAACTACTGTATCACATGGAACTTGGTGATATAGCAGTTGAGAAATTTCAGAGAAAACCACCACCCTCCTGTAGCACTGGGTTATCACGTCGTACAGCAGTTCAGATGTCCTAACAACTGTGGACACAACTCCCCCGATTGCTTTCTGTGTTTTTGTATCGCTGAAAGTACTAGATAGATAGATAGATAGATTTATTTCGGCGTAGCCATAGGCCATTGCTCAAACACACAACATACAACATGAATAACAAGACTGTACACCTGTATATAAACCCAAAATGGGCATCTGCTAAGGCCTTATCAATAAAATCTATAATTCAAATTAATAAAAACTAAACCTAAAAACAGCTGACATATTAGTCTAAAATTATCGCATACAGCAATAGGAGTAACCCATTATTATCAACCCATAGAACCTTGGACAATAGATCTACATGTACCATCTACAGCCATAAGCTCCTCAAAAATCGAGGCCCCCCTAGAAGGAAATCCCAGCTTTATTGTAGGAGAACCATAGTTGACCAAACCAGGACTTGGCACGAAAGGGCATTGAAGCTGGGGCGTCTGCAATACAGACAAAGGAACATTGGGAGGTAAACATGCTGCAGGAGCCTGAACTAAAGGGGAACTTGCAACTTGGGACCTTAACGGCACCCGAAGACCTGTCTCCAAGGGAAGGGACATTCCAGTACTATCCAGAGGAGCAGAGGCCCTGGGGGTGGAAAGTACTATGAATTATCAAGAGAGAATCTAGAGCATGGATTTGCCAGATCAGGCATTCTTATGCATGCCTTTTCACAGATATGCTGATTTACCATAAGTTTACCATTTTTAAAAATGGTGTCTGAAAGTACTCTTTTCTTAAAGGAGGACTTTTTGCTGAGACTACCACACCCAGTTATGTTGCTTTCTGTGAATTTTGCTTCATTCATATTTGTAATATAGAGGGATGGAATTAAAGTAAGGGTTTGGTAAGGAAATGGATTTTCCTCTCTGTATCTGGTGCTTCCTGGGAGCCACCATTAGTTCTGCGTAAGATTTGCTATGGCTTCCTGGCTCCAGCTCTTTAGCTTCTTAGCAGTTGTCAATGGCTGGATTTCATAATGGGCAAAAAACATTGTCTAGAAAGCTATCCTGTGCTTAAGAACCCTCTTGGTTTTGGCTAGTAGGAAGCAGAAATTAATTGTGCTGCAGGTTCGACTGCAATCCTTGTCTCCTGAAGCATCTGGAATTGTTGCTGGGATTGTAACTGGACTTTGACTACAGTTTCATCAGCTGCTGCTGTTGAATCATGAGTTTCTGAATTCCTTTTGTTGCACTAAGCCATGATGGAGCCAGAAGTGTGTATTATAATTTTCAACTCCCTGGTCACTGTAGCTAGCATGCAGTGACCTAATGAGCTGATGTGGGGCATTCATGCAGAAATGTTCCTGATAGTTTTTCTCAAAACCATGATGCTGGAACATCTTGGGGTCCCCCGTGAGAGATACCATTGTGAGCTATGAGCAGAAAAGCATTTGTTGGGGACTGGACCTCGGGCTTTTTTTTTATAAAGAAGATTAAAATCCCATTTTTAGGGCCAAATATAGCCAGGTCACATTTTCTAGCACAAATAAGAGGTTCTTTGGCTAAAACAAAGAGAAACTAAAACTCAAAGGGTTGTTTCCCCCTCTCCCCCATTTTGTTCTGGTTTCTGAGACTTTAGAGTACTTTACAATTATATAGAAGCTTTTCACAAAAGAATTTTAGGACCAGAAACTTAGAATGCTGTTTTTCAATTTAATTGAGAGTGTTGTGATTCTAGGTTTAAGAAATTAGGAAATAGTGTGACATGTAATCAAATGAGGGTCAACACCACTGCTTTTTGTGAAAGGTAAGGTGCTTTTCCCTTGTCAACAAACTGGATCCCTACAAAAGTAGCTAAACCTTGAAATGAGGCTCCTGCAGACTGCCCTCTCCAAAGGCATGTGTCTTGTGTTACATACATTTGGGCTGAGTTTCAATGAGGGTGGGAAACAGAGTTGGACAAAAATCTGGAAGAGTCCAGGTGGCTCACCTGTCTCAACTCCCAACTCTTCCAAACTGGATCCTTCAAATTCTCTGCAGAGCTGTTTCCATTGGTTTAGAAGGAAGCTACTGAATGCTACTGAGGACCGAATTCTCCTTTCTACACAGGCTCATCTCCAAATATGAACAGAGAGGGAAGCATGGGGCTCTTTGATAATGAGACTAAATAGGCCTGTTTCTGAAATCTACTGAAACCCACCAGCAGCAAATAGTGTTTTAAATCAAACCTGCCATCTAGTGTTTATATCTAAACCAAAACACTGTAACACTGTAATGAAGTACCATACATAAAGCTTTGAACTTTATTGATCATACCTGCATTGCATAGGTAACTGCCAACCTATTAATGTTCTAAAGTCCTGTCATTGGAGAATACAGGCATAGGCAGGGTGGGGTGCTGCAGATGCATAAACGTAGCCCATAAGTAGTAGAATAGTTTTCTTTGAGACTAGCACCGTAAGAAAGTCAGTATTGGCAATGATGTGTGCCTGTGTCACAGTTGCCTTTCTACCATGATGCTGGATGGAAGCTGTTTATTGCAATAGTTAGGTTCCTGGGTTAAATGGATCTGGTGCGCCGTATCCTGTATTTCCATTTTAAAGTATTTATGTTCTTTTGTACACAAAGGAAAGCAATGGGAACTGAATTTTTCTGCTACAATACATGAACAATGCATAGTGTTGCCTGAGGTATTGATATAAGTAACAAATGCACATTACAGAAGTACATCAAAGGCCAATTTGCCTAGAGGCAGCGGCATTCAATCAGCAGCCGAAAGGCAGCGCCAAAGGGTGCTGGCTGTTCCTGGGCTGGTGTAGTCGTGACCACTAAGTATTGTACCTCTAATTCCTGCTAGTTTCTGTGTCATAGTCTCCTCTACTTGCAGAGGGTTTTAGTTATCTTAAGCTCTCCTTCCCTTGTTTTCCCCTCAACACTGGATGGTGGGCCATCTTTGGTTGTGAGTACTTGTCTTTTCTATGCTTAGACGGCAGCATGTTGAATGACTGAGGAGTGAATGATTGGCTGGGGATACTCAACCCTATCCTTAGTCATGAACTCACCAAGGGATTGCAAGTATACACTGAACAATCTGGTATGGGCAATAGAATAGAACTTTGGGGGAACACTGCATTTCAAGTTTCTCAGGGACATGGATGGTTCTATCTACCATTCTTGTAGATATGATTCAAACCACCAACAGGATGAAAGCTCCTTTCACACCAGTGATATCCCTCAGACACTAAAGCAGCAACCCATGGTCAATTGTATCAAAAACTGCTGTATGGTCCAGTATGACCAAAATGGACAGCTGCCCATCATCTAAAATGGGGGCAGGAGGGAGACCTCAGCCCTGGGGACCAAATGCAGCCAGCAGCTAGTTTCATGTGGCCCCTTTCCAGTTTGTGGAGCAAGCTCCTGGATCTAGTTCCTACCACCAATCTCTGAAAGACTGAGCTCAGGGTACAGGAGCAAAGATGAAAGCATGCACACAAGAATAGAGAACAGATATATAGCACAGATCTATGATCTGAACCCTCCTCTTCTTGAGACCATCCCTTAAGTACCCCCCACTCTCAACTTCTGTGAGGCTCTCACAGCTTGTACTAATTTTTAAAGTGGCCCCCCAGCAGCGAAAAAGTTCCCCACCCTGATCTAAAATTGTCAACCCATCATTCATCACTCTGACAGGTGTGGTCTCTACCTTGTAAGAAGGCTGGAACCCAGACTGAAATTTTCCTGAAATATTGTTGGAGTCCACATGTGCATCTGCAGCTGTACTGCCATTGCAGAGTAAAGCAAGCAAAGCAGCAAATAATACAAGTACCATTTATTGGGCATGGATACAATCGATGAAATAGGGTATGCTATTACAACAGTGTTCAGCAAAAGAATAAAACAGACCTTTCATCCAAGGAATCTGAAAGCCTTAAAATGGGCATCTAATAACTAGACACACTGTCTGGGCAAGTCCACATTTTTCAGCAAGAGGCAGTCAGCCCAATATTCACCCACGCAGCAGATTTCATATCAGAAAACCCATTTTCATCCTTTCCATGAAATATTTAAGTGGGAGCAGCTGTTTATGTTCTGTCATACTTAAGTAAAATATGATTTTGAAGGCATTTCTAGGTTACGGTCCATCTAGATTACACGATCACAACCATAAATATCATGACAGTATTTAATCAAGGAATGAAATGGAATGAACCATTCTGCTACACACTGCAAATGGCAGGGGTAACGAATCCAGGGCTGCCCAGTGGTTCCTGAAGACCTAGGGCAAAATACTACTTTAAGCTCCCTTATTCCACCATATACCATGTTCTTAAAATGATACATTTTTAACTTAATTTTTTTAAAACTTGAAACTGGATTTTTAATTAGGTTTTTGATGTTTTAATTTATAGTTCTGTAATTTTTTATTTTATTAGAATTTTTGATTAGTGAAAAAGAAAACAGGCCTACTGTGAGGCCCTCTTCTGTGCGAGGCCAGGGACAAATTGCACAAATGGCATCACAGTGCTACATAAGTGATGAGGCTATGTCAGAAATGGGGCAGGGCTAAGGCATTTCCTCACCCACACATAGCCACACCCTTTTGCAGAGCATCCTGATGTCAAAATGCTCCATGGAGGGCAGGATGTACTCTTGCTGGTCTAGCTCAACTGCAGGGGGACCAGGTTGTCAAGTGAGTCCTGGTAGGCCTCTTGGGCATGGAAGGGCAAGTTTGCTCTGGAACAGCACAAAAACAATCTTGGCCAGTGCTGGCAAACCTGCCCATTATACCAAGGGTGGGTAAACTGTGTCGCTGGAGCCACATGCAGCTCTTGGGCATTTCAAGTACGGCTCTTGGCCAGGGCTGGTCCAGGGCCTCAGGCTGCCTTAATAGTCCTTTATCTTGCTTTATTGCGCTCAAGTCTCAGCAGCTAAATTATACCATTTTCAGCTTGGACCCCTTCTACAAGAGGCTCAAGGTACAAACAGTACTAATTTTCTGCCAGATATGTATGTGTATGTTTATGTGTGCATGTACACACTAAGTGGCATTGATGGACCACTCTGGCCATAATCTACTACCCCTGATAGCACCAAGCACAGCAATATAGAAATGAAATGTGCAATCCTCCAACCACCTAGTGCTGGTGTTGGCACAAGGCTTAAGCTCAAGTCCCACTGAAGTGAACCCACAATCAAACACCCTATCAGTTTTTTAAAAAGTCTTTTTTTGGCAGTTTAGCTGTAAATAAATTTACTTACTAAAAAAAGTTAAGCTATGAGAAATTCAAGAATTACTGACGATCTATTTAAAAATGTTCAGTGTAAAAAAAATTAAACGTCACAAACCATGGAAAGGAACAGTTAAGCTTTAACTCTCAGCATTCACGTACATGTATTAAAATGCATAAACCCCTTACCATTTCCTTTTTCATATTCATTATTTCCATACCATCATCAATAACTAGCATTCTCAGAAATGCTCCCGCACAGGCAGGCTGAACTCCAGAGTCTCAATGCGTGGATGAAACCTGGCCCTGCAAAAGCAACATGCATAAAGGATGGGTAAGTGCTTGTATAAAATCACCCATTGTTTCATTCACACATTGGCTGTTTTTAGACGGATGCTGTGGGGAGTGGGAGGGGGACAGGTCCGTGTGCACTCAGTAGAGCACACACACACTTCTGGTGCATGAGGGTTTAGATGGCAGCGGATGGGTGTGTGCTCCTTGTGTGACTCCATCCACCTGCTGGCCACCCATGCCTCTGCACAAAGCAACTCGGGTTTTTCCCGGTTGCTCCGTGCTGGGAGATGGGGGGAGGTGTGTGGGTTGTGGGGGTGTGCCACTTTTATATGGGTGATACCACACATGTCCACTGGGTGGACTTGCGGTACCCTCTCACTCTCATCTAAAAATGGCCACTGAGACTCTGAAGTTCAGCCTGAGTGTGGAACGGGGAGTATTTCCGAGAATGCGACCGCATGATTTATTCCAGTTTTTAAAAACTGCTTTAGTGTTTTTTTTCCAGCCTGGCCTCAAGATTAGGGGAGGAAGAATAGTTGCTTACTGAAAGCACAGGGCTGGGAGGCAAGAGATCTGGGCTTTATTCTGGTCTCTGACTCCTATTCAGTGGTGCAGAGTAATTCACGCGGCTTGCGCCCTGATGCCATGCTGCTCTGTGGGTGGGTGAGGAGGACCCCCGCTTGGGGTCCTGGTTGGGGCCAATGCAGTCTGGCTGTAATAATAATCCAAGTTTCTAACCTAGGCAGGGCTGTACTCTAGAGCGAACCATACATCAGTCCAGTGAGTCCCGAGCTCTTAAAATGTCAAAGAACAGCTTGAAAACATGCCTTGAACGCGTGTAAAGCCCCAGAACCAGAACATCAAAAGAATGAATGGAGTTTGTTGTAAATCTTATGACTTAAGGCACTCTCGCGATTTTGAGGGTTTCGCTAAACAAGCGCCCGTTGCGCGCTAGACTCCCAGGGCAGATGACCCGGATATGACCGGGGCGATGCCGTGAGGGCGGAGGGCAGTAATGGAGGAGTAAGTGGGGGCGGGGCCGCTGGAGGGGGCGGGTTGAGGCTGCCGAGGAGGCGCCTGGTGCGCGCCCTGCCCTTTAGGCCCGAGTGCGCCTGCGCTTGAGTTGGTGGCGTTTGTCAGAAGGTGGTCTGGGTCCCGCCGCGAGGATGGGAACGCGGTGGCGGAGGCGGCGGCTCTGGGCTCTTTACCTGCCTGGCCTCATCCTGCTCTGGAGCTCCCCAGGAGCTGGGCTAGGAGACCTGCCCACCTCTTCGCCGCCGCCCCCCCTCCCCGCTCACGGTAAGAGCAGTGCCCGGGCTCCGTCCCGACACACTGGCCGCAGGGAGAGAGCGGGCCCGATCGCGTCCCACTGGAGCACGGGCTTCCCTCTCCCGTCTGACCCGCTAGACAGGGCCCTTCTCCCATCGGTCTCTGCTGGCTCAGGCGTCTGCCTTTGCCGGGTTGTCTCCCCTTCGTTGGAGGCGCGGCGGCCGCGATGCCGAAGGATGGCCTCTGATTTCAGAGAGGAAGAGGCGAGGCAAAACGGTGTTTTAGGCAGGGGCAAACGTCCTGGTTCGCGTTAGGGGAGGAGGGGATAGGGCCTCTCTATCAAACGAGTCCAAGCTAACCCCAGCGCAGACACGGAGGAGTGGTAGGTAGGTGATGGTGAGGGTCTGAATAACGGTTCTGCAGATTGCAAGGGTGTCAGTAAGTGTACAAGCAGGGGTTAAATGTTGTAGCTCCGCTGTGCATGATGTGTAAGCAAGTTACAGAACAACCTGCCCAGTGAGTAGTTTGACATCTCTGGTATTGGTGTGTGATTACTTAAACTTTGGGGCCACGTACAGCCCTTCGTCAAACACGTAACAAGTCTGGCATAAGGGGGTTTGCATTATTTTACCAACATAAATTGATCCAATAAATATAATCGGAACTCCTTTGTTTCTGTCATCTATTTTTGGGACCGACACAGCGGGGTGCCTTTAAATGAGCAAGGTGATGGGTCGGGGTGGGGGTCTGACCACAGCATGGCTCCCCATGCAGGTGGAGTGGATGAGGAGGGATTTAAACCGGTAGCTACCATGCTCGTGCAAAGGCAGCCTCCACGTACTCACCGTGCCACAGACCATGGAGTAGATGGAAAGCATGCTGGGCTGGTCAAGCAAAATGTCCCCGGCATGAGCGCTAGGGAACCTAGACTCCCTAGCTCTCCTGGCCAGTTCTTGTGACTTGATAGCCGCTTCTCCTGCCCCCGGTGCATATGAGCGGCAGACTTGTTTGCTGGTGTGGCTGGCGGCTACCATTCATACAGAGCTGTTTGGCTTGCCCCGCACAGAGCACTCCGGATTTCCTGTCAGTGCTTTGTTCGTGGTCGTGAGTGGTTGCTCTGAGGCTCATGGGAGGCGCCCCACCTTCAGATGGGTGATTGGCTCTGTGGCTTCTGGTTCGCCATGTCTGGGAGTATCTCATCTGAAAACACCCTAAGAGAGGCCAGTGACCTTAAGAGATGGAGACGAAGTAGTTCAGATGATATATTGGACCAACTTCTGCTGATGAGGTTATGCACACTTCCAGGCCACACAGGCCCTGCCTTAGGCATTGATTTTAAGTCACAAATAGCCAGAACTTTGTGGAAAACAAAGAACAAAAGGCATAAGGATTTTATCTCTGACAGGGCTGAAAGGGCAGTTGGGTTCTTCAGGCAGTTCTGAAGCAAAGCAAATTTACAAATTTGCTTTTACAAAGCAAATCTCTGCACTTATCGCCCTCCATACTCCAGCCCGTGCACTTCGCTCCTGCTCTGTCCCTTCTCTCACCCTTCCACGCCTTCCCTGCTCCCCTAAGCGCCTTCGTCCCTTCTCACTTGCTGCCCCCCATGCCTGGAACTCCCTCCCTGCCCACATCCGCCTTGCACCCTCCCTTCATACCTTCAAA